>OY986439.1:22866818-23466818 GCA_963920525.1 Dichetophora obliterata | reverse complement strand
ATATATTAAGATTAAGGCTCTCTACCGTATTCGAAAGGAACATTTGCCTCAAAACAGGTATTGAGCTCATCCACCAAAGCTGTCCAAAAAATTTGTTTTTTTAATTTGTTCTTGTAGTTGTTGTGTTTGTGATTCCATATGAATTCAGCGGCTTCAACTTTTTCGATTAAAAATAAGATAAATTGATCTGTCCACATTAGTTTCATTTTAAATAGTTTTAAAGGACTTGTTTAAGGAAATTATTTGGTTGTTTAGCCGCTTATAAGAAAATAAACAAAAGAGCGTCAAATAGCAACGTTACTAAACTATCAAAATTATCTCTTGACTAGGGATGGCAGCGATTAATAATTTTATTCCATTAATCGATTATTTTCGTTCAATTTACAATTTAATTGTATCGTCATTTTATGTTTAATTAATTGACTATTAATCGAGTAATAGTATAAATAATCGCATAAAATTATTTCAAGTATTATAATTTCCGTAGTTATCCAAAATTGCGAACAAACGCAAAAATTTATAAAATTAGTTGCAATGTTACTCGACCCGAGATAAAAAAAAGATAAATTTCAAAGATCTCTTGGCTTCAGTTATGAAGTTCTTACGTTATGATGATTTTATAAAAACGGGTAGCGAGCCGTCACCAAAATCAGTGCAAAAAGAGTTCGAACTTTGGGCCCTTCATAATCTGTAGTACACAAACGAAGGCGAAAGCATGATGATTTGGGTCACCAACAAGATAAATAAATTTTTATTTAAATTGTCAAGACCTAGAACAAAAACGAGAAATCTTCGATGCTTTGGAGGTAATGGCCCATTATCATAGTCAAAATAAAGTCAACTTTAAATTTAGTATAAGCATTTTTGACAGTTTTTCAATATAATATGTTGTCAAAAAGCTTGTTCTAAATTTAAAGTCGACTTTATTTTGACTATGATAATGGGCCAATGAAAACTGTTTGCCCTTAACTTTACAGACTCCAAAAATATTGTCATTTAGTTAGTACCTCGGTAGCAGTGGTTTTTAAGATTATTGTTCTTGAGTGGCCCCTAAGCTAAAGAACCGCGGTTCAATTCCAGCTCAGACAGAAAGATTTTTTCAATTGAATTATTTTTTCTGTTCAATCGTCACCTCTCTGCAGACAATGGCAAGCCTCGGAGAGTAAAAATGGCCATATAAAGCTTCTTGAGAACATAAGCCGTTCGGAGTCGGCATAAAACACTCAGGTCCAGTTCTCGATCATTTGTGATCAAACTCTTAGGGTGTATTTCTTTATTCATTCCGGATAAAGAAGAGAACGAATAGAATAGATTGTTGTTTATCCAGAACAGATTGAATAAAGAAACAGTATTGGAAAAGAAAGAACATTTTTTTTTGTTAAAACCAGAAACATATTTTTCGTACTTAATTAAAGACAACAAATACACCAGATAAAATTTACAAAATAAAAATGCAACAAAGCAATCTAAAACATTTGAACTAAAAAATTTTTCCATTTTCATTTAGCGACATTTTACTTCAAACAATCGAATATAACCTCACACACAAGGAATATTCTTTTTATTCTACCTTACCCTGCAAGACACTCCTAACCGAAACTTTAACACATTCACAAAAAATTTTGTATTCACTAACACAAATGCATGGTATTTTGTTATTAAAATGGCGGTACAAAATACTATTAGTTATTAAACCTATTATTTAACAGGCAGCAATTTAGTTGTACATCCCTGTTTTCTCTTATTGGTGTGGTAGACAGAGACAAATGATTTTCGTTGTGTTCTACTTGCTTTGTCTTGTTCTTTCTTATGAGAAAAATAAATTTGATGTACACACAATTTAGAAAATTTTCAAACGAACGATTTATATCATGCAACAGCATGTAAGTACTTTTAATTGTGAAATATATTAAATAAAATATTGTATAATGTAAAAACAATTATATTTTAACACTTTTCTAATGAAATAGACGAAGCTGGTGGTCGTCAAGTGCAGGTGATAGCTGCTGCTCCGAGTACTACTGGAATACCATTGACTGCAGCTCCACAACCGCAGGCTCAAGCTACACCAGCAGTCACCTCTACGGCTCAATAAAATGGAAATATTACGACCTTGCTTTTCGTTCTGCTAACTTTGGCATTCAGCAGCAAACTTTGGTGCAACAAAATACTTCGCCAACAAGTGTCTGACCACCGTGGCCATAGCCAATACGATAGTTCTCGCCCAACAAGCAGGAGCTCCTAGCATGCTTATCACGAATACTTTTGCTGCTATTACACACAGTGTTTCCAAGTGGATTTGTTAATGGAGCTACGCAGCAAATTTCAATATGCAATTTTCAATAAAAATTCAAAAAATAAATGTGTTCATATAGTTAAAAAATAATAGGGAATTAACCAGTCAGTTAAATGGTAGGTATAACTGGTGTACTTGGCATAACAAATAGTTAATTACTTAGTCATTTCACTGGTAGCTGCGACTGGTATTTTTGCCATATAAATAAGTTATTGAACCCACTATTTAACTAATTGCTTTAACTGGCAAGTTTGACAGATATTTTCAGTTATTTAACTTATTATATAACTGATTGGAATAACTGGCATATAAAATGTGTGAGCGAGATGACTATGCAATTTAAACTTCTGAAAAAGTATGTGCAAGAAAAGGATACAAAATCACACGTACACAAATGTTTTGGTAAGATTTTTCACATGGCCCTTAAGAAACTGATAGAAAATACTGACCGAAACTTCCGCATTGCTTTTCTTTATATAACCAGTAATATAACCGGTTGTGTTCTTGCAGGGTAGCTAATAGCATAAAAAGAACGCGTTTGGAATATTCCGTAAGAATAAAGAAATACAAAAAGAATATTCCGGATAATCAAAACTGAATAAAGAAACAAAAACAGTCATTCCGAACGTCTAGAATGAATAAAGAAATACAGCCTTAATAACACGCACAACACAATTGATCAATAGAAGCTAGGTCAAAGTCCTTCCAAGGGCTGAAATGGCCAGTTTATTTTTTCTTGCAAACAGGGTTAAATAATTTTAATGCCATTAAAAATACTCACTATCGTTTCATAATAGTCCAGACCAATTCAAAAGAAAATTAGATGATATATATTATGAACAAACAAATTAATATTGCTTATCATCACTGGCCGCATTCAGCGCAGACAACAGTAGGCAACTGTTGTGTAAAAATTCGCTGAATGGTACAAATTTGGTAGCGCTAACTAAAACTGATAAAGTAGCGAACGCCTTTTAATCGAGCGAATAAATTCTATGGTACATGAACACAACTGTTTGCTTAACTGTCAGATGCTGTTACTGACGCTGTTAAATTAATAAACGCAGAAAGAACGCAGCAAATTTAAGTGAGAAACCTTTGCAATTGAATTAAATTTACATAAAAATTAAATTGAATCTAACTTCTGACGTGTAGAGTAGCAACACATTCAGAGAAAAACATCGTGAACTAAGGTAGCGCTACCATTACAGTTCACAACAGTTGTCTGCGCTGAATGCGGCCACTGTTAACAGTACCATTTAAAACGTCAAGTGAATCGATTATTTGACAATAATTGCAATTAATTTTTGTTTACTTGTGATTAAGCCCGTATGATACTTCATTGTTTTGTTCAATTTCAAAATCTGAAAACATGTGGTGCGTGGGCTAGACAGATATTTATTGTTGGAAAAGGATGAAAACATGCATCGTGCGAATTTTTTACATCTTCGCAACGTTACTATTTTATCTCTCTGTTCTTCTTGGCTGCGGAAGAAAGAGCTCAAGCTTGTTTTTGACACTTTATATTTGATCGAAACTTAATGACGAACGAATTGAGAGAAACGTCAAAAACAATGCATTGAAAATGCTGTTTGTCGCACATTTTTTTTTGTCCAATTCGTACTATATGCGCATTCACTCACACTTCTTGAATTTTAGCTTTAGCTCTATTTCAACTGCTCTAGTTTCATTGTCAATGAATAAAAATTAGACAACACAATGAAGTATCTTCTTCTTAAAAGAATGCTAAACGACAGAATAGCATTCACAACGATAAAAAGCTACCGTAAACACGAAGTTCTTATTGTAGCTTTTGATAACAAATTTATGATTTCATTAATTAATACACATTTTTATGTATTAATTTTTTGAGTTATATTATTTTTGTTATTAATAATTAACAGTAAACGTCACATCAATTAAGATGGACGATTATAGTTGTTACTGACTGGCCGCACTTCACGACCTCGTTGTTGAAACGACGCGAGTCGAATCCAATGAGTATCATACAGGCTTTAATAATATGATTAATTAATAGATTAATTTATTTTATTTGCCATCCCTACTCTTGACAACGTCCGTGAAGCTAGCGACGAATTGAGTTAGCGACGAATTTTTTTGGTGCTGGCACAGGGTGTTTCAATAATAGAGATAATGATCATTAAGCATTAAGTAAAACTCTTTACTATATAAAATAAGACGTAATTTAAAAAAAAAAGTATCAGAAATCAAAAATAAACATTTTAGAAATATTTTATAAACAAAACAATGTTCGTATTTATTTTGGTTTCTTTAATATTTACGTAACAAAAAAACGTCCAAAACGCGAATATTTAATATGTAATAGTTATATGTAGGAGTTTTCTGCACATATGACACCTATATAGTCATAGAGCTGGTATTTTTTACTAATGTTTGACACCAAAATCAACTCTCTAGCTCCGTTGAAACAGGTTCCCTACCAGGTCGTAATCCATTTAAATAAAAATCGTCGCTGGTGCTCTCACGCATTCCAGGAGTTTTCTGCACATATGACACCTATGCAGTAGCAAAGTGCATGTTTTGTAGAATCTTTTGACACCAAAATCAATTCTATAGCTGCATTGGAACAGATTCACTATCAGGTCGTAACCCATTTTTAAAAAAATCCATTAATAGGATCCCTGAAGTTTTCTGCACATATGACACCTCTATAGCTTGAAATTGTATATTTTTTAAAAATTGTTGACATCAAAACTAACTCCCTAGCTTCATTGCAGCAGATTCTATACTAGGTCATCAATTTGAGGTTAAGTCCAATTTGGGTCACTTAAGAGTTTTCTGCACATACGACATCTATATAGTCGGAAAGTTGGTATTTTTTAAAAAATTTGACACCAAAATCAACTCTCTAGCTGCATTGAAATAGATTCCCTACCAGGTCGTAATCCGCATAGCAAAATTGTCGCTGGCTTACCACGCTTTCCATGAGTTTTTTTCATTAGCGCATAGGAGTTGATTTTGGTGTCAAAAAATTTTAAAAAATTTACACTTTCAAGCCATAGAGGTGTCATATGTGCAGAAAACTTCAGGGCTCCTATTAATGGATTTTTTTTTAATTTGGTATGTATTTTAGTTGTTTTGTTTTTGTGTTATATTAATATCAATTAAATAGTTTATAAAAAATAGTTTTTTGAAATGAATTATTAAAAAATCATTATAAGTAACTTTTGTTGTTTCAGTCTTATTCTGAGTTTATGTCTTTTACTTTATTTTAGCAATGCTTTTCTCTGTAAAAAAATTGGTAACGCAACATATTATGTAACGGTGCTTTATAAAAGTTGCATAGTAAGCATACATCTAAAAAATAAAAATTAATTTACGCCTTTATTTACTACATAATTGAATGCGGCCCTGTTTGAATGTTTTTCTGTTTGTGTCTACTTCACTGTTTTTGTAAAATACTTCATTTCATTTCAACTACACCGCTTCCTTATATTTTACTTCTATAGGGCTGTTCACATTTCAAACCGTTCATCAAAACATTTGTCAAATCGTTTGACCACAAAAGTGTTCAGACTCATCAAATTTTTCGTCAAATTTCATTTTATCTTGATCACCGAAGTAAGCACATCGCGATGACGGAAAATTTTTAATACCACTTGTTATTAAAATCGTATTGGAAAAAGATGAAATTATTTTATAAATTAATATAAATTATTTGCAACAGTTATTTATTATTTTTTTGCTATTATTTTCTTCCGCTCCCTCTTTTGCCACGATGTGCTCAGGTTGAAATGTTTTTTCAACTGACAAAATCGTACTACACAATTTGACGAGTGTTCACACGTCATTTCTTTTGACGTCAATTCTTGGTCATTTCCTTTTGAATTTCATCCTCTCACACATTTTTCTCCGCGTCTTTCATCCACAAATGCAAGACTTGACTGTCAAGTCTTGACGAGTATAAACCGGGACTTACACTTCTCTCTAATATTTGACTTCTTTGTATGTGGGTTTGATGCCGATTTGACGAGTCTGAACACTAATCAAATCGTTTGTCAAATTATTTCATGAAAATTAAAATAAATTCAACAAAAGACTCCCATTCAGAAACATTTGAAGTTAAGGGAAAGTATTCGAAATTTCTTCCTGATTCTATCAACAATTTATTCAAAATTAAAAATAGATGGCAAAGAAGGTTGAGGAAAATTTTCATTTCCACTTTCAACAAAGCATCTCCAGAATATCAACTTCTTGACAAACAAATCTCTCTCTTAAAAATCATTATTAAAGAACAAGTTGAAATGCATCAAGCTCGTGAATTCGGCGAAAAACTAAAATTAATTAAGCCTGGCCCTACTGCTTACAAACAAAATTTTAGTTTAATTAAAAAAAAAGAAGCTAAATTTTGTACAAAAATTTTCTATGAAAATGTCATTTACACTGATAATGTCGAAAAAGTTGAAATTCTTAAAAATCATTTTGAACAGGTTTATGAAAAAGTAGTTCCTTCTAGGCCGGATATAAGTGAAATAGAATCCCAAATCCGTAATAATCTTGAATCATATCCGCCTTCAATTTATAACTTCAGTCAAGATTTCAACTCTTTTTCCAACCCAGATACTACGCATTTTATAAATTCTGATATTTTAGGTTCATATATCCGGGGTCTTAATGCAAAAAAATCAGCTGGACCTGATAACATTTCTAATTTTATTATTAAGAAATTTCCAAATGCTGTCCTAAAATTTTTAACAATAATCTTTAACAATTGTGTCAATAATGGTTACTTTCCTAAAGCTTGGAAAGTAGCAAAAATTATTCCAATTCAAAAGAAACCTAAATGTTTTGAAGTAAATAATTTTAGACCAATTTCATTACTATCCAATCTTGGAAAACTTTTAGAGCATGTTATTAAGGATAAAATGGATATTGGAATTGACGTTCAATACATATCTGATTTTCAATTCGGTTTCTAAAAACAACATTCTACGGTTCATGCCTTGTTGAAATTTGAAAATGATCTGATCCTCAATCTTCGAAATCGAAAATGCACTGTGGCGGTAGCTCTGGACGTTGAAAAAGCCTTCGACAATGCTTATCATGATGGAATTGTATTTAAACTTATGCAGATTGGTTTTAATCCCTCCTTTATAAAAATTTTATACAATTTTCTCAATAACCGGAAATTTTTTGTTAATATAAATAATGTCTCTTCAGACTATGGTCTAATTAAGAGTGGTGTTCCACAGGGAGCTATCTTAGCTCCCCATTTGTATAGTATTTTCATTTTTGATTTTCCACACTTATACAATGGTTCGACAAGCATCCTTTATGCAGACGATTCACTTGCATATGCACATGGGAACACTCCTATAGAAGCTCTAAATCGGGTCCGGGCTCACTTGGAAAAAATTAATATTTATTATTATAATTGGGGAATTAAGATAAACGCGTCCAAATCAGAAGCAATATGCATAAGGAATCCTTCTGGAAAATGCCACAGAGAAACGGTTCCGCAAAGTAAATTATTAACATTATCACTTAATGGTGCAAACATACCATTTAAAAATGTAATAAAATACTTGGGAATTAATTTCCATAACCGTCTAAAATTTAATATACATGCGAATATAGTATTAAAAAAAGTAAGAAAAATTATGGGTAATTTCTCAAACCTTTTGAGAAATAAATATTTGCCAAAAAACACTAAACTGCTTATTTATAAAATAAGCATTCGTTCAGTGATAATGTATGGATTTCCTATTTGGTTTGCAATATCCCCTACTGTTGCGCAGCTTCTTGAAAAATTTGAGCGCAAAATTTTAAGACTGTGTATTGATCGAAATTTTGAGTCGTCTACCAAAAGATTTTCAAATTTTTATGTTTACAGACAAGCACGAGTTATTCCGCTTTGTAAATATTTACTAATACATCTGGAAAGAAGTGTCAGAAAACTTAATTTTATAGAAAATGACTTGATTAATTTTGTTTTTGACTCGCAAAAAGATTTAAGTTGGTCTAACGCAAATTATATTTCACCAGTCGGTATTATAAATGAAAACTTAAATTTGAATCCAGAAATTAGTTCAGCCATATCACTCCTGCCGGAATTTTACACTAAAGCAAGCCCTGGTACTTATAGAGGCTGACTAACTCTTAATGTAAAGTAGTTATTAAGTGTACTTATGTAAATATCTTAAATTTTGTTTTAATTTTTTATTATTTCCTTTCTTTATTATATTAGTTTTAAGTCGTTCATTGTTCTGATAATTCATCATAGTAACTTTTAATAATGCCATGAGCAAGCATTTGTTCTTCTTTACTTTAATAACTTGCAGAATCTGTACGTTTTCTTATTTATTGTAATAGAATACTTATTTTTCTATGTTTCTTTTTCTTCAATGTTAAATTCTCCTATATGTACTATTTTAAAAGATTTGAAGTCTCAATAAATTTACTTACTTACTTACTTGATTTTTCTACTGATTTGACGAACGATTTGACCAGTGTGAAAACTCGTCGATTTTAATACCAAGTGCTACTAAAAATTTGCCGTCATCGCGATGTGCTTACTTCGGTGTTCAAGACAAAATTAAATTTGACGAAAAACTTCGATGAGTATGAACACTTTTGTGGTCAAATGGTTTGTCAAATCATCTGATGAGTGATTTTATCGATAATCTCTATATCCCTAACGAATAAGCCCTTTTAAATTAATAATTTGGCAGCACTTTTGCAAATTGTAAACAACCAAAAAACTAAATAAACGGACTTTAATAAAAACGAAAATAAAATTGAAACATAACTTTTGAGCTATGAAAATATGAGCAGCTTAATGCGAAAAATATTCTACTATGAGAACATATTGGAGTTCAAGGAGAAGACACAGAGTAAGTTGCAGCTACATGAAGTCAATTACTGGAATCTTTGCCGGACCTGTCTTAACGATGCGGAGACAACAGGAAGCGTTGATCTTGGTGATGGCGGTAGCGGTTTGTGCGTCATGGGACTTGATGGGCAATTATTGCATGCTAAGGATATGCTAACCACTGCCACAAACATCGAGGTGTGCTAAAGTGTCTCCAAAGGATCCAATATTAAATCTTCTGCTTTCAGATCTTACGCGATGATCGACTGCCCATGAGGATTTGCAAAGAGTGTCTAACCAAGCTTACCACATTGTATTTCTTCAGACTACAAACAGAACGTGCCGAAACTGTCTTAAGACGTATGCGGCGAAAGTTAGACCCAAGCCAAGTTGAAGTTGAGCAATTACCAAAGCCTAAAACATCTTCTAAAGATTGTGACGATATAACGGTTAACGAAGCAGTTTGCAGCATCACTAGGGAAATGATTGAAGCTGAAATCAAGTCAGTTGTGGAAAGGCAAGAAGCAAGCGCAGAGTTAATAGAGCCGTTAGAGATGCGGCTTAGTCCAAAGCTTGAGAAATTGGAGAACGAGAATCACAATGGCGATGATATAGATGATGAGAACGCAGAGTTATTTCAAATAAATCAATTTACTTACGAAGACGAAGAAGAGCTAGAAGAATGTCCTGCCAATGAAGAGGAATACATTTTGCAAGAAGTTGATGAATCATCACAGCAGGAAGTTGGCATTTTTTCTTTAGATGTAGAAACGAAGGAAATCTACGCAGACTTAGATAAAGAGGAAGACGAAGATGCAGAAAACGAGATACAAAAATTAGCTGCCACCAAGGTCACATATCTGGAGCCACAACGAAAGCGTTGCAAAGGCGGCAAGACTCTTTTGGATAATCTGATTTGCGTCATATGCAATAAGGTGCGTTTATTTTGCTATACAATTATATGTTACAATATTATTTACACGCAGACTTTTCCGCTGCAACGCATGCTTATTGCACATGTGCACGCTGTACACCCAAACTCGAAGGCTTTCAAGTGCCGCCACTGCACACAAATGTTTAGCCATTTGCAGTCGTTGTCGCGGCACATGCAGACGCATCAGCCAAAGAAATGCAACAAAATCTGCAGCGTATGCGAAAAATCTTTTCTACGTGCCGATGACTGGCGACGTCATTTGCGCACTCATACCGGCGAGCGTCCATATGTTTGCAACACTTGTGGAAAAGGATTTAAGCAAGCTTGCGAGCTGAAGGAACACAGCAATACACACTCGAAGCACCGAAACTTTGTATGCTCCATATGCGGACACTGTTTGCAATCGCGCAACGGTTTATATATTCATAAAAAAGTTCACGAAGGTATAAAGCAGCACAAATGCAGCCAATGTGAAAAGTGCTTTATCACAAGAGGCGAGTTGAAATCGCACCTGAATGTACATACCAAATTAAAGCAGTGAAGTAGGGATTAATAGTAATGGATAAATGCAATGGAGGGCTGTTTAGAAATACTTAATAAATACATTTTGAAACGAGGTAAGATTCGTTTTTTTTTTGTTAATCTAATAAAAGTACATGGCTACCGTGTGACCTCTACCTAAATCTATGGTTTTATTATATGGTGGAAAGTCACGGATTAAGTAAAAATACTGGTTTGACTAGGAATAACAGGTATACAGTAATCAACGCTACAAGCAAGACTATTCACTGACAGATCAAGAATGAAATACGGAATGTGTATTTTAATGAACGCCTTTTTGATTTGGTCTTCCTCTGTTGCATTGGTGACTGCCGGTTATTTAATTAAATATTTTTCGGTTAGAATGTCGTCTACCATTTGCTCAACAGCTATGTTGTTTAATTTTAATTGACTTGAATTCGATGTCCGACAGTGACTTTGTTGCCTCCGTGTAAGATAATTGAGGCTTACTCAGCTAACAACAAAACTACGTTCGATTTGTCATAAATATCTTTTCAGAAATTTATATCGATTAAACTATTTAATAGGCTGATCCGCTAAAATGGGAATAAAATCTGTAACACAAATTTTCGATTCGACATTGTTTCGTTTCGAACCATGATATAAGTTTACTATGGTTTAGAACAAACCGTCTCACGCTGGGGCAATTCTCATTACTGAAAGTAATTTTTTAGCTTTCTAGCATTTTTCTGCTGGCAAAAATGACATATTTAATTTTTTTTTTCACAACTGAAAGTCGAATGAGCAAATCAAGTTGTTACTGTAAGAAAACGGTAAAGGATTTTTGATAATGTTCTTATATACGAACTTTGTAATTTGCAGAGCTGTAAATGAATCAATCATTTGAAGATTGAATCATGAATCAATCACAACCTGATTTAAAAACAAAGATTGCATTCATTTTAACCTTAAATCATTAAGATTTAATTCTGAAAGCAATCATTGATGATTGCTTTAAGGTGATATTTAATTCATTTCGGAGCAATCATATTGATTTATATTTTGAATGCATTCATTTGATTTATATCAGAAAATATTTCAATCATTTCATTTAAATCTGAAATGATTGCAATTATTTGATTTAAATCAAAAAAGATCAAAAAAGATTTAAATCAAAAATGATTTCAATTATTTGAATTAAATCGCAAAATGAGTTAACTCTGGTATGGAATAAATAAGAAATAATTTCAAATAAACCTTTAAATCTTTTCACTTACAAAATGAAGACTTGAGTTAACAGAAAATTCGCTGTGGGCAAGTCATGACAACTCGACAGCATGGTTTTGTTACTGGTAGATCCACTGTGTCTAATCTCCTTGATTTCACAACATTCTGCTTAAAATCTATTGATTCTGGTAGCCAGATCGATTATATTTACACTGACTTTAGCAAAGCTTTTGATAAATTACCACATAATCTAACTTTATTTGAACTTAAATTAATGGGATTTCCACAATATTTTGTAAACTGGATCAAATCGTATTTGATGGAGCGATCTTATCAAATACGGTTCCGGGGCGTGTTGTCTTCTGAATTTGTTGCAGAATTGGGTGTTCCTCAAGGAAGCCATCTGGGTCCACTTCTGTTTATTTTGGCAAAATCCAAAGACGTTTCGTTCGGTTTGCTGACACTTTTAACCTTTAATTGAGAGAAGGAAATCTTCTGATATCATCTACTTTCACCAACTCATAACTGGTGTATTCGTTTCTCAAGAACTTCTTTCCATCTAGTTAAAATCATTACAAATATATGATTTTGAATCCTTAAGGGTGGCAAATTTTTATAGGTTTTTAAGAGCTTGGATCAACCTGTTTGATGGTGTTATTTTGCGGGAAGAATTCGCTACTGTGGGCTTATCAGAACTCCATAAATATTCCAATACTCTTCAAAACCTCTAAAAGTTTGCCATCCTTAACGATTAAAAATCATATATTTTTAATGATTTTCATTGTAAACTCAAGTCTTCATGTTGTAACTAAAAAGACCTAAAGGTTTATTTGAAATTATTTCTTATTTATTTCATTCCAGAATTAACTCATTTTGCGATTTAATTCAAATAATTGAAATCATTTTTGATTTAAATCAAGTGATTTAAATGTTTTTTAGATGTTTTGACTTAAATCAAATAATTGCAATCATTTCAGATTTAAATGAAATGATTGAAATCTTTTCTGATTAAAATCAAATGAATGCATTCAAAATATAAGTCAGTATGATTGCTCCAAAATTAATTAAATATTACGTATTTATCATCAATGATAGCTTTCAGAATTAAATCATAATGATTTAAGGCTAAAATGATTGCAATCAAAAAGTAAATAAATCACACAGATTTAAAAACAAAAATCATTTATTTAAATATTTAACTGCTCTGGTAATTTGTAATCAGTAATTTACTTTTGTATTTATTTTTTGCAAAACAATACATTTATTACCTGCCTCTCTCTAGTAATTTTTTAGTTTTAAAGTTTCTTAGGTATTTTCTTAGTAGTTTTCCTAAGCAAATTTCTGTTAATGGGCCCAGCGTTTCAGCTTTCAAGCGAGCGCAAACTTTGGAGTCACTAAGAACACATTTTTTTCCAGAACCCGTCATTTTCTTTTTATGTTTTCTTTATTCTCTATCACTTTAATTTTCATATAAGCTTCTCGTTTTAATGTTTCTAAATATGCCGAATAATGAAAATCATGTCCGCGAGTTACCAAATTTCAGCGTTTAAGTTACAAAACCCTGAATTGCTTGAGATTTAATTTTAAAAAAAAACGAAGGGCACGACGAGACAAGTGCCAATCAATCTTGTACAATTTTGCTCGAACACGGATGATATAATTCGGCCCCTGAATTGCTTCTTATCTTTTTCTTTAGCATATTGTACCGTCTTAATCACCCCCTATTTCAAACTCTTTATATGGTTTATTGATTATGAGACAATAGAGGCAATCACGATTTATTGCATTTGCCAGTGCAGTTGAGGACTTGATGACTTGTGCACTTTACAAAAACAAAATACACGTACGAATAAAATTTGCACAAGTGCTTTTCTACTGTAGCCTAATACTTGAGGAATTGAGGACTTGAGCAGTTGTGCACTTGTGTGCATTGACAAATTTTGACAGCTTTGAAAAACACAAGCCCTCAAGTCCTCAACTGCACAGGCAAGTGCACTGAATCGTGATTACCCCTAATCTGTTATTGAGTTGTTGTACATATTGTTGTATACTTCACTATAACTTTTACGAAGAAATGTAGATATAAAAACCAAAACCAAGGAATCCAATTATTTCTTAAGATTTGATTAACACTTGCAATAGTTGAAAAAAAACAGTCAATCAAAATAAAAAAAATGCTTAGGAGGGGTGAAAAGGGGTGGACGGATTACAGGAATTGCAGGAATTGAACACCTCAATTCCTCGGAATGGAATTGGAAAAAATTGCCAATTCCATTACAGGAATTGTAATGGGTGATTGACCACTTCAATTCTTCAGGAATGGAATTAAAAAAATTGTAAATTCAATTTTACATTGAACCAGGATTGAACCAGGTAGCGTAGCATTTATATATTTTGTTCTAACACAAAATGTGGTATTAAATTAAAAAATTGTCATCAAATATTTATTTGTAAATATTTTATTAACCGACTAACAGTGGGATTCAAATAAAGTTTTCTAATACATAATGAAGTAGTTTTGAAGTAATGAAAATGTAATTGAAATTTTAACTTCAAATTACAATTCCTGTTATAGAATTGACGATTTTTTCCAATTTCATTTATGAGGAATTGAAGTGTTCAATTACCAATTACAATTCCTGTAATGAAACTGACCATTTTTTCGAATTCAATTCCAAGGAATTGAAGTGTTCAATTTCCAATTACAATTCCTGTGATGGAATTGACGCTTTTTTTTAATTACATTGATGAGGAATTGAGAGGACCAATTACCAATTCTTAATTCCAAGGAATTGGAATTGAAATGTAATGAGTACTTTTTGACTCAGCTCTGTGTATATATAAGCTAGCACATGAGTTTAGATGTTTAAACTTTTATAACTTTTGATCGGAAAGAGATATTGCAATACTTTTTTCAAAAAAATTACTCTTAAGGGCAAAGCATTTTTTAAAAATTATAAAAACAGCATTTTAACAAAATGAATTCGTCACAAAAATCAAAGGGGTATTCTTGCATTTTCTTAAAAGAAATAGAAAAACAAATTTTCTGTCAAACTGCAATACTTTTTGCATAAAAGTGATACGTCATACGAAAGAGAATACAAATTGCAATTTTCGGCTTTTATTGTTTTTACAACAAAACAACTTTTGCAACATTTTTTGGAAGAAAAATAAATTTTTTGGACCTTAAAAAAAAAAAAAGATTAACAATACAAATCTTTAGCTAACAGAACTGTTGCAGTAATTTTTTGCAAGTAATTTTAACTTCTAGACAAAATAAGATTAAATGAATTATATTAAAACACAAAGAAGCTTTTCGCGTCGAAAGTCAAAGCTTTGAATTTGGAATAGTTTTTTGACTGTAGATAACGGTTATATACAAAAAGTCATTGTACTAAGATTTCCTATAGTTTTCAAGATATGAGAATGTTGTTGGTGTCAAACAAACAGAAATTTTATTTACTTTATTATCCTTAAGAAAATTGAAAAAGTTAGTATACATTAACATAGATTGGATAATTACCCTTTAAATTACCAAAAACTCTTTCAAATGTATCTCTAACTTTTAACTCACTTTTCAGTGTTTTTGATTTGCCTATGTCCCAACCAGGGACGTAAGGAACCTACATGTAAAGTTTGAAGAAAATCCATCTAGTAGTTTTTACGTGATGCGCGGTCGGACAGACAATATTTTTAAAATTACATTTTTGAAATCTACAACGTTCAAAATGTTCAGTGCAAAAAGAATTACGAAAAAATATTCAATGTAGCTACAGATTTTTTTTTACAGTTTTATTATATGTATATCTATGGTTTTTAAAGCCCATGTAGATGTACATATACAGCCCAATTCTCAATGATTTTCCCCGGGGAATCGAAAAAGGGAGTTTTAATTTTTAAGATAAAGTTCAAAAACAGTTTGGAAAGAGTAACATTTGTTTTATAGATGAATTACAATATAATTAAAAAAATCAAATAAATAGAAGTAAAGAAAACAGAAAGGTGAAGTAAAAATTTGATAAAATAGCAATTTTGAATAAGAAAAAGAAGCATATTTTCTTAAGTTTTGTTCACGTATTTTACTTGTTAAAACTTGCAATGAGAGTGTAAAAAAATAATTGAGAAAAATAATGTCACAAAGAGAAAAAAAGCAGAAAAAGTGGGTAAACATTAAACTAGTAGTAGAACTTAAAGCATCGTCAAACAAATATGACAAAAGAAAAATATCCGAAATACATATTTATCACTCATTTAAATAGCTTGTTTTTTTTTTACAGGCATTTTTTTCGGTAGCTTCAAATTCTTGCTACTTTTAGCCACTTTTTTCTCTCTTATTTTTTTACGCACTCGTTGTACTCGAGTACATATTTATCACTCATTTAAATAGCTTGTTTTTTTTGACAGGCATTTTTTTCGGTAGCTGCAAATTCTTGCTACTTTAGCCACTTTTTTCTCTCTTATTTTTTTACGCTCTCGTTGTACTCTCTCGCTCATGTTAGAAGAATACAGGTAGATGCACCAGATGAGAGCATACTGCCGGAGATGTCAAAACGAAGCAAAACTTTTTATTTCTCTACTTTTGTTTCCATTCGCCACAGCGGAATTTGACAGACATGGTAGTATGGAAAGAGAGCACAGTCAGCGCTGCAGCTACCTCTATCCTTATACCATGCTCTCGTTGCAAGTTTTTCGAGTACGTGAACAAACTAAACTAAAGTAAAAACTTGCAATAGTTTGTAACAATTTGTAACAATTTTTTGTTAGTGAACAAACCTACTGATTTAAAGAATTGAAATATTTAAAGATTGTTTGTTTAAAGCTGGTTCGTAATTTGTTTAATAGAATTAGGTAATGCATTTCAAAGTCTAATGGTGTTGATAAAAAAGAACCTTCCACTGTTTAGATAGTTAAATCTTGGCACAACAAGGCTAGTTGACCTTTGTGACTGAAAAAAATTTAAGTTTGACAAAAAGATAATGAGGGTTTTGAGTATGCGAAATAAAATGTTGCGGATGTTCAAATACTCAAGAAAGCCAAGGCCCAGAATACCGTTGCTCCTTAGCCAAATATGATCATAGCAATAAATTTGCAAAATTTACGAATTAATTCCCGACGTTGTGCTTCGTTCAGTACCATTTTATATATAATAAGTTGGGGATTTGCCGAAGCAGACCACAGTGGGTCCCTTTTCGTCCCCTATTGGACAAAGGGTACTACTGCTCGGAGTACTCGTACGTGAGCATGCTCCTCGTGTAAGCATCCTTTGTCACCTCAAGCATATCCTTATAGGTTAGTTGACCAATCTCGGCTTCGCCAATAAATGGGCGTCCCAGAGTGGTCAATCTTATGCTTGCCAGCGCCGGACACTGGCACAGAATGTGTGCTGCTGTTTCCGGCTCCTCTAGGCATAACCTACACGCATCGTCCTCGGTCAGAGTCATCTTCCCGAGATGGTACATGAAGGGACCGTGTCCTGTGACCAGTGCAGTAAGCCAGCTTAAAGTCCTTCGATTGTATCGGATAACTTTTGCTGCCTCACTACGAGACCACTTCACGGCCGCCTTTGATTGCCTGCAATTAACAGCTTCTTCCCACCTTTTACTGTGTTCCGAGTCCGTCCATTGTTTAATAAGGCCTGCCACCATATTGTCGCCTAAGGCGATACGTGGTTCTGGTCCACAGAATTCTTCTGCTGATCCTGTTCTTGCTAAAGAATCAGCTTCTTCATTCTGTTCTATGCCAGAGTGTCCTCTCACCCACATAAGTGTAAGCTCATTTGTCTGGGCGCACCTATTGAGTTTTGTAAGACATTCTATGGCCAACCTGGAAGTGATGTCTGTCCGTTGCATACACCTAATCACAGACTGATTGTCGAGAGCGATGACAATTTTCTTGCCACTGATCCGGCCATCTATCAGGTGGTCCAGCGCATGCACTACGCCAAACATTTCTGCCTGGTATACAGACACAAACCTCCCCAACCTCAGTACACAGGATAGGCTTAACTCTTTTGAGTACACGCCTGCCCCGGCCCGGCCATTCATCAGAGAGCCGTCTGTGAATATACTGCTATCGCTACCAGCGATTTCTTCACAAACGGCTCCATCCGTTATAAGAGTTTTATAACATTTTTCTGTTATTTTTACTCTCTGCCTTCCATCCATAGGCATAAACGCCTCCCTGACATCTCTCTGTACAATATCAAGGATGCGAATATGACCATGCAGGGCCGTTGCCCCATGCCACGTAGCATTTTGCAACATCCTGAGGGCTGACAGCGCCGCTGTTTTCTTTATTTCTAAATCCAACGGCAGCATACCTAACAGAACCTCCATTGCGCTTGTTGGAGTGGTGCGTATTGCACCTGTTATTCCAACACACGCCAGCCGTTGGACTCTGTCCAGTCTCTTCTTAATGGTTTTCTGGCTGACTTTTGTCCACCAAATCACCGAAGCGTACGTGATGACAGGTCTAACCATCATAGTGTAAACCCATTTCATAGCCTCTGGGTTTAGCCCCCATTTGAGACCACAAACGCGTCTGCACTGGAACAGAACCCTCTTGGCTCTTTGAATCCTATCTTCTACATGCTCGTTCCAGTTCAGTTTGCTATCAAGGGTTACCCCTAGATATTTAACTTTCGTGGACATGTTGATTTCAGCTCCAAAAAGTCTGAGTGGTTCTGTACTCAGGCCTACCCTCTTTCTAGTAAAGAGAATATTGTCTGACTTGCCTGCGTGTACGGTAAGGCCTTGTTCTCGACACCACTCCTCCACCATTCGGAGTGCTCCCTTCATGATGTCAGAGATGGTGTCAATGAACTTGCTGCAGACCACCAACGCAATGTCATCTGCATACCCTATCGTGTGTATGCCCGATTCATCCAGTCTAACCAGTAGTGAGTCCACAGTTATGTTCCACAGGGTTGGCGATAACACCCCGCCCTGGGGACATCCTCTACTTACTCTACCTCTAGTCTTTACTCTACCATTCTGCATGTTGACAGCCCTGTGTTTGCGCATATTGTCCACCCAATTTGCTATCATTGGGCTTACATTGCGTTCTGTCAGGGCTTGCCGCAGCCTTCCAAAGCATATTTTGTCGAAAGCACCCTCGATGTCCATAAATGTGGCCATCGCAATGCCTCCTGAAAATACCTCCTTTTCAGTCACTCTTACCAATTCGTGAAGAGCACTCTCCGTAGACCTACCTGCTCTATATGCATGTTGGCATCTACTCAGAGGATTTTGCGTCAGCGAGGTGCTCTCAAGACAGTCAACCTGATCGGTCTGAACGACTTTGCCTCCGCATAATCTTTTTTTCCAGGCTTCGGAAGAAAGACAACTTTCGCCTCTCTCCAGACTCTCGGAACATACCCAGTCGCTAGGCAAGTAACGAATATACCCCACAGCCTAGGTGCAATGAGATCTTCCCCCCACTGCATCATAGCAGGGAATATACCGTCCATCCCTGATGTTTTGTACGGAGCAAATGAGCGTATAGCACTCCTCACCCCGTCCATAGTGATCATCCTTTCGGCTTCCAGCCTGTCAACCCTGTGCATTCCTTTCTTCAAGGGTGTCCACGGGTCATCAGACTTAAAACTTCCCAGTACCATTTTACTGACTTAATTCATATAATTTGCGAAAATTTTTATGCCGTGCGATCAAGGATATATCCCATTAATTTTATCCATAAGTTGTTGTTGCAAATTAAGCGGCATTTATATGTTATTCGTTTAACATGTGTCCCGATTTCATTCACCATATGTTAGGCGGTTTGGTCATTGCATTTCAATAACTTCGTTGTATGCTAGGTTTTTTGAATGGAACCACTGAAGACAGAAATCACATCCCACCTTTTATAATCCGTTTATTCATCCTCAGTATCAGAGTAAAATTTCTTTCACAAGTACCACATACTTGTTTTTGTTTTCTTTTTTACCTTTTACTGATCTGGTTTGTTTTTCCTTCTTCCTTTTTTGGCGTTCCAGTTTTCGTTTTTGTTTAGCTTCAGCTTTAGCTATTTTTCACTTTCCTTCGACTGCATGGGCTCCCTCCATGCAAGTGCGGATGTAGCACTTGGGGGCTTGATTTTATTTCAAGGTTATGCAGAACTCGTTGGTTTTGGGAAAATATAAATGCTTCTCGAAAGTCGGTGACATTAAAGTCGCGTCGTTTTTAATTACTTATGAAGAACCTATGCGATTCTTATTTGTCATAGGTAAAATAAATACTTACAGCTCTATTCTGGCAATTTGACAATAATCAACCATTATTTTTAAAATTTCTGTGTGTTTGTTGTAATTTTTTTATTTTAAAACAAAATTTGAAGTTCAAAAAGAAAATTTTTTAATGAAAAACTTGCAGAGTTTTTTTAGTGCCTGAACAATTATCTCTTAAGCCCAGTACTCTGTTCGTTTGCGTGATATTTCGCTGGAAACATCTATTTATTTGTTGCGTGAAATTTCTAACTTAAAGTTTGTTGCGAGGAATTTCTATGGCAACGTTTCTCAAAGAGTCTCAGAGAATAAGTTGGGAGATTTCGTATGATATCTCTATTTTCACTTCAAAATAAATAGGCAGTACAATTAAATTGTCGTGAAAAAATGTTGCTCAGAAACATGTTGCGATAATTTTACGCAGCGGAACAGAGTACTGCTCTGACGAACATGTTGTGAAAATTTCCACGCTTGTTTCGCAGCTGTCAGGTTTTGTATGGAGATTTGAGTGGAATTTCACATAAAACTGAACAGAGTATTATGCTTTAAGCAACAAATGAAAATTTTTTTTAACAGTTACAGAAATATGCCTGTGGAACAGGTTAAAGCGCAATTTATTAAATTGTTATCTGAGGTCAAATCGGTCTTTGGACATAACACCTCAAATTTCCTCTCTTTCAATGTAAGGTCGCTGGTTGATGCCAGCAGAAAGCTATATCTATTAAATACTTTAAGAAGTCATAGCATCGAATTTGGTTTTGTTCAAGAAAGTCACGTTCGCAACTATAGAGTTTTCCTTGAGGAAGTATGATTTTCTCGCAGACAATTCACCTGTTGGTGCCTTAAAAAATATATTCACACACAACCATGATTCAATTATTATAGGTTGTCCATTCGTTTGACAACACCCGTAAATATGTAAACAAAAATATATTCTCTCTCAAATATAAATGACAACCCGGGTTTTGTGGTCTTCTATGAAAAAAGTTACGTTTCAGTGTTTTGTTGTTATTTTTTTAAAAAAGTAGTTATTCTATGTTTTGATGTTAGCAGAAAAAAAAATAGTGTGCATTGCGTTTATAATAATTATTGCTTTGATAATTATTATTGAAAATTGTTTTAAAATTTTGTTGCGGGCCGTTTTTTTTCAGTTAAAATATAAATCGCGACTATTAAGTTGTAATTATTAAAATAACTAGCTGAAACCCGGCGCGTTGCTGCCACTCTCCCTATTCAAACGCCCATAAAATGTTATCAGTTAAACAGCATGTCTAAATTGAGGTCAAATACTGAATTCTGAGACTGTGCGACCTATATCCACAAAGCTATTCGATATAACAAATTTGGGTTGTATAGGAAGTGCCACTCCCTCTTCATCACCGCTAATAGAATGTAATCAATTAAACTGGATGTCTACATGGAGGTCGAATACCGAATTCCAAAACTGTGCGACATATAACATATATGGGTTGTATGGGAGGTGCCCCTCCCCCTTGTCCACTCCCATAAAATTTCATCACAGAAACGGTACGTCTAAATTGTGGTCGAATACCGAATTTCTAAGCTGTGCGACCCATAACTCTAAAGCTATTCGATAAAAACAATTTTTTATTTATATGTGGGAGGTAAAAGGGGGTGTGGCATTGCCCCTTAAACCATCTCGTACTCAAAGCAAAGCGTACTTACAAAATTTGAGCTCAATCGGACCAATGGTTTCGAAGTATTTTGATATTTTCTTAAAAGTAGGCGTAGATGAAGTGTGACCACGCCCATTTTTTTCAAAGTTAATTATAGTTATCATACGAACTTATTTACCAAATTTTAATTTAATACGACCAAAACCGTCGTAAATACAGCATTTTTATTGATTTGTGGGCGACAAAAGGGGGTGTGGCACAAAACGTGCACAGATACACACATGCAATTTCCTATGTGCACCCTCCACACAGACCCCAATCACCCCTGAAAATTTCATTGAAATCGGGCAAGCCGTCTAGGAGGAGTATGTGAACAGGAAGTTTTGCCACTTAATTTTATATATATAGATATCAAAACAGTTGGCGCAAAAGTGGGCGTGGTCAATTTTTCTTTCAGTAAACACTTAAATTGGATTACTACGAACATTTGAAAAAAAATTATCCAAATCGGTCCAGCCGTTTTCCGATTTTAGATAAATCGAAAAAAGTGGGCGCAAAAGTGGGCGTGGTAAATTTTTCTTTCCGACAAAACTTAAATTGGATTACTACGAACATTTGAAAAAAAAATTATCCAAATCGGTCCAGCCGTTTTCCGATTTTAGATAAATCAAAAAAAGTGGGCGCAAAAGTGGGCGTGGTCTCGTTCGTTTTAAAAATATATAAAGACTTTTAAATATTTTTTGTGGAATAAAAAGTTTCGAAATGTACAACATGGGCGAAAAAAATCAGTTTTCGATTTTTCCAATTTCCCGACTTTTCCGGAGGGTTTTCCAAAATTTTCTTTCGTAAAAACCTACTCCTGGCAATTACGAATAACTGAAAAAAAAATTGAGCCAAATCGGTCTAACCGTTCTCGAGTTTTGCGCTTAGCAACACATTCAGCGACTTATTTTTATATTATAGATAATATCTTCAACGTACGGTATTTGCAAAACAGCTTATTCTGGTGATAAAATTCGGAAATATAATGTGCCAGTGGATGCAATAAGCCGTCAGAGGTGGGAATACATTTGCACAACAAAGTATTGGAATGAGCTTTTTAAAAACAAACTTAAATTTTTATCAAAACAAACAAGTAGTACAGAACGTAGTAGAAAAAGCAGCAGTGAAATGTATCCTTGGGTATTTAGTACTCCGATAAAGTATGATATTCCTGCAACTGATTACTTTGATGGCATTAACAAATTACTCTTGTGCCAATGGATGCAATAAGCCGTCAGAGGTGGGAATACATTTGCACAACAAAGTATTGAAATGAGCTTTTTAAAAACCAACTTAAATTTTTAACAAAACAAACAAGTAGTACAGAACGTAGTAGAAAAAGCAGCAGTGAAATGTATCCTTGGGTATTTAGTACTCCGATAAAGTATGATATTCCTGCAACTGATTACTTTGATGGCATTAACAAATTACTCTTTTGCTCTCCTCTTCAATTTTACGGGTGTATATCTTCCTTCTTGTGAGAAAACGTCAAATGAATGGACAACCTATAGTAATTGAATCATGCACACAACCGTGGGGCGATTCAGGGAGTCTCATTCCCTCATTGCTTCGTGCAACTATCTCTGTCAGGGAGCAATATTCATGAAACGCTTCTACTTGGCTCCCTATACATTCCTTCTAATTTTCCTTCCTCGCAAATTTACTCAAGTCTTTGCGAAATTGCAAGATTTTCAAAAAATTTCGAGGGCACTGTTATCGGGGGAGACTGTTAACGGGAGAAGTTATGATTGGGGTGACAGTTTCGAAAATAGTAACGGAAAAATTTTCTCAAAATGGTTGCAGGACAACTCTATAGACTCCATCAGAATTGTGGATAGCAGACCGTCGTTTCCTTCTGCTGCCTCTTTCCTCGATCATTTTCTAATAAGTTCTAATTTGATTGATACAATAAATCTTAACTTCTCTTTTCAAAGCCTTCCAACTTTTTCTGACCACTACCCAATTTGTCTCAATTTAGATCTAAATAACATTGAACTCTTGATTAAAATGCCGCGTTTTTTCACCTCCTTCAAAAAAACTAACTGGTCCCATTTCAATCGTGATTTGGAAAACAAGCTAACTGACAAAATTCCACAAACCAACATCAACCTTCGAAACAGTGACATAGATTTCCATATCGACAGTCTCTCTTCTATAATTGATTCTAACATTGCCTTACACTCTGAGAAAGTGGAGTGTAAAAGAGACAAGTTTTACGTATCGGACAAGATCTTGAATCTTTTTAAAATGAAACTCGAGTGGCAGAAAAAACTAAAAAATATATTTCATAGAAATTTTAATAGAACAAGCGTGGAGTACAAGCTCTTTTCAAGTCAGATTCAGTTATTAAAAATCATTATCAAAGAGCAGGTCCAATTGGAGCAAGCGAGAGAATTAAGGGAAAAATTAGAAGCAATAAAGCCAGGACCTAACGCATACAAACAAATATATAAAATAGTTGGTAAGAAAAAAAAATTTCTTATTCAGAAATATCGGCCAATGGTGTCGTTCTGACGGACAAGCTAGATAAATTGGAGGCCTTCCGTGTTCATTACGAACAAATCTACTCAGACCATCTGCCTGACAGAAATGACGTAACGGACATAAAAAACACAGTCTCTGCTACTTTTTCGGGTCTTCCTCTCTGAGTGTACTTCTTTTCCGATGAGTTCAACTGCGACGACTTCCTTTTTGTTAATGCCGATATAATAGGGAATATTATAAAATCAATTAACAGTAAAAAATCTGCTCGTTTAGATAAAATATCAAACTTCATTATTAAAAAACTACCGCTCTATTAAGAATCGTAAGCTGCTTACCAAATGTGGAAATTGCCTTGCGCATTTTTGTCTCTCATGATCACCAACTGCAGTGTGGAACGTTATTTTTCAACATTAAATCACATTAAAAATGAGTTAAGGAACCGATGGGCTAAGAACGTGTAAATCACTTCACCTTGAAATGTTTGCTCAGAGAAATTGATGTGAATAATCGAATCTCCAACTTTACCCACATTAAATCTTTAAATTAAAGTTTATTTGAAACAAATTCTTCTCTTCTGTTTTATTTTACCAAGGGCCTCTTGATAGACTTTGCTACGGGCCCCACGCTTATTAATCCGACACTGTCCTCTGGCAGGCTGTTTACCACTTCTTTTGGTGGTCGCACATATGGAAAGACAACCATTGGGACTACTATCTTGCCATTTGCTGAAAAAACGGTTTCTTCTTCATTACCGCGTTGAATAGAACACACATTTTGATATCCCTTTGGAGCGAGAACTTTTCCTGTTGTAGGACACATACACAAACTTGTCTCATACCCATTAAATATTCGTAATAACTGCTCGCCCTTTGCTAATTCTTTCTGCTTCTCTAGAGCTAAGCTGGGATGTCGTTTCAAAAAACATGAGTATCATTTTGTTTCAGGGCGACCATTTAGAAATGGAGTGGTTCGTAAATCTTCTTTGATAATTAATTTAACAGTTAATTTAACGAATTCAGCAGCTCTCAGAATTTCGATACGACATCTGGTTATCAAAAAAAACGACACCCCGTTCGCCTTCTCATTATTACGTACCCATTTTCATCGCTCTACAAGGGGGGGGGGGGGATAAAAACATCGAAACATAAAAAAGTACGGAAAAAGTTAGAAAATTACGTCTACTTTCACGTAAAAAACTCCAAAGTTGTTAAATTGAAAAACGACTGAGCTACAGCAATTTTAAAAAACGTTATTTTTGTGGGCTTGAACCGCAGGCCATACCTTAATACATGCTGGTTTTTATTTCAAACGTCATGTTTTTAATCAGTCATCATTTTCATTTTCGAAAAATTTAAATTTTTGATACAAATGCATGGCATATATCTTATATATCTGTGGTCACAAGGAATAACGACTAAACTCAAAGTATCGTAAAAAACGATATTTTAATTGCATGAACTACGACCCATTTTTTTGAAGTATATGAACCGTTACAAACAAAATGTGTGAATACATAATTGATGATCAACTCAGGGTAAAAAATGGATATCTACATACTTCCAAAAATTGGCAATGAAGTAAATTCTATGTTGCTTTCTTACGATATTTTGATTTTAGTCATTATTCCTTGTGACCACAGATATGCTCATTGCTCGGTGTACATTTTCCTTTTGAAATCCTTTTGAAATCAAAACAAATAAATGTACTCAATAAAACCTAACAACATTAATCAATTGAGGTAAAAATAACTTAATTCCATGTAATGATACGCCCCTTTTTATGCGCAGAAGCGTAGTATTGTTTTTTTGTTCATTATGTTTAAGAGTAAACCATGTTAAAAGCGATTAAGTTGTGCTCAATCAAGAGGTCGATCACGTTGAATGTAACGACAACAATAATAAAACGAAAAAAAACACCAACTTGCCTAGGCGACTGACTGTCCGTCCACTGAAGAGGTCGTTACAGACTTTGAGTGGGAGCTGTTATTTTTGTGCTCACAAATGCACAACTCACTAACTCAATGCGACCAACAACTAACTAACCGGCTGACTAACTAGTTGATTGACTGCATGACTGACAGACAGGCAGACTGAATGATGGTTTGGCAGACAGACAGACAGACAGACAGACAGACAGTCATAATGATTGCGCATCTTACAGGCCGACTAGTTCGAAAGTCACGCGAGCGATGGGCGGCAAAACCAGCGAGATCACCAGCAATCAATTCAGCAGATTGTTGTATAAGCTTGTTGTTATTTTTGTTGTTGTTTTTGTTGTTGTTGTTGTTGTTACTGCTGATGATGTTAGTAAAATGCTGGCGTCGCTTTGGTGGGAATTGTTTTTGTTTAGGGGACCGGCACATGCCACACTCCAGACGTGTCGCCACGATTTGCCGCCAAGTGATGCGCGTCTAGAGAGAAGAAAACACATAAAACTACACAAACATATCCAATAAATACACAAATAAATCAGAGATACAATTAAATATACGGAAAATATTGTCAATCAAGTGTTGTTGCGAAATTTCAATAATTTCCATGGCTTGTAAAAATGTTGAGTTTGAAGGATCTGCAGCACTTGAGTCAAGGCTCATTTATAAGGTTGTGTCACTTGAGAGCGAGCTAAATGAACCTTGACTTGAGCTAACCAAAACATACTCTCTCCAGCCAGCTATGGAAATTAAGTTACCTTTGAGTACACCTTTGAATCTCTTTTAATTCGCACATCATATATTGGTATCAATTCCCAGTGAAATGTGAAAAATTTCTAGAAACGTGAAAAGAAAATATAGTTATAACATGGAAAACTTTATTAAGCACATTATGATTTTATCACTTTACAGAACGAGAACTGAGCTTGGTTAAAACAATTAAAATAAAATCAAGCACTCTTTTAGTTAACGCAAACATAAACCTTGTCTGTTTTTAGCCCATTCCACAAATAAAACAAAGTCATTAAATCTGATATGATCCTCCATGAGAATTAATGAGAACTCATTTAAAATCCAAACACATATTTTTTTTAATCTCTTGCCTCTGTCTCTGGCAGTCTGGCTTCTGTTCTATTTATTTGCATCGTTGTCGATGTTGTCAAAGTCTTTGCGTGTTGGTGGGAGAGGCCTTCGGAGTTGGCTTAATGTTAAGCTTTTGTCAAGGACAAGTATCTGCGTTATTAAGCCATGTTGTTGCACTCGATATGTTTTATGCAGCGACTGTAAACAGCTAAGCATTTTCTCTTAAATAGTATGTTGAAGAGACAATCCGGGTTCTGGCTCTGTGTGGATGTGAATGGATAAATGTCAAGAATAGCTGATGTTGTCCTGGCAGGATAGAGAGAGAGAGGACAGGTAACACTGCATACAAATTTGAATATTTTTGAAATTACGAACTATTCAACACACCATTTCCAATTGATCTTTTCTGAATTTCGAATGTTCTTTTGTGAATTTTAATTGATCTTTTTTAAATTTTAAATGCAATTGCTGAATTTTCACAAAATTTTTCTGTATTTTAGTGAATGTTTTCTAAATTTCAAATGAAATTTTCGATTTTCTAATGATCTATTTTGAATTTCAAGTTATGGTCGGGATTTCAATTGATCTTTTTTGAATTGAAATAGTGGCTTTTTCAAAACCAATTAGATTTGGATATAAAAACTGGGCACTCAACTTCAACTAAAGTGAAGGTTATACACTCGTCGCCAAAAAAATTCTCACACTAAATTTTTTTACAAAATCCCAACTTTCAATAGCAAATTAATTTTTATTTTGAAAGAAATGGCAATCTTGTGTTTGTTTTATGTTGTGGCATGGTTTTCAACAGTTATTTGGAAAAATAATTCAATTGAATTACGTGCTTAACCAATTTATGTGTGATATTACTGAAACAAGTGCCTAATTTAAGTTAATATTAAGATAGTGCTTTCTTTCTCTCTAAAAGAAAAAAGCTCTAATTCTAGCATTTTACAAAAATAAAATAAGCAAACGTCAGATTGCTATTAAAATAGGTACAAATGAGTGGAGTGTAATTCTGATGTATCATCCGAGTTTCTTACCTTATTCTAAGATTTTTAACTTCCTTTTATAAGGAAAATAATTTTTGAAAAACTAAAATAAATAACATATTCTCATGTCATTTTACCGTTTTAACATAATTGTTTAAAAAGTTCAAACCTTTAATCTTTGTATGTTATTTTAATATATTTGTAATTTTTTTTTTCACTCAGAAAGTTCAAACAAATTTAATTTTTCTAAAAAAAAATAATATGACACTTTTAATGTATATATTATTACATTAATTAAATATATTTGTAATTTTTAGTTTTCTGTTACTTACCATACTTATGTCAGTCCTACATATCTGATAATCAATGTAAATTTAATTTTTGCTTATCTGACGTATTGCTTATGTTTGTATAATTTATATCATCAATGATACTAAACTTATATTATTTCTTAATAAATGATTTGAAAGAATGAGAAACATGAAATCTGAAAAAAGAAAATAAAAGAAAAATCCCTGAAGGAAAAAAAAAGAAAAATAAACAAAAACAAGGGAAAAAATATATATATATTTCTAAAAAGTTTTATAATTTATTAAAAAAAAAAAAAAAAAATAAAAAACAAAAATGTATGATTAAACAATAATTAATACTTCAAAGAAAAGATTAGATACAAATCAAAATAACGAAAATGTAATAATCTATACATACAAGTATATGTCAAAAACTACAAAAAGAACCTTGTGTTCGTGGTAGTTTTTTCTTTCGCTGTCAATGCTATACACTGTGTGTTTAGCATTTTTAAGAGGAAGAAGAAGAGTGGAGTGTAAGAAATGTGATAAAAAATTATGTAAAATTTGGCTAAATGGCCCGTAAAAAGGGTAGCAGACGACCCAAAAAGACAAGGGAAAGAGATGATCGTCAAATTAGAAGAATCAGTGATTTAAATCGATTCCAACATGCTTGACTAATTTATAAAATGTTTCACACGATGACTCAAAAAAAAACAAAATTAGTGACAGAACAGTTCAGAGGCGGCTTGACAACATGGGTTTCGAGAGTGCGGCGCTCAACCAAAGAACCCTTATTTTTTCCTCGAATGAAAAAACAAAGGTTGGAATGGGCTAAATCTTATAAAAATTGGTCTGAAATGGACTGGGCTCAAGTCATATTCTCAGATGAGTCGAAATTTAATCTCTTTGGACCAGACGGAAATGCCATTGTACGCCGCAGAAAGGGAGAACGATTTTAAGAAAAATGTGTATTGCCTAAAGTAAAACAACCTACTTATATCTGTGGTCACAAGGAATAACGACTAAACTCAAAATATCGTAAAAAACGATATTTTAATTGCACCAACTGCGACCTATTTTTTGAAATATATGAACCGTTACAATCAAAATATGTGTAGACAATAGTGATGATCAATTCTGGTCAAAAAATGGATATCAGCATAGTTCCAAAAATTGGCAATAAAGTAAATTCCATATCACTTTTTTACGATATTTTGAGTTTAGTCATTATCCCTTGTGACCACAGATATAATGGTCTATGGAGCGATAACAAGATATAGTGTTGTAGAAATAAGTATGCTGAAAGGTTCCGTGAATGCTGCAAAATATATCGACATAATCAATAAAGGCGTTATTCCTACCTGGGAGCAACTTTCTGAACATCAAGCTTTTATCCATTTTCAAAACGATTCGGTACCGTGCCACGGTACAAAAACTGTAAGTGTCAAATCTTTTTTAAGACTTGTTTCTTACAATCTTATGTTTCATTATAAATTTCAGGTGTCAAATCATAAAAATTCATCAGGAATTGTATCTATGCCTTGGCCAGGAAATAGCGCAGGAAGCGGCCCACCTCTCTAATTCATTTGAAACAGATTATATCATATGTATGTTTCCAAGAAATAGATGAAGACTATTTAAAAAAACTATTTGACTCAATGCCAATTCGCATACAAGAGGTCATCAAGAATAGAGGCGGTAATACCAAATATTGAGGTATTTAGTGTCAGTACTATCAAATTTTATTTTGTTTTGCTTCATTTTGTATTGAATACAATTTAATTTACCTTAATTTGAAATAACTAAATTAAATATTTAAATGAAAAACTTACAGCAGTATTCATAAAAATATTTTAAAACAGCTTTCAAACGTTTTTTAGTTAAAATGTTTTTTAAAGTTAAAATACTCTTTAAAAGTGTAGTATTCATAAACGAGTTTTAAGAGTCTTATAGTTGAAGTGAGAATACTGATGCTTTAAAGTATGAACAGTTGTAATTTTCGTTTGTCACTTTGATAAATAGAATGACATTTGCTTAAAAATTTAAAAAAGAAAAAATATAGGTTTGTGAATTTGATGTATTGACAGGCATTTGCTTAAAATTTTGTTTTCCTTTAAATCAAAAACAGTGTTGCCCTATTTTTTAACTTTAATTTTCAGAAAAAACTTATTTTTTTGTGAAAAAACTGAAACTAAAAAAAAAAATAACTAAAACAAATATTTTTAAAATGTTTGCTTAAAAATTTTAATTGAACAAAATAAAAACAATAGCATTCATTAACTAAAATCATTTAAATTAGCAATTTATTAAAAAACTTAAAAATTTGTATAAATAAACATTTGATATTTATTTATATGAATGTAAATGTCATTACCAATTTTTAAGATCATAGAAAATTACATCCTATATAAAATAGTTTTACTCATTAATAAATCACATTTATTTTAGTGGAAATGATTTAAGAAATGTGGAAATAATTCTAGGTCTTTTCATTACAAAGGAACGTTGTTTATGCTGTTTTATCGATTCCTGAAGCACCAGCAAATGGAGAAAGCATTTTTTTCTGAAATCTGTAGTAATAAAACCAAAATCAGAAATAAATTTTTTATCAAACCTTTTGTGAAATTTTGCAATAAGACTGATTAAGAAAAATCGAACAGACACAAATGATGAAATGATGATGAAATCTGAAAAATGAAATTATATTTATACATATTTTGATGAAACTTTTTTATAATTTCTGATGATTGCTTGTAATTTGTGCAGTTCCAATCGTTTTTCGTTTAAAAAATTTTTAGTTCAAAGAATCCCACACAAGGTGGGAGTTTATAATTTATTTCTGATTTTATTTTATTAATACTTATTTGTGTCTAGCTTTCTAAGTAATGGAAAGACTTCAGAATTATCTCCACGTTTCTGATCAAAAATTGCTTTCCAAAAAGTTTCAATAGTATTTTTATTCAGTAAATCATCGTCAATTTATTGCATTTTTTCTGAATGTATGACATAAGGTAGAAAAATTCACAAATTGAAAATTGTGAAATCTTGCCTTTTTAAAATTTTCGTTGTTGCTAAAAGTTCCACACATTTTTGAAAATCATTCCCAAAATCAAAATTTAGTAATAAACAATTGCATAGCTCAACATAAAATTTTAAACAATGTTCTCTAAAATCCATTTCATCTAATTCGAATAATTTATGCGTAGAGCTTAAAGCTGAATATACCTCGGCTCATAAATAAATGTCTAGGATTTTTTAAAAACTTGGAATCATTTACATCAATTTCTTTGTAGTGTACAAATCATATATATTCATATATGTATATATATATTGACCGTCAAGACTTGACGAGTGGAAATCGAGACAAAAGAACAGAAATACCGAAAGCAACAATTACTACGTTTCCATGGCGAGTTGAGTCTGAGTTGGATTTTCGTCAATTTGACAAAATGGCGTTTCAAGCTCAAAAGTGTTTCCATGTACAACATGGAGTCGAGTTGCAATCGTCAATTTTTTTAGGTTTTTCCACGTGTGCTCAATATGCACAATCTTTTTATTTACAATATCCCTTATCTTTTAACTCACTTTCGACAATTTTATCTATTTTACTTCTTCTAAATTTTTTTCCATCCATTTTATCAAGAATTTTCTTTTCTTTAAATATTTCAATCAAAAGCAAAGTCTCTGCAGCACTCCAAAAAGCTCTTCCGCTCACCATTTTTTCTTTTGATAAACGAACTTATTCGCTTTGACAGATAGAATCAGCTAATTCTAACAAGTTTCGTGGAGTTTTGTGGATTTAACGAAGTTCAACTCAACTCGCGTTTCCATAGGGAGTTAATCCCTAGTAATCCCGACTCAACTCGCCATGGAAACGTAGTACATGTACAACATCTAGTCGAGTTGCAATCGTCAATTTTTTTAGGTTTTTCCACTTGTGCTCAATATGCACAGTATTTTTATTTACTATGTTCCTTTTCTTTTAACTCACTTTCGACAATTTTATCTATTTTACGTCTTCTAAATTTTTTTCCATCCATTATATCAAGAATTTTCTTTTCTTTAAATATTTCAATCAACAGCAAAGTCTCTGCAGCACTCCAAAAAACTCTTCCCCACTCGCAATTTTTTCTTGTGATAGATGAACTTATTCGCTTTGACGAATCAGCTAATTCTAACAAGTTTCGTGGAGTTTTGTGGATTTAACGAAGTTCGACTCAACTCGCGTTTCCATGGGGAGTTAATCCCTAGTAATCGCAACTCTGCTCGCCACGGAAACGTAGTAAATAATAGCAACAGCGCTACCACATAAATAAGTTTTTGAAAGGGCGTGAAAAGTAGTTAGCAGCTTCATATGTAGTAGTAGCAGCTTCAAATGTTACTTATATTTTTGTAGTAAAATACAATTTATTTTATTTATTGTATTTGATTTATAAAACTAGTAAGCATTGTTTTAATCGTAAAACCTTGAAGAACCGGGTAAAATAAAAAAAAAGTATTTTTTAGGCAAAAGCTGGAAAGCTGTTCTACCCTTTCAAAAAACTGGAAAAAAGTTTTATCTGCCCATATGGTAACACTGATCACAAAACACCATTATTTTCATTTATTTATTTGTTTGTTGACATTTTAGTTTGCCACATAATGAGAAGATTGTTCTCAATTGAGAACATTAAAATTTAAAATAGCTTTGTAGGAGGTTTACAGAAGGTTTGTTGCTATTTTAAATTTCTCTCATTTGTGAAGCTGTTACAAAAGGTTTTTTCGTTATTGAACGTTTATGAATAACGTTTTTATTCTGTCTTACAAAGGGCTTACAAGATGTTTGTAACTTTTTATGAATACGGCTGTTAGTTTGTAAAATATATAAAACAGCTAAAAATATCTGTTTCAACCGACTTAGCACCATTTTTAAAATATTGGTCAAATTTTGAAAAAAAATGTATTTTATGACAAAGCTTATACATTGTAATAATGTGAATGGTTTTTTGCAGTCATTATCTTTAATTTTGTTTTATTATCTTGCCCAAAATTTTCATTTTTAAATGATTTTCAGAGATAAGTTCAGTGCGAGCGTTTTTTTGGCGGCGAGTGTATGTTTCAGTTTGACATATCATCCTTACAAAAGTGAACTTGCGAATCTGTAAAATTTCATTTTTAATTTTCCATAGAATTTTCATTAGAAATGAAAAATTTAATTTTTCCGATTCGCAAGTTCACTTTTGTAACGACGATATATATAGTAGGGCGTATCGAAAAATTTAGATTGTATTCTAAGAGATCTCAAAAGTTGCATAATGTGGTCAGATCTACCAAATAAGATTTTAGGAAAAAATAAGGATGTCTTCATCTCCTGCAAGGACAAAGTTGTTTTTTGAGAAAAACTGTAAAAAATCACGATCTCAAAATGCTTTCAATGTAGTCAGAAAAACTACATATGTCTTAAAGTAAAAATAAATAAATGCTTTAACTAACAATATCCCGCCAAACACGATGCCTTTCTCCATTTTTAACCAAAAGATCCTGTGTGAAGGATATTCGAATCTAAAGGCACATTCGAGGTAGCACAGAACTTTTGATTCCTATCTGATTGTCTAAATTTTGGCGATTTCGATTGTTGTGTTGACGTTTCCTTAAATTTGGCGAATTAATAATTTGCGTATTTTTTGCATATGCATTTTCTTGTTTTTGAGAAATGTAAACTTGAATGCAATTTTTTAACTTTTTCAAAAAACGTAATATAAGGTCTTATATCTCGGGCACTAGAAGTGGTACCTAAGATAATTTCCTTAATTTAGATTCTTCATATATTTCAGAACAACACCCTGTCCAAAAGAATCAATTTATAACATGAGGTTAAGACCAAGATTTTTTTCCTAATTCGATTTTTTAAAAAAATTTTCCGTCTAGCATGAATTTTATTATTTCGTTAAACGCCTCAACTCAGCATTCACAAAAATTCTTATACCAAAATTTTGAGTTTCTGAGTTTGCCATTTGATGGGTCTCAATTGATTTAACAATTGTTGTTAAGAAGTGTTTTAATGAAATAATAACCATAAAGGAGATATGAACAAAATTGTTACATTTCATGCTTGAAGTAACTCTTTTTAAATATCAAAATAGGAAAAAAGTCGTGGCCTTTTCCTGCTGTCTTAAAAAAGATATTTTTAGACAGGGTTTCGTTCAAAACTATTTGCAGAATCCGAATTGAGAAAATTATCTTCGGTACCACTTCTGGTGCCTGAGAAAAAAAAACTTATACTAATTTTTTTGAAAAAGATAAAAAATTGCATTCATGTATACATTTCTTCAAAACAAGAAAATGCATATCCGAAAAATATGCAAATTATTAGTTCGACAATCAGAAAACAATTAAAACTTCTGTGGTCCTCCTCCTGTAAAAAACAAGGGACCGTACCGGTTATAGTTTTTATCAAAAAAGTCAGATATTAATAGTTATCATTTAACTTTTATTTTTTCCGACAAAAATACTAGTTATTTAATGCGTTTTATTTTTTCGGGCAAAAATAACTGTTACTTTTGACTTTTTTTTTTTTGGTCAAAAATAGCAGTTATTTTGTGCCTTTTATTTTTTCGGTCAAAAATATCAGGCAATTTGAATTTTTTTAAATTTGAACTGTTATTTTTTACCTAAAAAATAAAAGTCAAAAGTAACAGTTATTTTTGCCCGAAAAAATAAAAGGCAAAAAATAACAGTTAATTTAAATTTTTATAGTAACAGCCAAAAATTTAAAAGGCATTTAATATTCGCGAAGCTGCTGCCATTACGATAATAATGGTATATTTAAAAAAGTCCTCCGGCCACCTTTTCGTAATGCCTTTTTCATCTGAAAATTATAAAATAACAGTTAGTTTCGGTCCCTGCTTCTGTGCCATCTTGAGTATACCTTTAGATTCGAATATTCTTCACACAGAACCTTTTGGGTAAAAACCAAGAGTAGCATCGTGTTTGCCAAAATGTTGTTAGTTAAAGTTCATATTTACTTTTGCTTTAACACATATGTAGTTTTTCTCACAAAAATGAAAGCATTTTGAGATCGTGATTTTTTACTGTTTTTCTCAAAAAACAACTTTGTCCTTGCAGGAGAGGAAGATATCCTTGTTTTTTTCCAAAATTTTTTTTGGGAGATATTGACCACCCAATGCAACTTTTGAGACCTCTGAGAATATGAAATTCGAAAAAAAATTGTAATTCGATACGCCCTAATATACAGCGCCTGTCCAAGAGCTTTAGGCGCCTCGTTTCGAGTTCGATCATTCGCCCGAATTGCAATACCTTACATTTTATTAAAAAAACTAATTTCTCTACGAAATTAAAATTGTGTGTATTAAGATTGTTTTGCGTTTTATTGGATGAATAATATGAATATTACAGTGGACCTTATTTGTATGCGGAAAATTTCCAAGCACTTCATGGAGCGTCCCAAGGGCTCAAACTGCGCTAAAGATGAAAACAAAATTCGTGTAAAATTTTAGTAAGATCGGATGCATATAAACCCGTGCGCACACTGCTTAAAGGTTGCACAAGTGCATGAAAGTGCACAAGTGCAATATTTGTATTATTTTCGACTAATCTTGGTGCGCTGATTTCAAAACTATTATTACTTTTTTCTAGCATCACCAGTTACCAGCTTTCCCTACGACATATTTGCCCTTACTGAGACCAATCTTACGCTCGACTTTAAGGATACTGAGGTCTTCGCGTCCGATTTCGTGGTTTTCAGAGACGATGGTCTCGACAAAGATGATCTCTCCTCAGGTCCTGGTGTCCTTCTCGCTATTCACAATCGCTTCAATCAACCATTATAAAAAAACTCCCACACTGCCAACTTTATATTCGCCCGTCTCAAGCAGTGAATGGTTATCAGCTCGCAGTAGATGCAATAGATTCACTTTTGGACCTTATGGATCCATTTGACACCGTTATTTTTCTAGGAGATTTTAATCTTCCCAACCTATAATGGGTCCTCTCTGATGATGAATCCTACTATCTTTCTTCAAATCCTACCTCTGAAAAGGAAATTCTTTTTACTAGTTGTATTTCAGACTGCGGCCTTTACCAGTTGAGCGGAGTTACTAACAATTTAGGTAGACAACTAGACCTAATTTTTTCTTCGGATTTAGATAACTGCGTAGTCTCCGCAAGTAACCATCATCTTTCAACACTCGATCGGTACCATCCACCATTATCCCTTACCTTATCATATAACATTGATATCAAAAATACACATTTCGAACACTCGTACAGCTTTAACTTTCGGAAAACTTATTTTGTAAAACTAGAAATTTTATTCAGCAGAATCGATTTCCAACATCTCTTCGATAATGCTCATGAAAGCGTTGATACTGCAGTTGCTCACTTCTATGGCATAATTTTTGACTGCTTCACACATTCTGTCCCCTTTACCAGGCAGAAAAACTTTTCGTCATGTCCTCCCTGGTACAATAAGGAACTACGTGTACTCCGCAACAAAAGGAACAAACTATGGCGCGCATATTTAATTTCTCGTTCTTCTCTTGATCTCACAAATTATCTTCACGCCTTTAACTTTTTTCCGCACTCTGTGAAACGCTATACGAGTCTTATCTTGCTCATATTCAAACTAAATTGCTGTCGGATCCCAAAAGCTTCTACAAGTTTATAAATATAAAAAGAAAATCTGACAACTACCCATCTACCCTTACTTTTTCGGACATCTCCTCAGACAACCCTGAAATAATTGCAAATCTATTTGCAAATTTTTTCAGTCAGTCATACACTAATCATAACGACGAACTAGACTACGAGTATTTTTCTTTGTTAAGGGACTGTCCTCAAACGTCGCTAACTTCTGTTGATATTACACTAGCTGATGTGTTAGAAAAGATAAATAATCTGAAGGACGATTATTCTCCAGGACCCGGCTTGATGGCTTGCCTGCTATTGTTATAAAAAAATTCGCGGACGTGTTGACTCATCCCCTATTGGCTCTTTTTCAACTTTCTATTTCTAATTCAGTTTTTCCTAAGTTGTGGAAGAGCTCATACATAATACCTCTGCATAAGAAAGGACCAAGAAATGATATTTCCAATTACAGACCTATTGCAAAACTTTCATGTACTCCAAAAATGTTTGAAAGCATTATTTATGACATTCTCTTTTTCCATTGCAAATCTATTTTTCCTCCCAGCCAACACGGCTTCCTCAAGGGTAGATCGACTACCACTAACCTTGCAGAATTTGTTTCAAACGCTCTATGCTCGTTGGAAAGCGGGTACGAAGTTGATGTAGTGTCTACCGACTTTAGTAAAGCGTTCGAAAAAATCTCACACACTATCATTCTTCTTAAGCTTAAAGCCTTTGGTTTTCCATCACTCTTTATATCTTGGATTAAATCATATCTCGAAGAACGCCGTTATAATGTCATCTTTAGATTTTCCAATTCAGATTCTTTTTCAGCTACCTCTGGTGTCCCACAAGGTAGTCACCTTGGTCCTTTGTTGTTTGTCTTAACAATCTCTGATGTAGATGGCATCATCAAAGAATCCAATCTCTCTGTGTATGCTGATGATATGAAAATCTATCGGTGCATACAAACAAACGACGATTCTCACTATCTTCAAGAAGATCTAGTTAGTTTTTCCACTTGGTGTCAAAAAAATCTTCTAGAGCTTAACGTTGGTAATTGTCAAGCTATTACATATTCACGCAAGCGTCTCCAGCTTCCCCCTAGAACTTATTACTTACTCGGCAAGCCAGTTCCTCCTGTAAGCTTTTTACGGGACTTAGGTGTAATATGTGACAAGGAACTTAATTTTAGGTCTCATATTGATAATATCATTAGTAGAGCCAATTCTGCACTGGGTTTTGTGAAACACTGGTCCAGAGAATTCTCCAACCCTTACGTTACTAAATCTCTCTACCTTACCTTTGTTAGACCCATCCTCGAATATGCCAGCCAGGTTTGGTCTCCTATCTACAACATCCATTCTGTGCGAATTGAAGCCGTTCAACGAAGATTCATTAGGTTCGCACTACGCGGTCTTCCCGGTTCTGACAGTTTCAACTTACCTCCTTATGCAGACCGCCTGAAGTTGATTAACATGCAATCTCTTGCAAAACGAAGAGAAGTTGCAGATGTACTCTTCATTCATCAACTTGTATGCGGTACCATTAACTGCCCTGCACTACTCCAATTAATATCCTTTAATACCAACCCACGTAATCTTAGGTCTATTCCTCTCTTCCACCTCAACTTCCATCGTACCGACTATGGTTGCAGTGAACCTGTAACCAGGATGCTTCGTGTAACTAACAATTTGATCAGCGAATTTGATTTTCATCTGAGCAGATCTCGACTCCGAAATGCCCTTCTAAACTCCAACGCCACTTCTTCTTAACTCCAACGCCATTTTTCCCCCTCTATAATCTTTTTCTTACAATTAAGATATGATACATATTCCCTGTTAATTATTGTAAGTTCCCTTTATTACTTTTCTCCCCGTATTTCCTTTTTGACGTGTTATTATAATTACGTTTTTCTGGTGGGCGGATTACGCCCACCACGAATTAGATATCTTTCGAACACTAAAACAAGGAAAGGAGAGAAATAATAAATAAATAAATAAACCCTGTTAGAATAAGATTAGTTCTTAGTTAATCAGCTTGTATTAAGCTTAACGAATAAATAAATAAATAAATAAATAAATAAATATTGAGATAAACGTCATAATAATAGTTTTGAAATCAACGTACCAAGATTAGTCGAAAATAATCAGGCCTATCATGAATAATTTTTCACTCGGAATCGAAAAAGTGCGTTTTCATTTTTAAGATAAGGCTCTAGAACATTTTGAAAATTTTTAATGCAAATTTGTTCATCAATGGTTTATCAACAAATTTGCATTACAAATTTTCCAAAATGTTCTTGAGCTTTATCTTAAACATGAAAACTCCCTTTTCCGATTCCGCGTGAAAAATTATTCATGATAGGGCTGAATACAAATTTGCTGGGAAAATCCAAAAATAAAAATTTTGTCCTCCTGAGTTATTCAAGCAATTTGAGGTGAATACCTTCATTAAACTGAACATTTTTTGGAAAAAACAAAAAATCTTGACTGTTTCCTTATTCCAAATAGAATTGCATATTAAAATATTTAAATTTTTTTTTTATTTCATGCACTTGACAAACTTAAAGCCGTGTGTGCACGGGTTTATATTCCCTCGATCTTGCTAAAATTTTATACGAATTTTTTCATCATCAATTACAACAGTTTGAGCCCTTGGAGTGGTATTTTTAAAATGAGGTCCACTCTAATGAATATGTTATCCCGAGTAAAATTAAAAACTTTTTTAGCTAAGGCCAAACAGCAGGCGAACCAGGCCTAATTTTATAAATTTTTCTCGGCCTAACAAGGGTCGTACAAATGTCGTTTGCAGGACTTTTTGGCTAAACAGCGGCCGTACAAGAGTCGTACAGCGGCAATACAGAGGCCGTTTTCAAATAATCTCGACTGCAAAACGGGCGTATGGCGGCCGTACAGTGATTATTCTTCAATAAAAATGGGCAGCTTTGTTTTTGACAAAAAAAAAATTCTTTTGCGCCACACACAAGTTATCAACATCAGCATCGCCGAAAGAGGCTTGCTTTTGCTGTTGCGCATACGTTAGCTATTGAATAAGAGCTATGGAAAATTTGGTAGCATACAACGGGCATACAGCGGCAGTACAACCTAATTTAGGCCTTGTACGACCGTTGTTTTATCCAACTTTCGACCGCTGGGCTTTTTGGATTTTTTTCGGCCATGTTCGACCCTTGTACGGCCGGGCGGCCAATATTCGACCGCTGCTCACAAGCTAATATTTGTACTCAGGATGCTTTAAATGTTGCGATATTTGAAATTATTCAGTAAAAGGCACATTTTCGTTTGTTTTAAAAAGGTTGCATATTGTTCTATGATTTTATCATATTGAATTGAATTCGCAATGTCATATTGTGGCTACGCCTTTTAATCGCTCTTGTCTTATCGAACTTCGAAGATAGTTTTTAACTATCTTTAATTTAGGAAAACTTATTTTAGCTGATGCAACCGATACAGGACTTGTTAATACAATTCTATATGCAATTACAGCATTTGGGAATACATTTTTCTTACCGTAGCACAGTGCGCTTTTTTAATTTTAGGATGACATTTGGGTTTTTTATTGTTAAATTTTATAAAAAAATATTTTTATTCGTCAGATTATAAAACATGTATTATGAATGTGGCATTAAAAACTTGATGTTTTGTTTGGTTTGTTTTAAAAAATTGGTCAAAGTTGAAACTTTTTTAACAAAAATAAGCTCAATAAAACCCAAAAAATAAAGTCAAGTTTTAACAATATCAACTTCAAGCACAAAGTATATTTCAAGGTTATGTTTTTTGAACTTTTGTATATCTTAATCGCCATTGAATTTAATACAAAATACAATAAAAAATGTTAATAAACAAAAATAGAAAAATCGTTGAAATATGACTGTAAATTTTTCAAGGAATGAAAATTTAAATAAAATTTAGTAGAAAATATCTAGCTAATTAAGCGTTATTAAAGTCGAAGGCTATAACTATCATAAAATATCGTACTTCTATCTTCTGTTTCTGTAAAAACCTGCTGCATCTAGCTGCTATTAAGAAAAACCACTTAATTTGAAAAAGTCTTCAAAATCCAATTTTGCCCTGAAATGCACTGATTTCCAAGACAATTTGTAGGTACTCTTAAATTTTAAGAAAAATAAAATAGAATTCTTAATTTATAACAAGTTGTGACCTTATTTTGTATTAAGAACCATTTTAAAATTTTTTTTTTAAATTTCGTTTATTTGGTAGTATGGTTTTATAGGAAATAATATATCTAAAAGTTATCCGATTTGAAATATTTTTATCATGACGTTTAAGTGAAGTGAAATAAACTAAATTTACTCTTTAAAAACATAAATAAGCAATTTTATGCGTGTTTTCTTCATTAAAAAAAAAACATGGTTTGTATGGGAGGTAGGCGATGCAGTTGACCTAGAATTCTAATTTTTTGTGCTGGTACTTAATTTAGGCTAAAACTCGTTTGTCATAGCCCTAGCATTTCTGAGATAATGCAAATGTCATCCTAAAATCGAAAAAAACGCACTGTGCGTCGGCTTTAATGCCTTTAAGAACATCGATGACTCAAACAATATTACCACTACTTTTCTTTAAAATATTTAGACTTATTAGTGAAATTCATCAAATATATGTTAATGAGATGAGTCTATTTATTGTTCAGGATTGGTGCTTCCCTTTAGAGTTATAATGAAAAAACTCTTGTGTATACTTCTTCATTCAACTTTTTTTTACTTTTTAATACGAAAAAAGCACAAATTCACATTTCTTGAGCGCAATTTCAGTTGACTACAAAATGCATTAAAAACTGGTTGTGCCTTATGAAAATTTCTTACAACTTTTGGTATTGTTCATGGCAGAACTAGAGAAGGTAGATGCATTTCAGACTGAGTGTTCTTTCTCATAACCAAAATTGTCAAAGTCAGCTTTTTGCGAATGAGAACAAAAGGAAATCAATGGGCGCATTCAGCAGAGCCAACAGTTGTTAACTGGCTGTTGTGTTAAAATTCGCTGAAACACTGAAAGAACGCTGCAAATTTGAGTGAGAAACCTTTGCAATGAAATTATTTACATAATTAAATAATTATAATAATTAAATAAAATAATTATCAACGTTTCTACGGTATCGCTACCATAACAGTTAACAACAGTTGACTTTGCTGAATGCGACCAATTTTCGCAGTCTCTCCGAAATGCTTCTACCTTCTCTTATTTTACTATGGTATTGTTATAAAAATGGATAAAGAAGAATTTCTGGACAATTGGACAATCCGAAAGTGAAAGTGCGTGAGGTAGCTACAGCCGTTGGCATATCAAGTGGGTATGAGAAAGCTGACTTCAAGATGGGTGCCGCGCTCACTAACAATCGATCAAAAACATGAACGTGTTCGCGCTTCCCATTTTTTGCGTAAACTAGTGATGAAACATGGATCCACGGAACGGATGAATCATGGATCCACCACTATACACCAGATTCTAAGGAATCAGCAAAAGAGTGGGTAGGTCCCAGTGGAAGTGCACCAAAGCGAGCGAAGACTCAACGAATGGCATGGAAGGTGTTGGCGTCTGTTTATTGAAATTCAAGTATAATTTTGTTCATCGACTATTCATGAAAAGGAACAACAATCAACAGCAATTATTACTGCAAATTATTGGACCGATTAAAGAACGATATCGCAAACAAACGGCCCCATTTTTCGAAGAAAAAATAATATTTTTGAAAGACAGCGCTCACAAATCGATCGAAACCATGGCCAAATTGCACGATTTCATGTCCCATATTCTCCAGATTTGGCCACCAGCGAATATTATCTATCTGTTCTAAAACTTAAAAAAGTGTCTCCAGGAAAGGAGATTTGCGACGAATGAAAAGGACGAATTGGAAACTGAAGCGTATTTCGGAGATATTGAGAAATCTTGCTATTCAAAGGGCATTGCAATGTTAGAAAATCGTTGGAATAAGTGTATAGAGCTGAGAGGGGACTCTGTGGAAGAATAAACAATAATTTCGGCTGCCCAATTATATAGTGGAAATGCCTACTTTTTCCGCCCATCTATCTATACATAAAAAATAGATGTATGTGTATATATATGCATGTTAGGGCGGGTCGATTTAAAAATCGCCCATTGCTCAGTGAAAATCGTATTCTAGGGATCAAAATAAGAAACTTTGCCCGAGGAACTATACCTCTAAAACGAATTCTAATGCCCCAACTTTTGACTTTTGTCCCGTTGAGTCAAATTTTTAAAAAACCCTCTTTGACCCACTTAGAGTGCCCCAATCGAGTCCAAATGTATGACCGACCCCCACTAACTTTGGAGGGCCGATCCAAACATGCCAGTGGCACACCACCTGGAACCCCCTTGGGGTTTTGATTTGAAATGGTGATTTTTTTGAAATGTTCCCAGGGGGGTTCCAGGGCGTGTGCCACTGGCATGGGTGGATTGGCCCTCCAAAGTTAGTGGGGGTCACTGAGTAATGGGCGATTTTTTGCCTCCCCACAAATCGACCCGGCCTAATGTATGTATATCACGTAAAGAACCCGCTGAACGAATTTTTATGAAGTTTTCAGGGAAACAGTAGCAAAGTTTTGCGAGTGTTCCTGTGAAGTCTGGTGTCGATTGTAAAAGGGGGAGGGGCACCTAAAATATACCCCAAATTTTCGATATCGAATAGCATTGGTATTATAGGTCACACAGCCTCGAAATTAGGTTTCATGGAACTTCAGTAAGCTATTAAACACATATTAAGGATGGTTTCTGCATTGGAGAATAGGGCGTGGCATAGAGCTTTGGAATTATAGATCGCGCAGCCTCAAAATTCGATATTTGACCTCAATTTACACATTCAGTTTCACTGATAACATTTTATGGGCGTAAGACAAGGGGGCATGGCAGCATCGGAATTGCTTTGAAGTTATAGGTCACACAGCCTCGGAATTCAGTATTCGACCTCAATTTGCGCATGCAGTTGCACTGATAACATTTTGTGGGCGTTATACAAGAGGTTGTGTCAGCAATGCGCTGGGTTTCATATGTTATTAAATTTTATTATAACTAAAAAGTGATTTTGCAATGAACTTCAGACTAATACTTCACGAGTACCAATTTTTAGTGACTGGTCCTAATAATTTGTCAACCCTAATTGTCCCTAATAATGTAACAGTGTACACGTTATTGTTACTTTGTAGTCCATTCATATATTTTTCCCAAAGCATTATATTGTATTATTTAGTCACTATCTCAAATACATATTTAATTGACTGAACATAGCTCAATTAGCAGATATTGCTTATAAAAATAAAAAAACTCGTATAAAAAAAAAAAAAAAACCTTATGACTTCTAAGAATTTACAAAATCTCGCTAGAAGTCAGCTAATTTTACCACAAAGTCTTGCTGTCGAACTCTTAACAACAAAAACAGCAGCAGGAACAGCAACAAAATCCCAAGAATAACAAAAATAATTATTTTTTATAGATTACTGATCGCACCGAGATGAGTCAAGCCAGGATAGAAATAAATTCCTAGTGGCGCTAGCAAAAGAAGGTGAAGCATCAAAGTTATTCACAAAATCATGTCTACCATAGCGCCAGGCTTCCATCATATAACAAAGAGAATAAATTATATCAAGAGGAGCAGAAACTCAATGTTCGCTCTCGAGAGATATTTCAAGACTACAAAGATTGGGTTCTGCCGGCGTGCTGTAAATGTTGTTCTGCCGACGTTTTTGTCGACTTTTTCGGGCAGAGGTATTTTTAGAATTATGTGAGCACAAGCGAGCTGGCAACATGTTTATTCTTTCAGCAATAGTTTCCTTTTTTCTCCCATAACCATTGCGAACATTTGGTATTTTTAAGGTTAGGAAACATAAAAGAAATGCAGCAAAGGCTTTTGTTGACATTTTTGTGATAGATTCTAATAGGAAGATTTGTGTGCACAAGCGAGCTGGGAACATATTTGTTCTTTTTGGAATGCTTTTGCCCTTTTGCTCCTACTAGAATTGGGTTTGTTTTGCATATTTGATTGACATTATGAATTTGCAGATATTCTAATATTCTGCATATGCCCAAAAATTGTCTGCATTGTTTTGGTTGCCTTGTGTTTACATTTATTTTAAAAGAAAGATCTGTATGCCCAAGCGAGCGGCAAGAAGTTTTGTTATTTTGACCTTTTTCTTCCCATTAGAACTGTGATCATTTGGTATATTTAAGGAAATAAACATGAAATGAAGCAAAGCAGCATTTCCTTGAATTTACCAATTTGCAGATATTCTGATGTTCTGTTTTGATTCTCAACTTTTTTTTTCTCTGACTTTTATTTACATTTTTTGCTATATTTCTAGCAAGGAAGTTTTTCATGCAATTACAATTATATTTCATTAATATTTTATAATAGAATTTTTTGGCTACATTTTTGATGCAATTGCAATTCTTTTTCATCAAGATATTTTCATGTTATTTTATTTCAGAATTTTATATTTTCTAAATCGATCATTTGGTACATTGAAAGACAAAACGGCTTTCTTTCAATTTACCAATATCGAACATATTGAAAATATTGTATTTATATTTATAGGTATATCAAATACTGAACTCTACAATTTTAGAAAATATTAAATTACAATTGCAGGGTACCTTAATTGAAATTTATTTATTCAATTTATACAATTCTAAATTATGCTAAAATAATCGTAATTGTCTTCAAAAAATTCTGAAATAGATTTGCAGAAATGTATTATAAATTAATTTATTTATTTTAATTTGATTTGTCGCTTGTTTTATCAGATTATATAAAACTATTTTAAATTAATTAAAGCAATGAAAGAAAATATTTTAAGAAATTGAATTGAAATATTGTGAGGTAAATAGGTACTTACTACTTCTATTTGCTCTGAAAACCTTATTTTTCCACTACTAAAATTAAAACTTCCAAACAAATTAGTATTTGGCTTATTATTTAATATAATACTTACGAACTACATGGCTTATTATATAATATAAGAACTTACAAACTAAAATGTGCTCTTATTATTTAATATAATAAATTAAATCTAAATTGAGATCTTATTACATAATGTAATATGCTTAAAACTAAAATGTACTCTTATTATATAATATAATAATATACAAAATAACTACTAACTTAAAAACTAAGGAGCGGCAAACATTTCCAAGTAATTTTATTTAACCTAACTAATCCTAACTCTTAACCTATCCGTATATATATTTACAACTTAAAATTACCTAACCTATGGAATTATGTAACATTATTATTTACATTTTTACATTTTATTTGCAAACAGAAATTCTAACTAATCCTAAATCTTAACCTAACCACAGCTAACCTATGAAATTATTAAATAGTATTATTTACATGCTCAGTATTTACATTATTTACATGTTTGATATTTACATATTAACATATTTACATATTTACGTGTTCGATTTAATTAAATTTAAAATGTAGGTATATACATATTATTTTCAAAAAAAATATTAAATATATCGGTCGTTTTCTTCAATAACGTCATAATTCCAAAAAAACTAATTTTTCGGTCGAAACTATCGTTAAAACACATATATGCAAAAAGTTATGAAATAGTTGAATCTACACACAACGGTATCGCAAAAATAATTTCAGGTATATCCGTTTATAATGTAAGTAAAATAAAAATTTATTAAGGTCATGTAATCGCAAAATGTAATATCACTAAGAGAATATTACAGATATAGTCGCGAAAATAACACATAATAAATATAATGGTAGAATAAACTTTTTTGCATAATTAAGATTGTTATGTTTTTGGATTATGACGTTATTGAAGAAAACGAGCGATATATTGCATAAATACTATATACACTTAAAGATTTTGTTGTTCTAGATAGATTAAAGAAATAAATAGAAGAAAAAACCAAAAGTAGAAGAAAAGAGAAAATTTTGAAAAGTGTTAATAGGTCTAACGAGCCCAAACTTCAAAACGGCCATTGATACTAATGGTTCAATTAGCCTCGCATGGTTAATGCGAACCGCTACCAGCTACCTGATAACCAGCGAACCGATCACCCGTTATAAAAACCGATTACCCGTCATAAAAACCGATTACCCGAAATAAGAACCGGCTACCTGATTACCATCGAACCAATCACCCGTCAAAAAAACCGATTAACCGTCATAAAAATCGGCTACCTGATTACCAACAGACCGATAACCCGTCATAAGAACCAATTACCAGGCTTAAGAACGATTAACTGTTATAAAAACCAACTATCCGTCTCAAAAAACGATAGCATAAGAATCTATTACCCGTCATAAGAACCGGCTACCTGATTACGAACGAACCGATCACCCATCATAAAAACCGACAACCCGACAAAAACCAATTATCCGTAAAAAAACCGACTACCCGCCATAAGAACCGGCTACCTGATTACCAACGAACCAATCACCCGTCATAAGAAACAGCTACCTGATTACCAACGAACCGATCAACCGTCATAATTACCTATTACCCGTCATAACAACCTATTACCCATCATAAGAACCTATTAGCCATCATAAGAACCGGCTACCTGATTTCGAACGAACCGATCGAAATCAGGCATAAACACCGACTACCCGACAAAAATTCGATTACGAGTCATAAGAACCAGCTACCTGATTACCAACGAACTGATCACCCGTCATAAAAACCAATTACGCGTGATCAGAACCAAATACACCTGTCATGAGAACTATTATCCGTCATAAAAACCGGCTACCTGATTACGAATGAACCGGTCACCCGTCATTAAAATAGATTACCCGTAAATAACCCAAATACCCGTGAAAACCGACTAGCCGCCTTAAGAACCGGCTACCTGACTACCAACGAACCGATCACCGGACATAAAAACCGACTGCCCGTCATAAAATCAGGCTACCTAATTACCAACAAACCGATCACCCGTCATTAAAACCAATTACCAGGCTTAAGAACCAATTACCTGTTATAAAAAACCAACCACCCGTCATAAAAATCGATAGCCCGTCATAAGAACCAGCTACCTTATTATCAACGAATCGATCACCCGTCATAAGAACCAATTACCAGTCTTAAGAACAAATTACCTGTTATAAAAACCAACTACCCGTCACAAAAACCGATAGCCCGTCATAAGAACTAGCTACCTCATTATCAACGAACCGATCACCCGTCATAAAAACCGGCTACCTGATTATTAACGAACCGATCACCCGTCATAAAAACCGATTACCAGTCATAAGAACCGACTACTTGAAAACTAACGAACTGATAACCCGTCATAAAAACCAATTATCCGTGATAAGAACCGATTACACCCGTCATGAGAACTATTACTTGTCATAAAAACTGGATACCTGATTACCAACGAGCCGATCACCCTTCATAAAAACAGATTACCTGTAAAAAACCGATTACCCGTAAAACTGATTACCCGTAAAACCGACTATCCGCCTTAAGAACCGGCTACATGATTACCTATGAAACGATCACCCGTCATAAAAACCGACTAGCCGTCATAAAAACCGGCTACCTGATTACCAACAAATCGATCACCCGTCATAAGAACCAATTAGCAGGCTTAAGAACCAGTTAACTGTTATAAAAACCAACTACCCGTCACAAAAACCGATAGCCCGTCATAAGGACTAGCTACCTGATTATCAACGAACCGATCACCCGTCATAAGAACCGGCTACCTGATTGCGAACGAACCGATCCCCGTCATAAGAACCAATTACCAGTCATAAGAATCGACTACTTGGTAATCAAGGAAATGATAACCCGTCTTAAAAACCAATTATCCGTGATTAGAACCAATTACACCAGTCATAAAACCTATTACCCGTCATAAGAATCGGCTACCTGATTACAAACGAGCCGATCATACTTCATAAAAACCGACTACCCGCCATAAGAACCGGCTACCTGATTACCAACGAACCGATCACCCGACTTATAAACCAATTACCCATAATAAGAACTGATTACCCGTCATAAGAACCGACTACCTCTCATAAAAAACCGATCACCCGTTGTACAGAACCGAGTACCCATTACCTATAGCCGAACCAAAACCGATTACCTGATTGCTAAGAACCGATTACCTGTCACAAAACCCGATCACCTGTTGTACAGAACCGAGTACCCATTACATAGAACCGCTTCTGATTACATACGCTGTACTGCAACAAACTTGTAAATTATAAAAGAACCTTAATCATAAGGAATTATGCAATAAATATTGAAAATATAAATTCAAATTGCGTTCTTATTCCGCAAAGGCTAAGTGGATCCTTCAGAGAATCCTGGGACGATAGAGTTTTGCCTTTGAAGTGCCATTCATCGCGCCATTCATCACCAAGTTCTTTCAGTTCATCGATTGTTATAACATTTGTCTTATCCCGACTCAATGGCGATAAAGATGGATGATAAGTATTTAAAACTTTAGTTGGAGACAGTAGTCTTCATAAAATTCATTTTAAAATTCAAATTTATTGAACAGTTTGTTACATAGCTCAACATAAAATTTAACGTAATTTTGTCTGAAGTCGATTTCCTGCGGTTGGGTTAAATAATGAGTTGAATATTTTAATTTCTTTTTTCAAATCTGCCTGCTTAAAAAACGGTAGTTTACAGTTAAAACTGTGAATATGGCAACGCCGGCTATAGGAGCTCCACCGACGCGTCGACGCCTGCTTCTACTGGATCGTGACTGCGCTGCTTGGTGTTGAGCCGAGTATCGAGACGTCTTTTAAATTATTGCTCTTTTGAATTTTCACTCAGTCGTTGTTTGAGCATCCAGAGTAGTACAACGCGGATGGCAGACAGCATCACCTCTCACGTTCGATTGAGTGCCGCCGCATGTTCGTTTAAATGAAAAACTTTTTTAAAACGCGCGCCAAACCTTTGGTAACCAAACACCAGTAACATACCGCACGCTGGATATAAAATAAACTCTTGTGTGTGCAGTGTGGAAGCTAAGCCAACAATAAAAATTAAAAAAAAAATATAAATACAATTCCATACAAAATAAAAATAAATAGTCAATAAAACGAAAAAGTGTATAAAAATGTTTGCCTTGACGCCTGCATCAGTTGACTATTAAGTGAAAAAAAAAAAAATAAAAAATTGTTCGCGAAACGCGCGATCGATCGTTTCTTTTATTTCTTCATATATATAAAAAAAGTATATATTTCTGCTTAGCGTCGGCATTTTGTTTTTTCAACGGCTAATTCTGACTCTGGCCAAAACCATAGCGTATAAATGGCCCAAAGAACAAATTTTCTGCGTTTCTGCAAAATGTTAACGTACGAGAGCAGTTAAACATTTAATTTTTTTTAAAAGTTTTAAGTTACTCGTTTAACAAAAAACATTAAATCTATCAGATATGTACACTTAAATTTACAGCTATGTCGAACAAAAAGTTATGAACTAATTCACAGCTGTAGAAGTCACAGAAATAAATTCTCAAATAAAAAAAGAAAAAAAGCAGTTGGATATTTTAAAAGGTAATTCACAAAAGTAAAAAAAAAATAACTCTGAAAACTAATGTATCAATAAAATATAAATGTGCTAAACATTAGGCAGTAAGTGAAGTAATGATAATGAATTCTAATCTGAACCAAGTATAAAGGCTGATGTTTTTAATAATTATTTTGCAAATATTGGAAATGAAGTTGTTTCAAATAATGGGTTAAATTCCTCTTTCTGTAATTGTCTTCAGAAAGAAAGCTATATTACTGACAGTTTTTACTGTGAGCCCTTAACATCATATGAATTATATAGAATTATCTTGTCATTGAAAAATTCCAATTCAAGCAGTGTAAATAGTTTTTCAAGTATCTTTATTAAGAAAATAGTTTTCAATATTGTGGACATTCTGATGAGTATTAATTTGGGTATCACAAAAGTATTGATTTGGGTATCTTTCCAGATGAGTTGAAAAGGTCGGAAGTTATACCTTTATTTAAAAAAGGAAACAGATCTAATATTAACAATTACAGACCAATCTCGCTTTTGTCTCCTTTTTCAAAAATTTTTGAAAAGGCTGTAAAAGGCGGGATGCTAGATTTTTTAAACAAACATAAATTTTTCAATAATAGTCAATTTGGATTCAGACCAGCACTTTCAACGGAAGATGCTTTGCTTAAGTTTTGTGATAATATATATGGAAGCCTTAATAATAAAAAAATTACTGCTGCCCTGTTCATTGATATAACAAAAGCATTTGATACCGTGGATCATGAAATATTACTAAAGAAGCTGTATAAATGTGGATTTCGTGGCACTATTCACCAATGGTTTTCTTCGTATTTAATGAATAGGTTTCAAAGGGTAAAAGTTGATAACTTTTACAGTTCATCTAACAAAATCCTTATTAGAGTTCCACAAGGTTCTGTTTTGGGTCCAATTTTGTTCTTAATATACATTAATTCATTGTTTTCTAATAAGTTTATGGGTAAAACTATAGCGTTTGCCGATGATATGGCTTCTACCCTTTCTTGTGATTCAGTTTTTGAGGCTGTGGTAGAAATAAACCAAGACTTGGAAATTTTAAAACATTGGTTTACTACACACAAGTGGGTTCTAAGTGATAAGACCAAAATAATGTTTTTTAACATATCTGGTAAAGATACTCAACTAGGTGATTTCACTTTTCATGGTGCAAATTGTGAAAAGTATTTTCCCTGCAATGAAACTTGTTGCTTTCGTACTAACGTGAAAACTTATGATAAGTCAGGCACCTGTTCGAAATCCTGTTTTAATATTGATTGTGTTAAAACTTTCAAGTATCTAGGCTTAGTATTGGACTGGAAAATGAATTGGAGTGATCACTCAGCTGCTTTAAGAAAGTATTTATTGTCAGCAACTAGGCAACTGTATCATTTAAAGAAGTTTTGTTCCACAAAACTGCTTACTTGTATTTATTTTGGTATTGTTCAATCAAAGTTAGATTATGGACTGGCCTGCTGGGGTGGTACACATTATAATAGGATAATCCACTTCTCACTCTCCAAAAATGTACCATTAGGTTAATAACTAAGAACAGTCGTCATGTAAACAGTCTACCTCTTTTCAGAAATTTGAACATTTTGCCATTGAAGCATTTGTACTACTTCAAGGTGTAAGAAAATTTTTTTTCTAAGGTCTGGCTATTCATTAAATATTAGAAGTCATTCGAATTATAATTTAAGAATAAATAATAGGAATTTGATTTCTGTTCCACCTCACAATCTGCAACACTTTCCTCACTACTATGCTTCTGTAGCCCCAAGAATTTTTAATATTGGGGGTTGGAATTAATTTTAAAGGTTTTTTTCGGTTTTTGAGCATTTATTTAGAAACAACGGTACAATGTATATTATTCAAAGTATTGTCCATCGTTAGCTACAACATTTTCCCATCTTTCTGGCAGCATATGGATTCCGCGCCGGAAGAACGATTCGTCTTTTGAGGCAATCCACTAATCGACCCATTTTTTGGTATCCTCGTAAGAAGTGAAGCGCTGCTCAGCCAAGCCATGCGTAATCGATCTGAATAGGTGGTAGTCGGAAGGGGCTATGTCTGGGCTATAAGGCGGGTGGGGTAGCACATCCCAATTCAGCGCCTCCAACGTTTCCTTGACGGTTCTTGCAACATGTGGCCGTGCGTTGTCATGTTGAAAAACCACTTTGTCGTGTCTTTTGGCATATTCCGGCCGTTTAACCTTTAATGCTCGGCTCAATTGAATCAATTGTTGTTGGTAGCGTTCCCCAGTGATGGTTTCGTTAGGTTTTAGCAGCTCATAGTACACGACACCCTTCTGATCCCACCAAATACACCAAGCATAAGCTTGGCGCCATGAATATTCGGCTTGGCCCTCGATGTTGATGCATGGCCGGGTGGTCCCCACGATTTTTTTCGCTTAGGATTATAGTAATGGATCCACTTTTCATCGCCAGTGACAATACGATGCAAAAAACTCTTCCTTTTATGCCGTTGAAGCAGTTGTTCGCACATGCAAAATCGCCGTTCAACGTCTTTCGGCTTCAACTGGTACGGCACCCAATTTCCTTGCTTTTGAATCATTCCCATGGCCTTCAAGCGTTTGCCGACCGTTGATAAGTCGACTCCCAATGATTCTGACAATTCTTGAAGGGTTTGACACGGGTCTTCATCGAGCAAAGCCTCCAATTCCTCATCTTCAAACTTTTTCGGCTGGCCCGGACGCTCTTTGTCTTCCGTATCAAAATCACCACTTTTAAACCGACGGAACCAGTACTCACAAGTAGAAATCGATGGAGCATAGTCCCCGTAAGCCTCAGTAAGCGTGCGTTGTGCTTCAACCGCTTTTTTCTTCAAATGGAAGCACAAAAGTAAACCTTCCCGCAAATTGCGTTTTGTTGGAACGAAAGTCGACATGTTCACAGCGAAAAAAATATATGTTGTTTACACTTCACTGGAATGACACGTACTGGAAAATGAAGCTTAGACAATGTGCTTTGAAATGAATATAGTCACAGGTGTGCCCGATGCGATCTATTGATAGTTACGCCATCTCTTAGAAAACCTTTAAAACTAATTCCAACTCCCAATATGTTTCCTTACCATATAAGATGCCTTCGTAATAAACGTGCTTTTTTTAAAGAAGTAAAGACTTGGCTTTTAAGTTTCTCATATGAAAATATAAATACAATAGGTGTTATTATTTCCTAAATTTTTTTATTGTAATTAATAACTGTTTAAAATTCGAAGTTTTTATTTGTTTTTTTTTCCTCTTATATCCTGTTTTTCTCGATATCTTAATAATATTAATAGTTTTTATTTTATTTCTTTTTCCCCACATATTTCAACTTTTTCTGGATGTCTCAATGTTATTAATAAATAGAATTTAAAATAAATTAAAATTCTATTGATATTAAATTCTCTTAAAATTGTTTAATGATCCCTCACTATAATTAAAATTTAATAGTTTTATAAGAAATTATGTATCTCACCCGCTTCTAGTGCTTATTTTACTATAGGATATAGATTATTCTTGATTGTTGTTATTAATTGGAAAAATGTTTAGAATACATAAATTATAATAATAATAATAAATTTAAAAAAAAAAATTATTCATTGTTTACGTCTTTGGAAAGAATCCTTACAGACTACTAAAAAATAAAAATATCTTACAAACTATTATAAAAAATAACAAAAAAATTTAACAAGGAGTAAAAATTCATTATTATTTGAAATAAAAAATTAATAGGAAATAAAAATTAATAATAAATTATATACGAAACAAGTTATTTAGCAAATTCTTAAATGAAAATTTCGAAAAATAAAAATCTAAGTTATTTTCACTAGATAATTCATTATACAATGACAAGGCACGATTTATAGGCTCATTACATGCATAAAGAGTTCTATGAGTTGGAGAATGAAATAACGCGTAATGCCGCAACATTCTAGCAGGAATATTAAAATTAACAAATTGTAATAATTGGTCACAGTCAGTTTGACCTGATATAAGATCGTGAATAAATAATAACGACTGAATCTTTCTTCTAGTTTCGAGAGTTTTTAAGCCAAATAGTAAAATACGCGTTTCATAGGAAGGTAAAGGTTCTTCAAAGTGCAAAGAACGAAGCACAAAACGTGAAAATGATTTTTGGATCTTTTCCAATCGAGCGCAATGGATTAAATAGAAAGGACTCCATATAAAAGAAGCATACTCTAACCTTGACCTTACAAACGAATTATAAAGACAAACCAGAGTATAAGAATCAGAAAATTCTAAACTATTTCTACGTACAAAAGCAAGCAAGGAATATGATTTAGGAACAACATAATTTATATGATCCACAAAAGTGAACTTTGAGTCAAAAATAATTCCAAGGTCCTTAATTGAATTAACCTTCTTTAAGGGGTTACCAGAGAGGGAATATGAAAAAAATTATAAAACTGTTACACTTCGTGTATGTCATAGCAAAGCATTTATTAAAATTTAACGGTAACAAATTCAATAAACTCCATGACAGCAAATTACTTAGATCACTCTGTAAAAGAGCAGCATCATTTAGATTAGATACTTTACTAAAAAGCTTTAAATCATCAGCATAAAGTAATAATTTTGCCGAATGAAAATATTTACTTACATCATTAATAAATAATGAAAAAAGTAAAGGGCCAAGAATGCTACCCTGGGGGACTCCAGAAGAAGCAATGAAGTGATGCGATTTAACACCATTTATTTCCACAAAACATACTCTATATTGAAGATAGGACTGGATCCAATTCAAGAAATTGGAATGGAAACCCATTTTGGCAAGTTTAGCTAATAATACATTATGGGGAACCTTGTCAAAGGCCTTGGAGAAGTCCGTATAGAGGACATCAACTTGATGTCCTAGTTCAAAAGATGAAATGCAGAATTTTGAGAAAACTGCTAAGTTAGTTACAGTAGACCGACCAGCAAAAAACCCGTGCTGTTCAGGGCAAATGTGTCGCTTTACTAAGAAGAATAATCTATTTTTAATAACACTTTCAAAAAGTTTCGAAACATTTGATAGCTTAGAAATAGGTCTATAGTTGGATACATCATTCTTATTACCACATTTAAAAACCGGTGTTATAGAGCCAATTTCCCAACAGTCTATAAAAGTGCCAGTCTTTAAAGATTTATTGAAAATTTCACACAAAGGCCTAGATAAGGAAAACGCGCATTTATTAAGCAAAATAGATGAAATACCATCATTATCAGCCTTATTCGATACTTTCATTTTGGTCATAGCAGTGGAAATTTCATCCTCAGACAAAACAACAGTACCAAGGTTTAAAAATGAGTCTACATTTTCCAAGATTGACATATCAAAATTTGAATTGACCGTAACATAATTGGATTTAAAATAATCAGCAAATAGATTCACAGTATCTTGAATAGTAAAAGAGTCAATGCCGTTATAGTATGTTGAAGCAGGAATGCAGGAGCCATCACGTTTGGATTGAATAAAGTGCCAAAATGACTTTGGATTGATTTTAATATTATTCTCACAACGTAAAATATACTGTTTGTAGAGAAATTTATTTAAAAAATTAAATTCTCTCATGTAATGAATGTACATTAAGTGATACTGGGGATAATTAGTTGTCCTAAATAATTTTATATTTTTATTGCGCAAGTTTTTAAGCTTTTTAAGACCTTTAGTGTACCATGGTAACTTATACACTTTTGGCGAAAAATGTGGAATATATTCAGTGCTTATAGAAGACAAATAAGATTTAAATAAATCATAACAATCTACCACATTTTGATTTAAAAACATCTCATTCCATCTAGTATCGAAAAAAATAGCATTTAAAAGATCAAAATTACATAATTTAAAATTAAAATAATTATTTTGCGGCAAACATTGCACAAAGTCATAGAACTCAAAATCTAAAACAAGTGGAACGTGGTGTATACCTGATGGAGATATAGGCCATAAACAATGAGATAGTTGAGACTTAAAATTTTTTGAAACAAAATCAGATCTAAAATTTGGTTAAGTGAATTAAAAAAGGAATTAATTTGAACTAAATCAATGCTTAATAAACTATCAATAAAATAAATTTCGTGAGAATTATTGATATTGGAGGGAGTAAGCACATCAGCAAGAAAACTCCAAACAACTTTACTTAGATTGAAGTCACCCAAAAAGCATAAGTGATTATCTGCATTCTTAAATGATGATTGTAAACCAACAACATTGTCTAGTTTATGACATTTATCTAGTTTATCAATTATCTAGTTTATGACATTTATGCTATATCTTTTTCTTCTAACTTTAATAATATTTTTTATTTTACAATATTAGCTTATTCCTATCTTCTATATACATATATATATATATATATATATATATATATATATATATATTTTAATGTTATATCTTATTGTCATTCGACCTAATATTGTATAAAATTGTCTCGACGCAATATTTATTTTTTATTACTGCTTTCGCCACTAGTTCCTCGTGAAATACAGCTAGCAGTTCTCTTTCACCAATTCTTTGTTAAATTAATGATATATTTATGCATAATTGTATTTTCAAGTGTAATTAGTGAAATAGAAAATAAAATTAAAATTCAAAAATTCAAATTATATTTCTAATTTTTAAGTTTTGAATTTTAACATGACAGTTTCTAAAGAAAAACTTTGTCTTAACATTCAAGAGTACTGCTTTCTGTAAAGCTTTTTTCTTCATCTTGGTGAGAAAAAAGAAAAAATTATGCGTGTCAGCTCCGACTCGCGACTGGAGTTTACTCCTTAAGATCGATTACTTTAGAATTTGAAATAGAATATATAATAGGCAAAGGGGGTGAATGAAGTAATCTCTTATAAGTACATATTGCTGAAAGAATTTTGTACTTTTATTGATATTTTGAAATATACTACTTATATTACATAAATACATTAGGTCTGTTCCCGTACTCGATTCAAGTAGCTTGAAGTTGCTTGAAAGCTTTATTTTGAAGCTCGAGAGTGGAACAACATGCAAAATGACACTCTCTAATCTATTACAATTATTTGATGTTAGTACGTTAACAGACCTATTTTATAAGGTTAATTGATTTCCTTCACAATTAATATCACCCTAAAAAAATTTCAATATTGTAATAAATATAAATGAAAATAAAACTTATCTATAGGGCAGTTCACGATCTTGTTGCATCGTTGCAAATGCAAAATAAACAGCTTTTACAAAAACAAAAAGTATATGTTGCAAAAGCTTTTCAATGCTTTTTGTTTTTGTAAAAGCTGTTTATTTTGCATTTGCAACGATGCAATAAGATCGTGAACTGCCCTTATATATTTATAAAACAGTTTTTCCTGATTGACTGACTCATCAGCAAAAAGCCCAGAACCATAAGACGTTGTAAGATGTTATTTGATAGACCAATGTTTTGGAAATTGATTATTTTAATTGATGATTTTTGGAAATTTTACCACTAATGACTTTTAAGTGTAAAAAGCAGGTTTATTTTGAATCCTTTATATTATCAAGGATTTTTAATATATTTTATTTAAATTTTTCTTACATAAATGCTGGCATCGAGTTTAACTCTAATATCTTCTGTTACATCTATTAATGCTGTTATGCAACTTCTTTTTGGTTTGTAGCCAGATTGACGATCAGTAAAGAGATATTTTTCACAGAAATACTTGTTTAATTACTTGTACATCAACCGTTCGAAAACTTTAGAAATAAATTGTAGAATAGCGATTGGCCTATATTCATTGGCTGTTTTTGTGACAGGAATAATTTTAGCTTTCTTCCAACAAGATGGATTGAGTTAAGATCGAATTAAAAACAAAAGTAATACTTGGCAAAAGTTTCGGAAGTAACGCTTTTCAAAACACTAGTAAACCCGTGTGGCGTTAAAAAGCCAAAATTAAACACACCTTGATTTTATTTAAAGCTATTGAATAGATTTTCAACTGATCAAAATTGAAATGAAATTAATTTTGGACTTTTTGCAATATGCATTGCACGTAGGCTTGGGCATTTTAGTTCACTAAAAAGTTCGCTCTTTTTAGTTCAGTTGAGTTTAATGAACTAGTTCGTTCATATAGTTCTTTTAGTTCATTTAGTTCAATTAGTTCGTTCGCTCTTTTAGTTCTCGTGCACTCGTTCATGTTGTTAGTTAGTTAGGTCTTATAGTTCCTTTGGTGTTTTAGATCGTTAGGTATGTTAGCTCGTTGTATTTTTTAGTTCAATAGGTCTTTTAGTTTGTTTTGTTTGCTCGTTCATGATCAGATCTGAAAAATGAAACTAGCTATATGACCGAATCAATTATTAACTGCGGACATAGAAGAAATTTACGTAAAAATACTACATATGGGGCATTTCACACAATATTTGCCACAAAAATTTGTTTTTGCACAAACTTTATTTTACCGTTCATTAGTGAAAAACTGTATCAGCACGGAATCAAGCCATTGTTGAGTGAAACCAAATTTTTTTCTAGTTCATTTCGATCTGACTCGCTGAACTAAATCGATTGAACTAAAAGAACTAAAAGAACGAGAATCAACGAACTAGTTCACATAGTTCTTGAGTGTGAATAGTTCAATTGAACTAGTTCGTTCGTGAACTACACAAGCCTAATTGCACGCGCAACGACGATATATTGTTAGCATATTTAATTGCATACCCAATTTATTTTAAATATACAGGAGTAAGAATATTTCTTGATTTCCATGGCAGATGAAAAATGCTTGAACAAAAATGTTTCATTACCAGATTCCAATTTCTTATTAAATTTTTGTGTACATTTGCAAAAATCAAAACATTTTCCGACCGACAGTTTAGAAAACTTTTTTCAACTGTAAGAAATCATTCCAGATATTAGGGGTATTCACTTTGTGGTGTTTTTGTGATAAATCAAATAATGGCATGGAAACTGCAAACCTTTTTGCTGAATTTTTCAATTCTAATTTTGAATCGGATTTGAAATGCGTAAATGTGACTTTAGAAACTGCATCAAATTGTATAGATTTTGGATCATTATGTGTATCAGAAAATGATGTTAAAAAAGCAATAAAAAAGCTAAATTTGGCTGCGAAAAGTAACATAGATGGTTTGTCCGTTATTTAAATCAAAAAATGTGTTTCATCTATGGCTAGACCACTGAAATATATATTTAATAAACCTCTTAAATCGGGGATCTTTATTGATTCTTGGAAGGTTTCTTTTATTATACCAATCTTTAAGTCAGGAAATAAAAATAAAACCGAAAATTATAGGCCGATTTCAAAATTGACAAAAGTCAGTAAACTTTTTGAACATGTTGTCAAAGATAAAATTGTATTTGCCTAAAAAAGCTTTATTTCGCCTTATCAACATGGTTTTATGCTTGGAAGCTCAACCGCAACAAACTTAACTTTGTTTTCTGAATATTGTATATGGGCCTTTAAGAAAGGAAAGCAAGTTGATGTAATTTACACAGATTTTGCCAAAGCATTTGTAAAAGTTTCACATTCTATTCTATTAATAAAGCTAGCACATTTTGGTTTTCACTCAACTTTACTTGAATGGTTTAGTATTTATTTGCTTAAGTCTCTGTATATCTCCTTGGTTCGTTAAAAATTGGAATATGCGCCAGTAATTTGGAATACCTTTTATGCTTCGCACAATATTCGCCTTGAACGAGTACAAAAATCGTTTATAAGGTTTACATTGCGCTCTTTAAATGTTGAGGAACCCATTCCATGCCGAATGGTGCTAGATGTAAACTTTAACACATAGAAACGTTACAAAAAAGAAGAACTTTATTTTCCTTGCCATTTATTTATGACGTTATTTTTGGCTCAATTGACTCTTCTAACCTCTTAATGTTCCTAGTAGAATTTGACGTCATTCTGATATGTTTTATTTAGGCACTTGCCGAACAAACTATGCTTTTAACTCGCCTATTAATACGGCGCTTTATGAATTTAATTCTCAATCTGTGAACCATGATATTGAAATTTTTATAAAATTTACAATGCTTACAACTTATTGTGAACGAACCTTCACTAAAGCCTTGTATTTTTTAAAATCAGCTGAACTTTTACATTATTTTGTTTGGAATTATCATTTCATCAACTAAAGGAAATGATGTAAAAATTGAAACGAAACACTAAATTATATTAATTTTTAATTAATAAACTCATAGCGTTGACCGTAGCTTCCTCCATGATGAGTAAAAATGCTTTTGAGATCTGTTGATCTAATAGACAAAGAAATTTACAAAGAATACAATAGGGTTCCATCCTTGTATTTTTGCCACAGGGTTGTATTTATACTGTACATTTTGTTTTTATAATTTCATAAAATTTACTAAAAATATTAAATTTATCATAAATACACAATACCAGGGCAAGTACACCACATTGTGAATACCCCTATTGAATATATCAATTCATAGTTGTAGCTGTGAAATTATAAGAAATTAGTCGTCAGTATAACAGTTTCATAGCTATAAGCCGATATGTGGCGCTAAATAACACCTCCTACTTTTGGGCCTGTACGAATGCGGAACTCTTCCACACCTGGACGTAACCCGGGTCCACATTTACCATTAACTAACACAAAGTTAGGCTTTTTTACACTTATACCAATATAATTAAAGGTTTTCCTGAAGCAGGAACAGTCTTGCCTGGACAATTGCCGGGGTCGCTTTTAAGCGGCATATTGTACTCACCCTGCACAAAGTGAAAGGCAAGCACATAAAATCACTACAGTAAGAACGCTACACAATTGAGAAACGCAGTGCGTCGATAAGACCGCACAGAGCCAAAAGAACCTAATAAAATAGAAGAAAATCATTAAGATTTCTCTATGGTTTTCATCCAAGAAGATTGTCTTATTAAAACCATAGAGAAAATCTTATTAAAGCTATGAGCTTTTTTTATTAGGCAAACCACATAATTTTAAGAAGAATCTTATTGTTTTTTATAAGAACACTTTAAAAAAACAATAAGAAAATCTTATCAAAACTTCTTGGTTTTTAAGAAGAAATCTTATAGATTTAAAAAGATTTATTTTTTTTAATTTAATAAGGACATCTTATTGATTTAATAGGATTTCTTTTTAAATTTTATTAAGAAAATATTTTTAAATCAAAACGGAATCTTACTCATCTTTTACCTAGAAATTACCAGTAATATTAAATAAAAAGGCATTTTGATGGTTTATTAAAATTTATTAGGAAATAAAATTTGTATGTCAGCCTTAAATTTGACTTTGTCACCAAAATACCCGGCGCTGTCGAGGCCATGCTTCTCCATTTTTTGAAGAACCTCCTTCCAGTTTACACCATAAATTTTTAGTAAAGTCGAAATTGAGTCACTCAAGTCCCACGACTGAAATATGGCTGAAATATTTTTAGTAAAGTCGAAATTGAGTCACTCAAGCCCCACGACTGAAATATGGCTTGAGTTTCCAGAATTTCAGCCTCGTCGAAAACAAGTTCGGGAACAAAAGTATCATTATCTATTACCATATATTTTTATTTTACTTTAAATAAATTTAATCCATAAAATGCACATAAACTTCATGAATTCACTTCACAATTACGGCTGAAAGCTAAAGCAAAGAATAAGTAGCATTTTCACCGTTATTACCTTCTTAAAAGGGTTTTTAATAAGAAAATCTTATAAAAGCAGATCAAAAAGATTTCTTATTAATTAAAGGTGGTCTCTTCTTAATTTTTGGAGAGTGAAAAAAGATTTTCTTATTAAAGTAAGGTGTTAATATGATTACATCATTTCATTCATTTAATAAGAAATCTTGTTAAAAAATGTTTGATAGTAGTTATAATTTTTAATAAGATTTTCTCTATGGAATTAAAAAAATTTCTGTATGGAAAATTCTTATTATTTGGTAGCATTAATAAGAAAACCTAATAAAATAGCTCAATTAGGTGATCATATTGATTTTATGTGGTGGTTTTTGGCTCTGTGCGTGACACCCTTCACAAAGTAAAAAGGCCAACAGTTTGAGAGTCACTCCAACCAACAGTTCAAAAGTCACTGGAGTAACAGTTTGAAAGTCAATGGAGCAACAGTTTAACAAACACTGAAGTGACTTGAATCCGAAAAAGTTTGAGAAGCACTGGAGTAATTACACAATCTACTTTGTGGAAGCACTGTAATAATCAGTGTCAAGCTACTCGCTGTCTGTATTGACGAATGTTACTCGCTGTCTTGATGTTTAGCAACCCAAAATATTTCATTCAAACTCCAGTAATTTGTTAACTAGTGTAATCGGACTGGAATAATGTCAGTTGGATTTGAGATACGTAAGTCAAATACTGGTGACAACGTTTTCATAATTTGATACAGTCATAGAATTCATAAACTTATGTTTTGACTCATTTTTTCAACTAAATACTTAAGTTTAAAAGGTTTAGAATATGTGTTGGAGTATTTTTTCTGCAGAATGATTTGTGGGATTTTTCAAAAAATGAGCCTTGATAAGTTAACGGAGAAATTCGAAAGCTATAATTAACACTGTGAAAACACTTTTAACTATAAAAGGGTCTATAGTTTTTTATTTAATAAAACTAAAAGATATGGTTTTTTGATTTTAATTTAATACTATTTCTCAGTGTAGAAACCACATAAATTGCAATAATTAACCAATTAAGATGAAACGCCACGCATGTCCGGACCAATGTCCGGTCCATCGCCACAGTTACATGAAACTCTATGGTTTAAACTAAATTTTAAGCTTGAAAAAAAACGAACATAAAAAAAAACCAATTCAATACCAAAAGCCAGCACTTTGAAAACGCCAACAGATTTAGAAAAAAACAACCCACACTCAAACAAGTCAAACATAAAAGCAAAAAATATTTACAAGAAAAAGTTTATTGAAAAAAAATAAAATAAGTAAAATGTTCCCAAACATCTATCTATATCGATTTACGCTAAAAGTTTCGCATTTCATTCACAAAAATACATTTTTGTTTTATTATAATCAACCACTAAAGGAGCTGCGCAGTGGCGGCGGCAAGCTGTGCGAATACAACTAACTGACTAACTGGCTGACTGTCGGACTGTCTGTCTGTCTGACTGACTGACTGTAGGCATGAATGAACAAATGAATGAAAAAATACATGAATGAGCCAACGCATGAACGCGCTGGCATAAAGCGAGATCTATTGGACAAAACAAAGAAAAAAGAGTCACTAACGCAGGCGTTTCTTAATAAGTGAGTGTGTGTTTTATGTTTATGTTCATGTTTCAGTGTTGCGACCATATTAAAGTGTTGTTGGCACTATAGTTATAACAACAACACCCTAACTAGTTGTATTTCACTTTAAAAAAATACACCCAAAATGATCAATTGCACGATCGCTTGCCTCACGCTGCGAAAAAGTTACCAAACGAATCGATCGAAAGATCGCGCCCCGGTCACTGAACAGGCCACACAACAATCAAATGCTTCTGCGCGCCAGATAAATTGTTAGCAACAGCAGAAAAGCCGTTGTTTTTGTATTGTCATTTGAATTGCATGTAAATCGTTGTAATAGAGACATTAAAAAATAGTCGATTCGATTGATTGTTTTTCCTTCGGTTACTTCCCTATAGGAACAAACTAACTTGTTTTTAAAAACAACTAACTAAAAAACTAATTTAAAATAAACTAGTTTATGATCTGCTTTGAATTATATTAAGGCGGCATCCACTTCAATTTTGAATAGTTTTTATTGCATTATATATGAAGTAATTGAAAAACTACTTCAAAACAAGTGGTTTAAAAACTACTTTGAATTATATTAAGGCGGCGACTACTCTGATTTTGACATGTTTTTATTGCAAATTTTTATTTGATTACAAGTTTATATATATTTAGCCATGCTATTTCATCAAATATAATTAACTTTAGGCTTTCACTAATATGAATTTATGTATTTTTTTTTTCAAAACAATAAAATAAATGATCTCTTTGATGTATAGAAATTTCAAATTTTTATGCTTTTAAATTCATCTGCAATATTAACTAGTTTTCAATTGATTTATTTTAGAGTAGTTAAAAAAATAATTTTAATTTAACTAATTTAACAAGTAGTAGAAAGTATATGCGGTTTTCAATTGATTTATTGTAAAGTAGTTAAAAAAATAATTTCAATTCAACTAATTTAACAAGTAGTTGAAAACATATGCAGACGAAAGTCAATTGACTTATTTAGCGGACATCACCATACAAAATATGTTAGTTCGTTCTATGGAAAAAAGTCAGAATTTCAACTAGTTGTGGTTGACAAAAAACTACTTTTACAACTACTTTTAAATTAGTTGATTTTCCTTCAGGGTTCCTTTGATTTTCTATATAAATTTATTAAATCTGAATTTAAAATTTAATTAATACAACAACAAAAAAAATTGATGTTTAAAACAGTCTAAAATTTTATTAAAAAAAAATTATATATTTTTAGACAAAAATTGCAAGATTTTGTACATTGGGCAAAAGTTTTCGTGTATCAAGGAAATTATTTTGCTTAATTCAAGAATATGTCAAATTAATCTAAACTTACTTGAATCAAGTAATTACTTGTAATTAGAAAAAAAATTGTTAATATAGGTATTATTTTTTTATATTCATTATAGTTACGATTTCATGAATTCACAATTAATTGCTAGATTGAAGTTGCTACAACAAAATTTTAATTAAAACCAGTGGAGTAGCGTAGTGGGAACAGTAGGGGCAGCCCGCTCTGGGTGGCACTTTTAACCCTCCGTTTGGCACATGTTCGGATTGTCACATTCGTACCTAATGTGGTCTGGCCAGACCCCTATTTATTTTCATATGTTTGTATGGAAATTTCGCGGTTTTGGTACTAAATTCAACCGTTTGTATTAGACATGATGGTATATGTTTTAGATTCTTTTTGGTTTAAATGGCTTAACCACTGTTTAGATAAAAGTAAACATTAATAAAATAGCATCTTTAGCATAAAAATTCTTTTTGTTGATAATAATATATGAAATATTTAGTGTGAACAATTTCTTGAATACTTCAATTGGAATTGAATTATGTTCCTTGGGACCAGATCGAAAACGCATAATATTGTGATGACGTAAACGACCAACAGCAGCAGGTTTATTTTTATTTCATTTTGTGCCGTTCTTGCCATAGAAACAATCATCATTTGGGCTTGCAGTTTGATTTTCAGCCTGCATTTCTCCCTCCTCTGCTTCATAGTCAGTGTCAAAAATTTCGTTAGCTTCGATTAAAATTTCCTCTTCAATATCAGACGCATCGTCTTCAGGAACATAGCCCATATCATAGACGTCGTCATCGTTTCCAAATGACTCGATCGTATCCGGCTCTTTTTCAGCTCTTTCACGTCCTATATCATTGAATAAAGCCATTGCAAATTGTGTATGAAAATCAGAATCCATACTTTGACCACGTAATCGTGTGTTATAAAAAAATTCGACTTCATCACTCATTTTAAACAAATAAAAAAATCACAAAAATTTCGGACGTAAAATGTGTTTTATTAGCACTAATATGTTATCGGTTGAAAGCTTCTACTGATGCTGAATAACGCCTAGTAAATCGAATATATAATATTAGCATATATCCTTCACTACGCTGGCGTTGATCTTTTAAAAAAGGGATTCCCCTTGTTACAAACATGTCAATTTATGTTAGCAGCATTGAATGTACCTTATTTGTCGCATGATCGAAGCTCAAAGCTACATAGCTGAGCATGCGTTTGTTTTGTTTCTCATCTACTTGTTTTCTAACGCTATGCTAGCTGAAGCACAAAAAGAGAATAGACTAGAGAGTAACATGGAGTTTATTTATTTGGAAAATACACTTATACTGTAAGTTCGCACAAATATGATATTTCAAATATGAATTATTTCATACAAATCGGCTCAGCACTTTTGGAGTTTTTCTGGAACAAATAAATTTCGCTTCAATTTTATATAATAGTAAAGATAGAAAAAATAACGCAAAATATAACGGGTGCTTCGATAAAAAATAAATTTAAAAACTATGTAAAATGTTCAAAATGCATCATATATTATTGCTTTTCATGTAAAACATATGGGGGTCTGGCCAGACCACATGAGGTACGAAAGTGATGTGTATACCAAAATATCTTTGTAATTATCCTTGTATGCCATATATCCTTCTAATTTTCTGAGAGATAATAGCATACATAATTCTAGGAAAAGTCACGAAATTTCAAGTCACTAGCTTAATTAGAAGTATATTTAACTTATAACTAAAATCGAAAAAGGTCTGGTTGGACCCATGCGGGGTCATATGTATGGTACATATATAATATTTAATTTATATATAAACATAAAAAAATACTAGTTTATGCCAGTTTATTATTCAAGAAGGAACATTTTTGATGACGGTAGAAAAGATGCAAACTTGTCTTATGAAAATGAGTTGTGATGGAAGCTGTTTACTTCGTTATATAGAATTATTGTAGAAATTCATTTGGCGGGTAATTTTGCTTATCTATCGTTACACAGTGTAAAAGTAAGTATGCAAAATTATAGCTAGGAGTCTTAGTTGTGTGAATCTAAAAGGATTATTTAATATTTATTTTTTCATTTGTGGTAGTTATGGTCTTTATATACTGCCTTGAAAATTTTACGAAATTTCACTTTCTATAGTTTTCTACTGAGTATTTTCCAAAATTCCAACAATTTTAGTATAATTCATATAAAAAACTTTAGCAAAAATATTTTTTAAAAGTTCTTGCTAGAAAAAAAACTTTAAAAATATAAAGAAAAAATTTTTATGTACCACAAAAAAGTTCCTAAAAATGATAAAAAACCTATATTTCTATATCATCGCTGCATCTACAAAAATGGTTATGTGCTTTTCAGCAACTTTTCAGGAGAGCAAAAAACTGATTTTTTCAGAGCATTTCTACTACTGCGAGCACATAGCTATTTTGATCACTTCTTAACCAAAAGAGATCTAAAAAAACGGCAAATGCAGAAATATGCGCGATAGATAGTGTTAATAAAATATACAATAAAAAAATTGACAAAAATTACATAACCAATTTTGTAGGCGCAGCGACGATATACAATTAAAGAAAAAAAAGCATTTTTGCATTTTTTTGTTTGTTTTTGAGATGTCTTAAAACATGACTTTCTTAACACATTCCCAAAATTTGGTCTAAGACACCACTACAATAAGGATTTTATGACCACTTTTCTATAGCATATTTTGACGGAAATACGCACATTTATATGAAAAAATAACAAATTTTTCATAAAGTTTCAAACGCAATCAAACAAAAAGGACATTTTTGTTTTTTATGATTTTTAAGCATGTCTTAAAAAATCTTTTCTTAACACATTCTCAAAATTTGGGAAGCGGAAAATAAAAACTGAGGATTTTATGACTTGTTCCCTGGAGCATTTTTTGATGTGCAAATTTATATGCAAGAATAACAAATTTTTTATTAAGTTGCAAGCACAATTACAAAATATAAACATTTTGATATTTTTTTATTTTAAGTATGTCTTTAAATAGGTCTTTCTTAACACATTCCCAAAATTTGGTGTCAAACTACTTTCAAATGAGGATTTTATGACCACTTTTCTAAGGTTGCAAACAGAGTAAGCGCCGAAGCGGACAGGCAGGCAGACGGGCGCAGGAAAACTATGTGAATAAGCGAGAAAAAATTTATTTCTATCTCGTTTTTTCGCAGGTTGCTGCCTGCGCCTGTCTGTTGCCTGCCTGCTTCGGCGTTTACTCTGCTGGCAGCCTAAAGCATGTAAAGCATGTAATAAAAGCAAATAATACAAAAATCAATATCCAAAAAATTTTTATTTTTTTTAATGTTTATGCATCTTTTTCTTGCTAGGTGGTGTAAAAAAAAGTCGTTTTTAGCCAGGGCGAAGATTTTTGATTTCATCATAGTTCATCTTAAATTGTTTCTAAGGGTTTTGTTAGGTTACTCTCCCTAATTTTACGCTGTCATTTTCAACCATTAAAATCCCCGTGTGTAAGAATTATAGTGAATGTTGTAGGCTTAAATATCTTAAAATATTAATTGTGTTTTGTTAAAAGCTGGTCATAAAGTGTTTAGAAAATAAGCTTAAATCATATCCGTAAAAACTTTTTAAAACTATGCAATATAGATATATTCCGTAAGTTACTGCTTTCATCAGATCCTTTTATATCTTCTCTTAGAGAAATATTGAAAAAAACAGATTAATGTAATGAAAACAATGAATTCATTAAATGAAGATCATGATACGAAAAATGACAAAATTTATTTAATTTCTGACCTCGATTTCTCTGAATTTGTGTAGAGTTACTCTACGAGTTATTCTGATGAGAGTCAATAATTTTCTCTCATTCTTAAGATTTATATAAAATTTATATAAAACCCATGCACAGTGGGGCGATCCCATACAAAGGGTTAGACGACCAGAAAAAAGTGCAACTTGCAAATTATTATAAAATTTTGATTCATTTCGATGGAAATATATTTGGGCTATTTGAATTCGGCTTTTTTTTTATTTTTTCATTTGTACTTTTGTTTTTATAAAGTTTCAAAGTTGATATTTTGTAATATAAAAAATAGTCTTTTTTTTTAAAGTCCTATAACATTTTCTTAAACTGCTTGATTGAAGAGATCTTTATGTTTTATGAAAGGGTATACGCTAAACTTTTAAACCAGATATTTTGTTTTTAAGTTTTTTGATATCTCGTTATTGCGATAAGGAATAAAAATTAAAATTTAAAAAAAATATTAAATTTGAAAAATAAACAAATGGCCAGTGTTAGACAGGATGAAAGTACCTTAGATGAAAAATAATGATAGTAAGAAAGGTTAAAAAAAAAAAAATTAGAGCGCGCAATCCAGCGCCTTCTGAGAATTTCACTATCAAAATTGTATTACTCAGGTTTTTTATAACATTTTTCATAAAGTTTGCCTATTACAGCGTAACTATAGGAACTGATTCAGTTTGATTAGCGATAAAAACTTAGGAATGGATAAAAAACCAAGTTTGGGATACATATATTTTTTTAACCCATTCCGGCCCGGCTTCGTGACCTTTTGTAAACGGAAAAAATAAATCTTTTGCTTTGATAGTGGCATAGCATCTATACTAGTAAAGTGACGTAAATTTATTGTACTAGATAAGTGTATTTATCTGAGACGTCTGGTTCTTGAGATATATTTTAGACACGATGCAAATATCGTCAATAATTCCAGTAAAAAAATTGCATAAACTGATACAGTACAGATAAAAGGTATGAAATCCACTTAAAAGTGATCTGCCAATAAACACAGTTGTTATATCTTTAACCGTCAATAATTTATATGAAATATATTTTAAAAGTTCAGTGCAAGCAAGATGTACATATTTATGTTATGAAGGTGGCAGAAGTAGGTGACGTCTATCAAATTGGCACAGTAGCAATGTCAAAATAAAAAAAAAGTCAATATTGCCATATTTTAAACGACAATCCAATGAAAAATCCCAGGTTTTGTTACTTGATCTTTTTGATTTGAGGAAAAAAGGCGTGTGATATTTTTCTTTAGTTATTTTTTTTAAACATAAAAACAAAAAATTTTCGATTATCTAATCAAAAACTCTTTAAATCCCTACACATGAAAGTTTGATGATGAATATCTTTTGAACGCTTAATTTAATCCATTGATACCATTTTTACGTTGATACGCATTCTATAACAGTCATTTATTGTCGAGTTATAAAATTCATTAACAAAAATGAGATATGTTTTAAAATAATCAAACTTAAATCTTGAATATCATTCAAATGGTGAGGTTTACGGAAAAAATATGGGATACCTTTTTTGTAGAACATTACATTTTCTACAAAATTCTTGGAAAACATTTTTCAGTACAATCAATTAATGATGAGGTATGAATTTTTTCTATTGGACTGAGAAAAAAAACTGCGGTGCAGAGCATCTTCTTATTAAAATTAAGAGCTCATATTTGGTAAGAATTTTTTTAAGGTTTCTAGCAACCCATTTGTCCGAGTCAAAAAATGGATTTTTTTGACCCACCCTAATGTTTATGTTTTTAGTGTCGTTGAAAATAAAATTGAATTAGTTACAAAATTTATAACAAAACATATTTTAATTGATTACGCGAAATTCAGAGAAAATTGCGTTCAAACATTGAAATTTGGTAGTTTCAATCAAACGAATTGATTTTATTTTCACGCGAGTATAGCTCGGTAATGTATGAATCGGGTGGGTTCGTTGACACATCATTAGAAAGGCCAATTCATTGCCTTTCGAATGATTTGTTAAAGTATGTCTTATGTTAGTTAGTTTTTCTGCTAAAAACAATAATGTGCATCAAAGTCATGAAATTCTAATTAACCCTGTAACTCCTAGGGATGTGAAAATAGACCCTCCCCACTACCATACGGTTTTTTGCTCAACTCGACATCACCTTTCACCTCCTTAAATAGTTAATCTCTATTGCGGAACACCCTGTTTATAGATACGTAAATACAATTTTATCCAGAATACAAAACAAAAAGTTTTGCTTTTGCCTTTGCTTTTGTTGTTTGATGTAAACCTGTCTTTTCCATTTAAAGATTTACATTTCGATAATATCATATGATGATTTCCTTCAAAAGAAGACTTTTTTCTGAGTTAGAAAATATTTAATAAAAAAAAAACAACTGCATAACGTAAGTTTTGCCCACTACTATTGCCATAAGCTGCATTCATTATTCGATTTCTATAGAAGAATTAATATTCAAACTGTGTTGGCGTTGTTGTCAACAACATTGTTAACGCTTTGATATATATTACCAACTTTCGATATTTTATTTATTTTTGCTCAGCGAGCTTAGATCATCAACCAAATCAACAGAACGAAAATCATCTTCAAATACACTTCATTTGGATCACATCACAAGAATTTCAATTACAATTTTGGTATATGTCATAATTCATTGACAATTTTTCCTCTAGTAATTGACTCACATTTTATGAACATATCCTGATCACATAAAATTGAATGAGTAGCTTTGACTTATTTTGTGAACACATTTACTTTTGTTGGGTTGGTTCATCGTGTATTTAGTACTTAGTTAAAATCTATTTTATGGCTATACTTATATTTATTGCTTCGTTTGATAAATGTATGTGGTAATGATTAATAATAATAAATATGCATTTTTCTGTCAATAAAAAAGTTTATGGCCTATCAAGAAGGCTTAATTATAGTTAAATATCAGCCATAAATATATGTTAATGCTAGTTATTGTCTCAAAACGGGTAAAAAAGGTCTTTATTTTAACTGGTTAGTAGTTTAGTTCGAGATCTGGTTATTCAATTTAAAATCTATAAGTTGTTAAACTTTTATAAACGTTTTAAGAATGAAGACGAATTCTAAAATTTCAATTCAACACTTTGTTATTCATATTAACTTATACTTTATTAACTAGGAAAAAGTTTATTCTGATATTAAAGCTATTCGAGACCATTAAAGTACATTGATAAAATAATACTAATAACACTGTGCAACAGTCAACAAAATAACAGGATTCTGTGATATAGGTTCGATACCATGAACAGAGGTGAACAAAATCCTAGCTGGGTTTCGCGAGTTTGCTGAAAGTTTTATTTTTATGTCCCCCTATATATTAGGGGTCTTAGTGATTTTGACAAAAAATAGTATCGAAAATTATTTTTTCAATATTTTTTTGAAAAACTGACGAATTTTTTTTGGATTTCTTTTGGATTTTTTTTTGCTTTTTAACAAAATTGTAGCCGGCAAGCGCGTTGGAAGCTAATTTCATCTGGGGGGCAGTACAAACCAAAATTTCTTCAAAGAAACATGAATGTGAATAAATAAATTTTTTATTTAAGTTTAAAATAAAAAAAAATATAAAAATATATAAAAAATATTAAAATTTCATCATTTTTAAAAGTTCTTCCAATTTCAATATTAGAGATCATTCTTTAAAGGATCTTTTATATGGTAATATGAAAATATAAGAAATAATGGTTGCATTTATAAAGCAAGACTAGGTATATCTTTACATGGTTTAAATGCAATAAGGTACAAAAAGTTAAATCAATTTAAATTATTCCAAAATGTTTCTTTCTGTCATCTGCATAAAGATCAAGTTTTGTTTTTAGATTTTGTTCAGAAGGCACTTTTCCGTTGAAGGCTTCGATTTCAATATTTTTCAACAATTCCAGAGTGTCAAGATCTGTTTAAATGTACCATAAGATTTACAAAGTGCGAGTTTACACTAGCTTCACTCAACCGACTCACCGAATGTTAAATCGAAGTGAGTCGGTTGAGTGAAGCTGGTGTAAACTTGCAAAAATAAAAAAAAAGTAAAATATCAACCTGTTTGATCGAATCTAGCCGTCATCTCATTTGAGAGAAGATCTTAAATTTCGAAATAATCTTTTCGTAGCCGATCATATAATGGCAACTGTACTGAAGGAACCGGATTTGATGTTTCTTCAAAGCGTCGAGGTTGATTTTCATCAGCTAATTCACAGTAGGGGCTTTCGCATGGTCCAAAACATTGGACCAACATGGCAGATTGTACAACATGTAGTACCATGCGTAAGCTTAAACGATAGTCGAAATATTTGGTTTTTTCTGCCGATTGTACAATATTGTACAACTATGTAAAATTACTGCTCAATTGTTAGGGCATCTAAGAGTTGCTTAGCTATTAGCCGGATGTGTTCTGCTTGAGAGCTTGCAATTAATGATGTTGCTTTACAAGTTGGATCGTTCGAACGCTCAATCAAATAGTCCCATTAGTTTTCCATCTAACTTATCGTACAACATGTCGTCCAATATGGAAAGCCCCTAAGAACATGTCAAATTTTTTCTTGCCAGAGTTGCAAAATTAACAAGCATTAAGCTACATACTTAAGGGTCCTTTTAAACTGAAGTGGTGGGTTTGCAGTAGAAACTCTACATTTTGTTCTATCTTTTTGCAAACACAGAGAAAGAAAATGGTTATCCGCAAGCATGCTTATGAAGAAGAGAGAAAGAAGAGGAAAATATATAATACAAAAATATTATCGTTGCAAAAAAACTGATATTTTGAATAACTTTTGAAGTTTTCCTTTTAAATTGTTTATCTAGCTAAAAAAGTGGGGGGCAACTGCCCCCTTTCCCCCGCTTCCGAAGCCAATGGTAGCCGGACAAAAACTAAACAACTCCTGTGAATAAAATTATGTGATCTGAACGTATCTACACCACTTAAAAACAAAAAAAAAGATAATTTTTCAAGTGAAAAATACCGGTTTTTAGGGCTATTTTCGTAGTTTTTTGACCATAACTCTTAAACTAATCAAATTTTCAACCTAATTTTTTCTGCTTATTTGTAGACGGAAGGATTGAGAACAACTCTTGAGAACTTACTTTTTGATTTGAATGTGTCTACACTGCTTTTACTTGCACTTTAAATTTTATGAATTTGTTTTGTTTTTAATTTGCTTATAAAATTGTTAGCTACTTTGCTAAAAACAGTAAACCGATATCTCCAAATCTAACGGAGCTGTTGCACAAAAACTAATGATACTATTTTATGTCAAAATCACTGAGACCCCCAATATATAGGGGGTCATGAAAAAAAAACGTTCGCCAAACTTAGCAATCGTTTTACTAAACTTTGGTCATAGTATCGAAACTATATCGCAAAATCCTGTTATTTTTCCAAAATGTGTTTTCTGAATCACTGTGTAATTAACACTATATTTCAGTGGAAAAATACAAAACTGTTAAAAAATGAACATTTTATATCTGCATACATATGTACTAGGGAAGTCAATCCCGGGATTCTGGACGATTTAGGCCCCTTTAAATTCCGGGATTTTTAAATAAAAAATTTCTATTACAAATATTCATGTAAATGCAACCATTTTAATTTAAGTTGATAAGAATATAGAATTAGAAAAAACTTTTATTGAGGCTGAAAAAGGTTGTTAGGATGATGAGTGTGAATCACTGGAGCAAAGACATTACAAAGTTTTGGAAGAATTTGCAACATCGGGAAGTCAGCTATGCATTTAAAAATTGTCAGACATTCTGACTTAGGAAATAATTTTGTTTTGTGGTAAAGGCAATCGTAATCGAAACTTACAAATTGCTTACGACTATTGTACAACTATTTCTCCAACTAGCATAAAATCAGAATGGTGCTTATCATCAGCGGGTTATATTTGTAATAATATTCGAACAAAACTCTCCAATCTTAATAGACAAGCACGCTGCTCCGTGCCAAATATCTCTCAAATTGTTCAGCCTGAAAGTATGCACATCTTAATACATAAAAGACAAGCATTCTGCTCCGCACACAGTATTTATCAAACTGTAATTATTTTTTGCCAGTAAAGTACTTTTACAAAACAAGCTGTTCTCAAAAATGTTCAGCCTGAAAATATGCACAGAAAACATATTTGATACTTATCAGTGATTATCACTGATGAGGTTTTTACAATTGTACGTTTTTGATCTAACTACCTTTTCAACACTGCTTCAATACATAAAGTGTTATTTAAAGTGGTATATTTGTATTTTTCAAAAATCAATTGATAAAAAAAAACAAAATTTAAAAAGAGAAAAAAGTGCTTTCCAAATTTTAGACAAATGGCTCCAAAAAGGATGTATGCGGAGGACCTGTCGTAGGATAGGCTTTTATGCTATTAAAAAATAAAACGCGTTGATCAGCTTAATGTATTACTTTAAAAGTAATTAAAAAAAAATTAAATTTTGAAAAATCTTTTCCAACCTTAATTTGCCTTAAGCAAAAAAAAAAAAAAAAAAAAAACATGAAGACGGTGTACAAAAAAAAAGTGTACCATTTATATAGTAATACCTTAAACTGTTGTCTTTTTTTATATATTTTGTTCTTTAACCCTTTTAAAGGCTAGGCTAAACTAAGAACAAAATGATTTTTTTTGAGGTAATATTCCTATCATTTAGGTCCTTAAAAGATGAAAAAACATACCTTTCATTTTAACCTGCGCTACTTACTCTTTACAAGCTTGTACAAAGAAAAAATTGTTTTGCTTCTGTTCGGCACAAAGACTTTTTTTAATCCCTCAAAGATTTCTCAACTCTTTAGATCTTTGTTTTTTAAACCCTCTTAATATTCTTATCATTAAAGCCATAACAAGATAAAAAAACATAAGTTTGATTTTTGTCCGGTTGATTTTTTCTTATAAAATAGGTAAAAACTAGTAAGGAATTATCTTCCACTGGGCCGAAGTTAAAATACCCCCACGGACGACGGTTTTTCCAAATTTCATATCTAAAGTTTATATTAATTGTTAAAGGTTTTTTGCAAAATTTGAAGTCATTAGATTAATTTTTGTGGATTTTAAAGAGATTTTACAGTTTTAGTTAAGTCACTTTGTATAGCAGATAGGTGTGGTTTTCATTCGATTTGGCTCATTTTCGAACTTGACCTGCATTTTCGAATAAAAAGTTTATATATAGAATTTCGTTACGATAGCTAAAAAAATACGACTGTTATCGTGATCACAGACGGACAGACGGACATGGCTTAATCGACTCAGTAGGTGATGCTGGTCAAGAATATAAATAATTTTCTATACCGGCCACGCCTCCTTATCGGCGTTGCAAACAGAGTGACAAAGTTAATATACCCCTATTACGTTCTTTAAACGTGGGGGTATAAAATTTTTTTTTGCTTTTCTTTGCCACAAAATCGAAAATCCAACTGACTTTAATGCCAATTATATCTCTTAATTTATTTTTATCATGTTGGATCATCTTTTTTTTTCATAGAACCAAACGATTTGATTTAAAAAAAGCTTTGCAAAATAAATACATATAAAAATTACTTTCTGACGTGTCTAATATATTGTGCAAATTCACTGAAAATGTTAAATTAATACAATGTGCTAGTCATTAATATTATTTAAATTTTTTGTGTTTATTAACAATAAGGGTATTTCACAATTGTGTGGTATAGTAGTATTGTGTTTTTTTTCTCCTTAGTTGAAAATTACTATTATGAGCACCCTTTAAAATAGAATTTGTGGTTGAGAACCTATGGCTTTTTGTTACTATGTAAATAAATTAACCAATATATCCAATTTGATATATTTATTAATATATGGCATAAAAAAAGTTTAACTTGCATTTTGAGCTTCTTTCATTTTTGCAATTAGAAAATAACTGGCAACCGATCAGTTGTTTATGGAACTTTAAAAACCTCGTTCGTTAAACATATCATTAGGCTACTTAAAATTACCACACTTTTGGTTTTGAGAGATTTCATGTAAGACAAGAAAAAATATAAAAACCGCTCGGTAAAGTGTGGTATCAATACCACGGGTTTTTTTAACTACACTGAAAACAACGCAATTGTGAATACCCTTTATGTGTTTTGATTTGTTTTTATTGCTTTATTTACATTTACATTTACATTTTTTAGTTTTGACTAATAAATAACAAAAAATTGTATTATATGTTTTGAATTATTTACTTCTTAAAATTTTCAATCCCGAACTAATCCCGGGATTGAGATTTTCAATTGCGATAATCCCGGAATCATGAAAAAATCCGGGATTGGACTCCCTAATATGTACATAACAATAGATATGCATTGTATTGTAATTCAGAATCAATTGAAATTATAAATAAACAATTGATATATAAAGGGTGTTTTTTACAGAGTGATACAAGTTTAAATCATAATAAAACATAGTAATATAATTTTAATATCAATGAAATGAGCTTTATTGAATAGAAAATGTTATGACATTAATGTTTAAATATGACTTCGGCCATGTGGCCGCCACGGCTGGCGCGTACAAGGCGCAATCTGGAACATCAATTTTTACAAACTTTTCGCAGCATTTGCGATTGCGATATTCAATTGTTTGTGGTTTATCGACGTAGACAAGTGACACTGCATAACCCCAAAGAAAATAATCCAATGGGGTTAAATCACATGATCTTGGGGGCCAATTAATTAGGCCATTTCGTGAAATTATTTTTTCGTCAAAAGTTTCCTTGAGTAAATCTATTGGAGCGCCCGCTGTGTGGCATGTGGCTCCGTCCTGATGGAACCACATATCAGCAAGATTAATGCCAGCTAATTGAGGTACGAAAAAACTTCGAATCATGTTCCTATACCGTTCACCATTGACAGTAACATTCTGACCATCATCGCTGAAGACATATGGGCCAATGACTCCGCGAGCCCATAAAGCGCACCAAACAGTAATTTTCTGTGGATGCAATGGTGGATTTTCGACAAAAGCTTGTGGATTCTCCTTACTCCAAATACGACAATTCTGTTTATTTACGTACCCATTCAACCAAAAATGGGCTTCATCGGAAAAGAAAATTTTCCATGGAAATTCAAAATCAATATCAATTTGTGCTTCAGCCCATTCGCCGAATTGGTCGAATACGATGGTCATTTGGCTTTAATTCCTGCACAAGTTAAATCTTGAAAGGCTTTAAGCCAAGATCTTTTCGTAAAATCTTCCATAAAGTGGAAGGACACAATCCCAGTTGCTGAGAACGGCGACGAATTGATTGATTAGGATCATCTTCAATGCTTTCCTGTACAGCGGCTACAGATTCTTCAGTGCGAACTGTTCGGCATCTCACGGGATGCACATTATCAGTAACAGTAAATGTAGTCCGTAAACGATCTATTGTTCTTCGAATTAGCAGCTCTGAAGGACGATTATGTAAGTCATAAAATGGACGAAGTGCACGATAAGTTTGACGAACAGAACCATTATTTTGATTAAAAATTTCCACAATTTGCACGCGTTGCTCTGGTGTAAGTCGATCTATAATGAAATGTCAAAACAAACTAAACAAAAAACAACTATCAGCTGTTAAATGGGTGGTCAAATAAAGCAGTGATGCCAACTCAAAGTTGTATCACTCTATAAAAAACAACACCCTTTACAAACGTTCGTTTATAGAAGTAAAATTAGAAGAATAAATGTTTAAAGAATAGTATTTTATTTTTATTTTCAAATTTTAGTCAAAGGAACTTTGCAGTCTTCATGTGTTTCTAGGAAATCGCGACTCGGGAGGAGACTGTGAGACTCCACGTCACCAATTAAAAGTTAAGAGTATAAAACAAAAAACACATTTTTATAACCCACCCTAGCGTTAAAAAATTTGTAATTTTTACATAAGATTCGAAGTCAGCTACCAGCGCATCTATAAGAAGTATACAATAAAAACACATTTTTAGGGTCAACCCTAGTATTAAAAATATTGCAAATTTTAACACAGGATTTAAAATCACCAACCCCTTAATACTGCCAGTAAAAACACAATGAGTATGAAGCAAAAAAAAAACATTTTTAGGATCCACCCCAGTGTCAACAAATTTTTGAAACTCTTGCATCTGGTTCGATATCAGCGACCCCTTAATACTGCCAGTACATACACAGAGTATAAAAAACACATTTTCAGCGTACAGCCTTCTGTCAAAAAACTTTTGGAATTATAACATATGGTTCGAAATCGGCAATCCCATATGCTGCTAACATATTTACAAAGAGTATTTAAAACAAACACATTTTTAGGGCTCATCCTAGTGTGAAATTTTTTAAAGTTAAGTAAAACTATATGATAAGATAACATAACATAGCATAACATAACATAACATAACATAACACAACACAACATAACATAACATAATATAACATAACATAACATAACATAACATAACATAACATAACATAACATAACATAACATAACATAACATAACATAACATAACATAACATAACATAACATAACATAACATAACATAACATAACATAACATAACATAACATAACATAACATAACATAACATAACATAACATAACATAACATAACATAACATAACATAACATAACATAACATAACATAACATAACATAACATAACATAACATAACATAACATAACATAACATAACATAACATAACATAACATAACATAACATAACATAACATCACATAACATAACATAACAGAACATAACATAACATAACATAACATCACATAACATAACATAACATAACATAACATAACATAACATAACATAACATAACATAACATAACATAACATAACATAACATAACATAACATAACATAACATAACATAACATAACATAACATAACATAACATAACATAACATAACATAACATAACATAACATAACATAACATAACATAACATAACATAACATAACATAACATAACATAACATAACATAACATAACATAACATAACATAACATAACATAACATAACATAACATAACATAACATAACATAACATAACATAACATAACATAACATAACATAACATAACATAACATAACATAACATAACATAACATAACATAACATAACATAACATAACATAACATAACATAACATAACATAACATAACATAACATAACATAACATAACATAACATAACATAACATAACATAACATAACATAACATAACATAACATAACATAACATAACATAACATAACATAACATAACATAACATAACATAACATAACATAACATAACATAACATAACATAACATAACATAACATAACATAACATAACATAACATAACATAACATAACATAACATAACATAACATAACATAACATAACATAACATAACATAACATAACATAACATAACATAACATAACATAACATAACATAACATAACATAACATAACATAACATAACATAACATAACATAACATAACATAACATAACATAACATAACATAACATAACATAACATAACATAACATAACATAACATAACATAACATAACATAACATAACATAACATAACATAACATAACATAACATAACATAACATAACATAAAATACAAACAAAATAACAAAAGCAGTTTAGCGAAATTTCTTCGTGTCAGAAACATAGACACTCAGAGAGAGAAAGGGAGAGTTGCGCACTCGCCTCCCTTTAGGAAAGAAAACGCTTCAAAACCCCTTTCAAAGCACTTTACAAAACCAAAATAGAGCTTTGTTCTCACTTTAAATAGGGCTTTATTTAACATTGTCAAGTCATTGGAAAGAAGACCCTGGTTCTCGCTATGAAAAGTTATTTAAAAAAGCGCTTTGATCTTGTTACGAAAAGTTGATAAAAAAGCTCTTTGTTATCCCTTCGGATAAAACGCCTTATGTGTGATGAACGTTCATACCTGCATGCGCAACTTAATTTTTGATGGCGTATATCAAGGTCATTTATAAGGTTGTTGCACTTGAAAGTGAGCTTGGTCGAACTGTCAGAATGGATGAAAAAAAAATCAAGAAAACGAATGCATAGAATAAAGAAAAGCACAGTGACAGTTCAAGCAAAGGCGGAAAAAGAGTGCATTTCTCTGAAGTGACACAACCTTATAAATGAGCCTTGGCGTATATTTTTGCCCGAACTAATATTTCACATTTACGTTTTTAATATCCAAACCAGTTGCCACTCATTTTATTACCTTTTTTTATAAAAACATTACATCATAACAGTTTATAAACGATTTAACTTTATATTTTTCATTATTCTGCACTTAATACACTTTTTCACGAATTAAACTTTTTGCGTATACTAGTGATGAATAATGATGCAGAAAGTATAATTGATGTTAGTGATGCGAATACGAGTAGTCAGCAGATTATGGATGTGTGTTAATTAAGGCAGGGATTCGTAATTTAGGAAGCATTAAGGTAGCTCGAGAATTTCCTAAATTATTAAGAAAGCACTGCCTTATCGACCCAATTTAGTTTAGGTCGCATTTAGATCAATTCGCACACAACCATAATCTGGTGATTCTGCTGAAGAATCTCGAAAGCAAACAGCTTTTTTTAAGCTCAATTCGTAGCGAGAGCAAAGCACTTTTCAAAAGCACTATTCATAGGCAGAATGAAGCCCTTTTAACTTGCTTTTTAATAAGTACTTCTAAATTTCCGATAGGGCTGCTAGTTTGTAGTTTGCTTGATACTGGCACACATCCACATACTGCAAACTCACTGTTACGTGACGGTTTCGTGACCGAAGTGTTAATATTTTGGGATAAAATTTTCAGCAATTTTTAAAAATGCAATTTAAGGAGTCTCTTAAAACTAAGACCCTTCGATTTGTTTTTATTTTTGTATTAAATATTAAACTGTTAGTAATTAAATATGGCAACTGTAGCAAAACAAAAAAAAAAACAAAAAAAAAAAACAACCGATATTAACTGTGATGCAAATGCTTCTGTTTCGCCATGTCGTCATTCAGCCACACAGCCGCAAAAATAAGAGAAAAATAAACATCAATTAAATGCAAATTTTACTTCAATAAAATTGATTTATTGTGTGTCTTAAAATGTTGGATTCATAATTGAATAATTTGCATCGACAAACTGACAGCCGCGATAACCGATCGTGTACGACAGCCTGGCTGCTATGGAACCCCCACCATCCAATCTGACAAGTTGCTGCAACATTTTCATGCCTACTACACATGCATATAAGTACGTACACAACAGCAAGTAAACGTACACGTACAATACCTGAGCATTTGTAATTTAATTCGATTAATTTTATGCATACATTTTTTACACTGGAAAAAAGGCAGTTTGCCCCAAAGCTGTCCGTTTGCGCATGTGCAACATGGTGTGGGGTGCAGCGTTGTTGAAGTGATTTTTAATTGTTTTTTTTTGCGCAATTTAGTGTAAATGCATTAAAACTCCTAAGTTTAAATATTTTTTATGGTGAACTTTTTTCATGTCGTTTCTAATTTATTTCGAAAAGACGTGAGTTTCGGCTGTGATTTTGTTGATGCTAGCACAAAATGCCGATTTTAATTTTCTTATCATTATGTTAGGTTCTTAATTTATGTTATTGGTTCGCTTAATTAATTCCATTAACAGACCAAATACATTAGCTCTACGTCTGAGTTGTTTTAAACAACTTGCATTTCAAGCATATCGGAAGCAGCGATGATGACGATGGTGATGGCAGTGGTGGTGGTGGTGTTGGTGGCGGTGGCGGTGGCGTCTATACAATAAGCGATGACGTAGTGTGGCGCCTAGACCTGGTCTTTCCTTTGAGCGAAGTGATTTTATCAGCCAGACAGCAGCTGGCGAGGTGTAAAGTTCTTTATTTGGCTTGAAGCCAATTTTTGCGTTAGCTTTTATTTTAAATTTGTTGACATTAATACCAAAATTTGTTGGATTTTTTTTTCACTATGTTGTTTTGTTTTTAAGAAATTTTATTGTTTATGATTGTTTTGGATAAAAGAGATAAATTTAGCAAACAAAACATGTGTTTCATTTGTTTAGCCATTTTGGCTGTGTTAAAAATAACGTTTTATTTCATTCAAAGTATTTTTTTAATAAATTATAATTTGGCTATCTGTTGATCTAAAGGAGTGGCTTGATACAAGGCGCCAGAAAGCTAATCGAAGCATTCATAAAATGAATATTTAATAAAATGTTTCTCATCTCTGTTAACTTAAAGAATCTGTATCTGTCTGTTTCCATCCATATCTCTAGAATTCTGTAGCTTTATGTCAATCTATCTGTCTAAGGTTTTTCATATCTTAGAAACTAGATGGGGAAACGATCAGTGTTGCCAGAAAAGGGAATTTCCCCGTTTTTCGGGAATTTTCAACCCAAAAGGAATAACGGGAATAACACTCAAAACCGGATAGAATGAGGTTGGCCGCGTTTTTTTGCAAAAAGAGTCATTTTGTAAAAAATTCAACAAATTATGTAAGGATTTTTTTAAAAAACTTTTATTAATAAAGTAATATTTTAATAAATTCGTGGCTGGCAAAAAAACGGTACACCAAAATGGGTCGCTGAATACGAATCCATGGTCATTTCCATGACATGTCATTTCCATGTCATTGTTGCCTTCTTAAAAACTTACTTGATCTAAAGCTCACAATTTAATTCATGCAATAATTTAATAGATCATAAAATCAATAAACTGAAAATATAAACTTTTTTGAACTAACTGTACAAAACTTTGCAAAATACTTACTTAGAAAAACTGAAATGTGACGTTTTTAAACTAAAAAAAACTTCTTTAATAAGCTGTACAAAATATTACAAAAGTCCTGCTCAGAAATACAGGGTCCGCCATATAAATTTTTTTTTTTCAACTAGTGCTTATTTTGAGAATGGTAACACTTAGCTCATGTCTGATTTGACACATAATTAGTTTTATCCTTCCGCTGAACGAATATAGTTGTGTATACGCTTGAACAACGCTGGAAAATATTGCGACCTTACTTTGAAAATCATGATGCCGATTTTGCCAAAAAAATCATCTTTTCAGATGAAGCTCATTTTGATCTTGGCGGGTATGTAAATAAGCAAAATTGTCGCATTTGGGGCACAAAAAACCCGCATGCATACATTGAAAAGCCGCTGCACCCAAAACGAGCCACTGTTTGGTGCGGATTTTGGTCCAGAGGCATAATTAGGCCATTTTTCTTCGAAAATGAGCAAGGAGTGGCCGTTACAGTCAATGGCGATCGTTATCGGGCCATGTTAAACTAATTTTTGTTCACAAAAATTGAAGATGAGGATATTGGCAACATTTGGTTTCAACAGGACGGCGCTACATGCCACACAGCCGAAGCTACACTCGATGTTTTGCGTCCTGTTTTTGAAGATCGCATTATCAGCCGCAGAGCTGATGTCGTTTGGCCACCTCGAAGCTACGATTTGACACCGTTGGACTATTATTTGTAGGGTGCTCTCAAAGATAAGTGTTACGCTGACAAGCCAGAGACAATCGACGCTTTAAATGACAATATTCGTGAAGCCATTGGTGAAATACAGCTACACACAATCGATAATGTGCTTAAAAATTGGACCGATCGTGTAGGCTACTGCATGGCCAGCCGAGGCAGCATAAAAAAAGAAATTTGAGAAAATATGTAGTAGTTTTTTTTTAATAGAATTTAAAAAAAAATTATTTGGCGGACCCTGTACTAAAATTATTAAACTATTTTATTTTTTTTAAATAATTTTATGAACATTCTGAATGATCTCATTTTATTAATTTGTTTTTTTAAAGAATTGATCCTTGTTTTTCAGAAGTAAACAATAAATACTATCCAAGCATTTAATCGAAACTGTGTTTTTTAGTTTTTTAAAATCTTCTGCAATATTTTGTGTTGTAAAACAAGGCATAACTACATTAAAATTTGAATTACGTCATCCAAATAATTCGTTTTTCATGGTTTGTCAAACCCGGGACTAGTTTAGAGAATTCGGGATTGTGTTTTTCAAATACCGAAATCCCGGGATTGCCAAAGCGTCCCAAAATTGGATGCCCTAGTATGTATATAACATGAACTGTGAAAATGGGCACGGTCAGACAAAAACCACGCTGATACAAGGTTAGGTTAGGTAAGTGTTGCTGCCTCAATTGAGACACAGTTAAGCCCAATGAAGCCCATTGTGATACCAACGGTAAGGTTCTTTAATCTATTTATATCAACTAGTATTGCCTGTGGCCAAAATTTGACCAACTTTCTGAAATTTCAATAAATTTTTTCTCATTCTGAGGCGTTGACCTTGCTTTAAGAAAATGTGTTTCAAAAGTTTCAAATTATCGCAATAATTTTTATATCAAAATAACCGACATTTTTTTGAAATATTATCTTTAAAAACATTACCTAAAATAACTTTCGTATACCGTTATTTTTCTCAACCAAGGCTTTTCATACAAAAGTAAGTAGTACTGAGAAAATCTATAGTTTTCGAGATATCGTCATAACTTTGATGTCAAAATAAAGGGAATTTTTCAGAATTTCCTTTTTGTAAGAAACTTTACCGTCACTTCATATAGAGTAACTTCGGGTAATGTGATATAGGTATTTTTATTTTTATAATTACTCGTAAGTTTCTTACATTAGCTCATACCCCATTACATAGGATAGTTTTTTGATGCATTGTTCAGTGCATTACGACTTCGGAGGTCTATAGCATTAACCGATTTAGAGCTTAATTAATTTAGCGCGAATTTAGAGCATTAATAATTTAGAGCGATTAACCGAAACGCAATGGAAAAAAAGCCATGTAAGCCTTATTAATGAACTTGGCGGGTAAAGTGAAATACCACGTTCGCATAATGTGATATGAAATAGAGCTCAACAACAGCATTGTTCTTTCAAACAAAATTTAAAACACTGGTAGATAAGTAGATATATTATATCTTTAATTTTTTTTAGAAAAGTATAACGCAATAGCACGTACCGCGCAAGAAAAAGATAAAAAATTTAATTATTTCAGTGGAACTTACATAAAAGAAAAAAATATAAACAAAAGCAACTGAATATGAATACGCAAGTAAAAATTTAACAAAAAATAGCTTCAAAATAACTTATAAAATTCCGCTATCACTGCGAGCTTCTCTTTGCAGCGTTGCAAATGGAACTGCAAATGTCTTTGACACCCACAGTAAGACCATTGCTCCTCCTCTGACTGTCAAAATAGCCTTTCTCCTTCCTTCTGGATCCCACTTACGTATCTATCCTTTGTTTTTCAATATCTGCAATTTATTATATTAATAATTTATAATTGATAGCTCAGAGGGGTATATCACATTACCCAACTTTGACTATATCACAATAGCCGAATTCGGTTTTCAAAACAATCAAGTTATTTTTATAAAAATACACTTCAGAAAATAAAAAACTCAACTCATTAATGGTTAACTGAATTCAAACACTAACAAATTTATGTATTCAAACTTTAAATTCTGCTTCAGTTTTCTCGTACTTCACTTACAAAGCGCACTCAAAAAAAATATCGACTACACCGAAGAAACAATTTCCCAACAATAAGAGCAAACGCAGCGTATGAGAGCGCGCATAAACTACTGTACATGTCTTTTTTCGTTACCGTTATGCTTAAATGTATGCTCTAGTCAAAATTTGTGTATTTTACATAATTTGTAGGTATATCACATAACCCCCCGACCATATCACAATTCCCGAAGTTACTCTATTCACACATGTTACATAAAAAAATGCTTATTGTAGGGTATCCGTAAGAGATAAATAAAGGGAATTTTTCCGAATTTACTATTTGTAAGAAATTTCACCATCATAATATATATTCAAACTTGTAACATAAAAAAATGCTTATTGTAGGGTAGACCGGATCGCTGTTGTATGGGGGAAAAATAATCAGGCGTTCGGGGTCTCAAAAGTTAGAGGAACTCATAAAAACGATTTCTGCATACTTTTTTTCAAATCGGAGAAAATTTATCGGAGCGTTTTTGATTCTCCTGAAGGTCCTTTTTGTTAAAAAAAACATGTTTTTTGCTTGTAACTTTTTATTTTTCAAAGAACACATACCCAAATCTGCAAAAAAATATAAATTCCTTACTTATACCAACATTTTAAAAAATAAATTTTTTAACTTATGTTTTATTATGACTCTTATTGACCTCCAAACATAGAATTGTTTGCTATTTTTAAAACACATTTTGTTAAAACCTCTGTAAAAGACACATTTTTCACTGGATTTACGTAAAATTGATCTTGTTGGAAAGGAATTAAAAAAAAAAAATTAAAAAAGAAAGCCTCTTTAAAATCTCTTGAAAATTACACAAACTTGGAATCACTTCAAAATTTGTTATAATAATTAAAAAGACTTTTTTCCAGCAGTTTTAACAAAATGACTTTCTTAAACAATGAAAAAAATCAATTTTTATAGGTCAATAAGAGTTATAATTTTATGAGCGTTGGACAAGGGGGCGTAACATGCCGGGTTTCAACTAATAAGAGATAATAACTAATTTTTAAAATTTTATTAACAAAAAACTAAGTAGATTACTATAAGGAAGATTTTATATAATCCAAAATGTTCGTAATTACTCTAGACACACAACTGCATTCTTAGAGATAAATGGGGACGTTCAAACTGTATAGAGAATTTTAAAACAAAACTCAGTTTTATTAATAGTCTGGGGCCTTACTCTGTTATGCGATGCGAAAAGCAAATGCGATTCGAAAACAAAATCACACCATGTATTTGCATGGTTTTTTGACAAATTTGTGATTAGTTCGAATCCAATGCCGACAAAAACAGCATTTTAAAGCAGAGGTAGAAGTTACTGTCATTTAGTAATTTTAATTCATGTATTTATATGGTGTGATTTTGTTTTCGAATCGTATTTTGCTTTTCGAATCGCATTACAGAGTAAGGCCCCAGGGGCCTGGTATGAAAAAATAGATTTTTAGCCATAACTCTTGATTGGAAAAAGATATTGGAGTAATTTTTTTAGACTTGACTTTTTTGTAAAAAATATAAAAACAACATTTTGGAAAAAATAAATTTCGCGAAAAAAATCAAAGAAAAATTTATGTTTTGATGACAAAAACAGTAAAATAATTTTTGCGCTTAGCTGGAAGAATTTTTGCAAATAAATGCTATGTCATATGAAAGGTAGTCAGATTTGCTGTTTTGAATTGATTTCATTTTTACAACAACAACAATTTTTGAGTCATTTTTTGAGTAAAAAGTCAATATTTTGGACCTTTTTTGACATAATCATAAAACATATATACACTGACTTTACGGTACAGTTTAACCTATTTTTGTGAAGTGATTTTATTGAACTTTTGCACAAAAAAAATTTGAATGATATATATTTATGGACAGCGGAGATATTTGCATCGAAAGACCAAACTTTGATTTTCATGTCGTTTTTTTCTCATTCTTAGGTAACGATGTTTTATGAAAAAGTCGTACTGAAAATTTCTCCAATTTTGAATGTATGTGAGTGTTTTTGATGTCAAAATAATAGAAATTTTTTAAAATTAAATACACAAAAAACTACGATGTTAAAAATTATTATAATAACAAAATTATCGTTAGTTGAAAAATTTCAGAGGGGGCGTGGCAAAAACTAAGTATGTAACATTTTTAATTGGGATGCACTTAAAATGTATACCTAGTTTGAGCAAAATCCGTTGAGCCGTTTAGATTTGTATAAAGGCCAAACAAACAAACAAACAGAAAATGAGTTTTATTACTATAGATAAGCAAAAGTTCGCGCAAATATGCGCAAAATTTCAATTCTGATTCTGAAAGTTAAAATGCTTTTTTCTTTAATATATAAGCACTTTAAATAAATTATAGTCAATTCACATTTAAAACTCAGCATGTACATGAAAAATTCCGTAGCATGAGAACTTTTTAAAAAAATAAATACAAAATATTTTTCAAAATTTTTCACAACACTTTTTTTTTAATATATAGATAAATACCTGATGTTGAAGGCTCCATTTAAAAAATATAGTATATTTTTGTTATTTTACGAAAAAAATTGATTAAAAATGTTAAAAAAATCAGTTTTCATCACTTTGCGCAAAAATACAAATAATGAGTGAACTTTGACAGTGTGCAGTTGCATTAATAAAAAAAGAAAAAACAAAAATTTACTTAGTGATGCGGACATATATCTTCTTAAACTCGGTACCAAACATTATTGTCAAAAACTTTGTTTGATTTTTTTAATTAATACTCGGTTTCGGTACCTTCTAATCCAGTGTGCGTCGTTAAAGCAGTCCGATTCGGCTGGATAATATTCGCCATTGATTGTTTTTTTCGGTGGAAGGTAATTGATGTAGATTATGCCACGTTTATCCCAAAATACTGCCGACATAACCTTTCCGGCACCGTCTTCGCCTTCTTCGGAGCACGTTTGGTCGGTGAAGTTCACTGTTTCGACTGTTCCTTTGTCACTGGTGTGTAGTGATGGATCCATGTTTCGTCCACGACTACTAATCGACGGAAAACATCCTTCTTATCTTTGTTCAACATGGCCAAAAACGAAATTTAAATCAGTCACACGATCTCGTTTATGGTCGACAGTGAGCAAACGCGAAACCCATCGCGCACTTTAACTCTGCGATCGGCCAACACGATATCGTGAATTTTAGTGACCATTTCTGGTGTGGTGACCTCATTTTTTATTTAGAACTTTTTTATTATATTTTTGTCAAGATTTCGTAAACGTTTGACATTTTGTTAAGCATGAAATCTGCCAACTTGGGCGACTTTTCTACTTAATCATACTTTTCGTCAACTGTTCTCTGAGACTTTTGTTTGCTTAAGCATAACTTGGTTGGGCCTTAAAACAGTTTTCACCTACATTAAAACTAAGAATTGGAGAGATCGTATTACATAACCGTAAGCATTTTTTCATTTCATCATTTAAAGATCTCAATTTTTTTGGGTAACCTGTTAAACTTGTCAATTTAAGAAAAAACAATAGGGGTATTCACGATGTGGTGTATTTGTGATAAATTTTACAAAATTATTGTGAACGAACTTTCACTAAAGCATTGTATTTTTTTAAATCAGCTGCTCTTTTTGTTCTTTCGTTTGGTAACATTAATTTAAATCATCATTTAGATACAAAAATTCAAACGAAACACTAAATAATATTAATTTTTATTAAATAAACTCACAGCGTTGCCGGTAGCTTTCTCCATGCTGAGTAGAAATGCTTTTGCGATCAGCTGAACACAACGAAATTTACAAAAAATACAATAGGGTTCCATCGTTGTATTTTTGCCACAGGGTTGTATTTTGAATACTGTGCATGTTGTTTTTGTAATTTTACAAAATTTACTACAAATCTCAAATTTATCAAAAATACACAATACAAGGGCAATTACACAACATTGTGAATACCTCTAACATCTTCTTTAATAGCTAATTTTTATCCTAGCTTTGATCTTACCTTTACTATTCTTTTTATTATTTTTAGATTTATGAAAAACTAAAAGCATCATAAAAAATACTGGCATCCAGACTGAATTTACTGCAAAATATTGCATGTTTCAATAGCAATGATTAAATTCAGCGATGTTTTGATAAAATTAATTGATAACGGATAAAAGCGCATCACGGCAAACATTCAAGTGTGGCAAAATAGCTGAAATATCATCATCAAGTTTGTCACATCCCAGCAAATGTATTTGTATGTCGTTATTATGGAAAAGCGCAGGAATCTTTTGATGAGCATGACCTCGCTTTTATGCATTTGGAGCGCCCTGGCAGAGGAACAGCTAGTTGGTAGGTGTTGCTTAGAATATATTTCATTAAGTATCAGTTGCACCGCTATTTTTTTGAAGTAGCAAATCATATCTAGTTAAAAAAAATTCTTTCTAATATAATCTATCTGACGAAATAATGAGAAAATCTAATTATATATATAAAATTTTTGACTCCCGTTTATTATTCCGCATCTAAATTTTATCAATGATTTCTTCAAGATTTAGCAGATAAATTCAAAAATTATTCTAGTTGCGGCCCCGAATGAAAGTCTCAATCGCTTGAGACCTTGATGAAATCTGAGTAATTTGCAAATTTCTATCACCCAAACAATAAAAGATCTTGTTTGATTTTTTTTTTTGCACCAAACACTGTTTAATAGAGTTTTTTTTTCTGCTACACAGCTGGTGACAGTCGGCTGGCGCGTTCAGAATCTTCAACCAGTTACTGAAGTCGAATCCGTGCGATTGCAATTTAATCGCTCAATTAAGACAATTCGACTTTTATAGCTCAATTGAGACAAGCCGGTCGGTTGGTCCGCTCGTTAATGACCAAGTATTAAATTGATGAAGCGGTTTCGTTTGTCAACTCAATTAAAATCGTGTTTTGCATTTAGTTAAGTCTCTAATCAGCGCTGAGATTTTAACATGGGTGGCACAAAGATAATTTTTTTGTTTTTTATTGAATGTCTATTTCTTAAAATGATGATGAGATATTTTTTGTGGAACACCCACGCTGATTATGGTTTGCTTAACTTCATAAATTTGTTGATGAAATGCTTAGAGTTTTCAAGCAAATGAGTTCTCTTTCCATTTATCACTAGAACTTTCTTTGTTTTTTCTGAATTTTAGGCCTTCACTCTGCTGAATTGTCATCGGGTCAGTTGACAATACCGCGACGAGTGAGTCCCAGTGGAGAATTTTTAACACACAATCTAACACATCATCATGAGCAGCAGCATCAGTTCAACAATTATCTAGATACTAAGCAAAACAAAAATAGCAACAACATCACAGCAGACTTGCACTACCATCTAGAAGTCAACAATGAAACACTTCATCTGGAACTGCAGTGAGTTTATTCCAATCGGATTTCTGCAATCTTTTCATAACAAGCTTAACACTAAAGAAATTGCTTTAATTTAGACCTCATAGCTATTTCTTGGCGCCACACCTGATCGTCGAACGACATCGACGAGATCTAAGAGCACGCAAGAAGCCAACTAAAAATACAAAATGTCATTTTCATGGAAAAATTCGTGGACAAACCGAGTCAAGAGTTGCACTCTCAACATGCGGAGGTCTGGTAAGTTGCCATAAATAATAATAAAGTACATAGATACATACAAGCGCACCCTATGGGCTAACTTTTGCCACAGCCCGCTTTGGGCAAAGAGCAGCAGCAGCAGCAGCAGCAACAACAGGCAGGACAGCCAGTCGACGATCGAGCAAACCAGCAAAGCCTAGCTGTCTGAGTTACGCCCACCAGTTAGTGTTATGAACCTGAAGACAAATAATGGCTATAATAATAAATATAATCGTGCTTCGTGCAGCGCATTTCTTTGGTGTGTCTTGGGCTCCAGTCATTGGGTTTTCTTTTTTTTTTTTCTTTTATTAGCTCGTGCTGCGAGCTCATGTTTCTCACACTAACGGAAGCAACAATTATTTATGTCATTAAAGTCATAAACACTCTTAATGGTCTATTATCGCTTATTATTAATTTGCTAGTTTTTCACTTAAGCAGTTTTAATATATTTTTTTCCATACTGTTTTGCTTTTTTGCAGCGTCATATCCAACGTGTCGATGACTTATACTATAGTAGGTATAAACGATTGATGTAATTACAATCTAGAGTTGAGTGATTTTTCTGTTTCGTGTATTGCAATTCAACATGATTCGGGGATATTTTTGTTACTGCGAACTTGTGTAACTGATCTTTTTCAAAACTACAGATACAAAATCTAAGAGCTGTGTACATTAGATTGAATCTTTGCTCCATACATTTTGCAAAAGTATCTCAGATCCTCCCTCCGCAGGCAGATTCTAAATACAGCATATTTGAAGGTCACGAGAGACAAAAATTTTCCAATTTGTGAAAAATGAGTGGGCGCCACTTACAAAAGTGATTTTTGAGGAATTTTATTTTAAATTTTACTTATTGATTTTAATCACTATTTATTGGCAAAAATAAAGAAAGAAATTAAATCAATACAGAAGCAAAATTGTACGCTTAATTTAATTGTGTACTTATTTATTTGGTAACGGTTTAATTTGTGGGTGAATTCTGCCTGCAAACTAGAAAATTTTTAATTTTTTTGAATTCAATCGTCTGCCACGTCATTACGGACAATTTCATTACCTATCTTGTAGAACCAAAAAACCAATTTTCATTGCATTTTTTGTTGTTTTATTTAATTTTCAAAATATTTTTTTACAAGTTGAGGCACTTTGAAAAAAAAGTCCATTTGTACCCCCCCTAAAAATAAAACTTAGTTTAATTTATGGTGATCCCAAAAATATTTTGGCTCTTACGATAACCTCCAGTAGCTAAACCATTTTGAAAAAACCTCCGAAAATCATGTTTTTCGTAAATAGGTTGGCTGGTGCAATAGGTTTAAGACCACAAACTGTTAGAAACTATAGGCCAGAAAAACTCTTCCAAACTGCATCAAAAAATTTTAAATTATTGCAATCGGATTAAAGATAATGCTGTTTGGCGATAACAGAGGTTTTAGGCGCTGGTGGGATTATCCCTAAATTCAGGTTTTTTGGCGATTTCTCAAATTCCAAGCATACTTTGGTCTATAGCAGACATTTTCTAAGACTTTACCCAAAGTTTACTTTAATGTCAGAGATCAGAGATCTGCAACGAATCACATTTTTGAATCAATGAGCCACTTACTCAAAAATGAGTATGAATAAGTCTAAGTCATTTCCAAAGTAGTACTCATATGTGATTGATTCGAAAAAAGTGAACCAAATAAGTATAGAATGAATTTAATATAAATATTCATATGATTTAAACTCATTTTCTGTTTGCTTGCTTGGCCTTTATACAAATCTAAACGGCTCAACGGATTTTGCTCAGACTAGGTATACATATTAAGTGCATTCCAACTAAAAATGTTATATATTAAAAATATTTTTTTTTCGAATTGTTTAAAAATTTACCGTTATAAAAACTTGCCAAAACTTCTGATTTATGTACTTATGTAAAGTGAAGTTTGAACAATTGTCGTTCAAAATGACACCTCAAAGTCTTAGAAAATGTCTTTTATTGCCCAACTTTTTCTTCGAATTCGAATAATCTCCGACCTTTTCTTTTGGGATCTAAGGATTGAATCTTTTAAGGAAAAACCGACTAGCGCCACCTCTAAACCTCTTCCAAAAAATCTGAAAAAAATCTCAAAAATACTTCACCTCATAAGCCTTCGAACAAAGGTTGAGCAACTATTAAATTCGAAAAAAATATTCTTTGGGACACCCTAGTGCTCAACGTTATGGAAAAAATGCCATTGTCGTTGACTTTGTCGGTTGATTTCATAATGTCTACAAACTGCGTCAGCTAACCTGTGAAATTATTGGCGTTGCTAACCCTCGAAACGGCGAATTCGGTGGTGTCTGCAAGATTGTCGCGAATGGTCAGTATCTGACAAGGCAATGCTGTTTTAAGCAGAGACAGTACTAAGTATGCATTTTAAAATAAAAAGCCCAAAATAATAATCTTTTGACTTTTTAAATTTTGAGCAATAAATAATAATTATTTCTGCTTTTTATTTTTTTAAGGCAAAAATAATATACAATATTTGCCCGATATTTTTTAAGCACAAATAACCAGTAATTTTGGAATTTATTTTTAAGGCAAAAATAAAAAGCAAACCTTGCCCGCTATTTTTTTGGTCACAAAATAACTGGTCAGTTTTGCTTTTTATTTTTTAAGGCAAAAATAAACAGTTAAATGTGCCCATTATAGTTTTGAGCACAAAATAACTGGTAAGTTTTGATTGATTTTTTTAAGACAAAAATAAAAAGCATAATTTGCCCTATATATTTTTGAGGTCAAAATAACTTGTAAAATTTGATTTTAATTTTTTAAGCCAAAAATAAAAAGCAAAATTAGGAAAAACCCTAATATTGCTATTCATACATTACTGTTTTGGGTCAACCGTAAACTGAAATCCTAATTTTGCTTTGAATTTTTTGACTTAAAAAATAAAAATCAATATTTACAAGCTATTTTGTGCTCAAAAATATGTTAGGCAAAATTTTCTTTTTATTTTTGCCTTAAAATATAAAAATTAAAACTTACCAGTTATTTTGTGACCAAAAAAATATCGGGCAAGTTTTGCTTTTTATTTTTGCCTTAAAAAATAAAAATCCAAAATAATTGGTTATTTTGTGCTAAAAAAATATCGGGCAAATTTTGACTTTTATTTTTGCCTTAAAAAAAAAGCAGAAATAATTAATATTTTGTGCTCAAAATTTTGTCGGACTATCAACCCAGACTATCAACCCAGAGGTCTCTGGTTCGAATCCGGGCTCGGGCATAGTTCTTTTCACTTTCTTTGTTCTTACCTACATTTAAAAATTATAGAAAACTAAGAATCCACACCTAAATTGCGGAAAATGTGCAATTAAAGGACAAGAACAACTAATGGCTGGAAATACTTGCCGAGGTTAAGGCATAACACTAGCCTCGATTAAAGCAATTTAAATTGTCTTTCAGATTGTTTCGTCTGATCAATAATTCACGTATGGTGGTTTCAATCAATTCCTCTAAATAATCTGTAACTTTCCTTTCAGCTCAAAGACCAAACCTTGTTTGCATAAGATGCATGCCTTGGTTCTTTGTTCTTTAAAAAAAAAAATCAAAATTTTAAAAATCAATATGAAATCATGTTCTATAAAGTGAGAGAACTCTAATGGTACCTTCAAAACGGCGGTATGACAACTTTTCCACAATGCTTTTTTGATTTTAAAATCTACAATTAATTATTTTTTACAGTCTCTAGTTTTAGGTCTCTCAATAAATTATACTTAGTGAGAAAATTCGCGCCAATTATAATTGGCCAATTATAATTATAATTATTGCCGTGTACGTGTCTGCTACAATAAATGACCAATTGAATGTTTGTCGAAGCCCTAAATCCAGTTGTAGCACGTGGTCGCCGTAAGTCTGCATAATTGTTTGATTTGCCGCATATACAGTTGCGGTCAAAATAATAGCAGTGCTCTTATATTCAGACATGTTTGGATAAATAATACTAGTCTACAAATTTTCGATCCGGTAAACCGATTATCATTCCTAGATGTACTTTCAATACACGTTCCAAATTTGTACACAGTTTTCTCCAATATTGTAACATTTTCAAGTTACAGGGTGTTTTACGTTTTTGGCACGTGTTTAGTACTATTTATATAGAATCTAAACTAATAACCATAAAATAAAAAAGAATATTTTCTATTTTAGAAGAAATATCAACTTTTCCATCATTCTATCAACCATTTTCGTGCCATATTATGGGCTCTAGCGGCACAACAAATATTATTTTGTATCTTTTATTTTAGCAGAGCTGTTATCATCCAAAGTTAGAATTTAGGAAAAACCTGTTGATTAAGTGTATTTTTACATGAAAAACAGACATTTTAAATTTGGACGCCACACTGAAATGCAGTGCACTGAAGTACTATACAGTAGTGAAGTAGCACAAATAGAATGTTTTGCATTTACATTTAAAAAATTATTTAAATGTTTTCAAGCACTTTTACGTAGAAGTTAACATCAAAAAAGCTACAGTTGTTAACAAAGGTACTCATGCGATGTAAAGAGCAGTAGCTAAATAATTTGTTCTAGTAAAAGGTAAGTAAATTAAATTGTACTACTGCTTCTACGGTTAGTGTTAAAATTTATAAGAGTTAGGAGTTCCGGTGAATCGAACCCACCAGTTATGAGTTGGTGTAAGTAGACGATATCAGCAGACTTCCTTCTCTCATTTAAGGATTGAATTTTTAATAGTTTTAAACGATCCTCATAAGGAGGAAGATTTAAAGTGTCAGTTCCACTTAAGCCCCTTAGTGTAAACCGAACAAAACCTTTTTGAATTCTTTCTATTCGTTCAATATTTACATTGTAACTTGGCGACCAAACTTGACTTGCATACTCTAAGTGAGGTCGCACAATTGCTTAATAGAGCGTTGTAGTTGCGATTCTATTAAATTCTTTGGCCCAACGTTTTATAAAACCGAGCATAGAAGGCGCTTTTTTACAAATGCTATCAATATAAACGCTAAACGATAGCTTAGAATCCATGCATATACCAAGATCTTTGACAAAATCTACACGATTTAAAGCCGTATCTTTTATCTTATAATCAAAAATTTAATTATTCCTTTTTCGCGAAAAGGTCATAGTTTGGCATTTATCTGGGATTAATATTTAAAACATATTATTTTTAGAACATCAAACTTCAAAGGATTTTAAATCAGACTGAAGTAGAACTGAATTGTCTTTAGAATCTACTGTTCTGTATATTTTCATATCATCTGCATAAATGAGCAGATGAGAGTATTTGATGATGTCGGTTACATCATTAATGGCTAAAATAAACAGGAAGTGGACCAAGGTGGCTACCTTGAGGAACACCTGATGCAGCAATAAGTTCAGCAGACAATACACCTCGAAATCGTATTTGATAAGATCGCTCTGTCAGATACGATTGAATCCAGCTTACAAAAAATTGTGGAAAACCCATTTACTTTAGCTTAAATATAATTAATTTGTGTGGTAGTTTATCAAATGCTTTACTAAAATCAGTGTAAATACAATCGACCTAATTACCTGAATAAACTGAATTTAAGCAGAATGTTGTAAAATCGAGGAGATTAGACACAGTGGATCTGCCAGTAATAAATCCATGCTGACGACTTGTTATGACCCTCCCACAATGAATCTTCACACGATCATACACGAGCCGCTCGAAACCTTTGGAACCTTTTTTATAAATAGGACTTATAAAAGATTTTTTCTAAAAAAGTGAAAAATTACTTTCCCTTATTGATTCATTGAATAATATAGAGAGTGGTTGGCTTAGAACGGAACTACATTGCGTTAACACTGCGGCAGGAATTCCGTCAGGTCCAGCATTAAAATCTTCTTCGATCGATCCAATATACTTTAAAATATCCTCTGAATTAAAAGATATAGGGTCCAACGAAACCCTGGGTGTAGAGTTCATATATTCAAAATAATCTTCATCAGGATTAAAAGAGTCTGAACAGAATGACTCTTTAAAGAGAGTGGCAAATAAGCCACAAATTATAACGGGATCGTCAGAAGTCTTAAATGATGAAGGGAATCCATCAGATTTTTTTTGGTGTTTATGAAACCCCAGCATTTCTTTGGATCAGACAATATTCTCAGCTTAATATTGTCTAAATAATTTTGATATAAGGTAGCTGAGCAACTTTCAAAATCCAAAAACAAACGCTTGTAGGTTTCTAGGTCATTTAAGTCTAAGCTACAGACATATTTCTTCCATGCCTTATTCCTGTTGTTGCGAAGAGTCTTCAACTCCCTTGTGTACCAAGGGTAAGCACAATTTTTTGCAAATTTGAGGCTATACGGCACGGACTCAGAAAACATATTAAAGATTTCCATATAAAAAAAATTAATTGAATCTTCAAGATTATTACCATTAAAATATTCAAAAATTACATTAAGTTTACTATGAAGTAAATGATTCAACCTCAGAAAGTCAGCTTTTTTGAAATTGAATTCATAATTTTATCTATTGAATTGGAATTCACTATATTTTCCCTGTCGGACTTGTACCATATGCTCAGTGGTGGATGGTAGTCATCAACAGAAGTTAGAGCATGAAGGGCCCTCTTAACAATCACGTTGTTACAGTCTGTAGTTATGACCAGGGCAAGAAGTCTTTCACGACTATTATAAATACAACTTACTTGTTGTAAGTCAGAACATATATTATCAAAAAATATATGCTCTTGGCGTGTCTTCGAATTAGATGCGCAAAAATATGTATCATCGTCGTAGTCTAATTCATAGATTTTTGTGAAATAAATTTTCCAAGAGGGTAATAATGGTCATATCTTGTGTTCCTAGCATTAACCCAAGTGTTTTTTTTGTTAGCCTCATCTCAGGTTTTGACAAAGTCAGTAAACTTTCAAAAGAATGCTCGCTATAATGCACCTATTAATTCCCACAAACAACATTTTCAAAAAAGTCTTCATCAGCATTACCAAAGAAATGCATGGATTTTTACTTTACACCTTCGCAACTCCCATTAAATAATAGTGTTCCTCTGAACTCTTAACTTTTAGCCAACTCAAAATACTAAAATAATCCTAAAATCTTGTTTCAAGAGTCAATTTAAACTGACAATTGACAGCTATTCTAAATGAACATTTATTTTTATCTCTCTCTCTTTACACCAACAGGTTGGTCATATTAAGACCAGAAACAACGAGTACTACATTGAGCCATCGAAGCATCATGACGCCCACCCGAAAAACGGACATCCGCATGTCGTATTTCACCGATCATCAGTTAAGGAGAAGGTAATTGAATGCATGCACCATAAAGACCCATGAAAACAAATCGGCCAATTTTACAAGTAGGCGAAGACAAACAAATTACGAATACAGACAGACAGACAGACAGACAGACAGACAGACAGAGAGACAGACAAAATGCAAGACCAACCAGTCAACGAGCACCAACCAACCAAACAACAAACCGACTAACGACCACGACGTAATACCTTAACCGTGTGTGACGTCCGTTCAGATACCATTTCAGCCTACAACAAAAATTAGAGTGGGAAAAATTGTCACGCAAACAATTTTTGCTTTTGCACTTTTAGAAAAACAAACAGAGGAGGCATAAAAATCGCAGTCGCAACAAAAAGAAACACCAAGAACAACAGATTCATCGGTACCAATACCAACATCGACAACAGCAGCAGCAGCAGCAGCAGCAGCAGCATCAGCATCAGCATCAGCATGCGGTGAGCAATTGCGGGACAAAGGAACCAAGAAGGCGCACAGAAACGCGACTCGAGTGGCAACCGCAGGGCAAAGTAACGAAAAACAATTTGTAAACAAAATCCGATTAAAATGTAAATTTTTAATGAAAAATTATTCTCACCTTTTCTCCACGTCTGGGGCTTACTTACTTACATACATATACATACGTCTTGTTTGGTCTTTTGGCAATGTGCGTGCATAAACCAGGTCAAAATTCAAGGTGGAAGAAAGATTCGACGCCATCAACTGCAGCAGGCACAAAATGCGATGCGACATCAACCACAAACTAAATTCAAATATGAGACCGCAGAGGAAGTCTTGGTGACAGGAACTCATTCAAAGTATTCCAAACAGCAACAGCAACAACAACAAAAGCAGGAGCACTCCGAAAATTACAATCGTCAACCCACGACTATGTCATACGCAAGCTCAACGCGATGGTCTCGTTCGAAACGTTCAATTAGCAGCCCACGCCATGTGGAGACACTGATCGTTGCAGATGCCACAATGGTTGCCTTCCACAACGATGTTGAGACATACCTTTTGACCATAATGAATATGGTATCCGCTCTGTACAAGGATCCTAGCATTGGCAATGCCATCGAAGTTGTTGTCGTCAAGATCATTCTACTGGAGGAAGACGAGGCGCATCCGGATCTTAATCTGACATTGAATGCACAGAAAAATCTGGATACATTTTGTGGGTGAGTCAGCAGTTTTTGTTGTTGTTGTTATTTTTTGTTTATGTCATTTGGTATTATTTTCTTGTTCAAATGGTTCAAATGGGCTAGCAGCATCCATCGTCTTTCTGCTATTATTTAAGTGTAGGTATTTATGCGAGATTGTTGCAGTTGTTTTTGACTTTGACTCGCATGATAGTGTCATATGTCTATAGTATAGCAGGCAGGCGCCAGTCGTCCGTTAGACATGCTTAATTTGTGCTTCATGTTGATTGTGTCCATGTGATAAGATATTAAGCTGAAATTTGGTCTAGACGACGTTGTTAGCTGCAGGAGTTATGAAGTTGCTGTGTTGTCGTTCGATCTGACAACACAGCAATGAGTTCCGTGAAGCTATAGTATGGAAATAATTTGAGTATTTAATGAGTATAAGTTAATTTGAAGAATTTATTATATGAAGATGTTTAGGATTGCTGAAATATTTAGAAAGAAAATAAAATAATTATTTTTATTTTTTTATTTTTTAATTTTATTTTATTTAAATTTTCATTACAGGGAATAAATCCTTACGCTGAAGATTACTAGAATCTTATTTAAAGAGCCTAAGTCACTAAAGGTGTAATTAATATATATATATTTAAAAACTAAACTCAATTTAGATGTAATCTATATATGTATATAAAAATGGATGTATGTATGTGGGTATGTGGGTATGTGGGTGGGTATGTGGCTATATCACACGTATAGACTCCAAAACCGCTGAACCGATCTTTATGAAATTTTCAGGGAAAATAAAGCCACATCTTGAGAGTGTTCCTGTAAGGTTTCGTAACGATTGGAGAAGGGGGCGTGGTACCTCCCATACAAGCCAAATTTGCTCCATCGATCACAAACAAAAAAAAAAGAAAAATATCTCACGGTTTCAATCGTAAAAAACTAAGATTTGGTGATTTTGTTCAGATGGTTACTGTCGGTAACTGTACAAAAAATAGGCGTGGTCGTTATATAAATACGCACACTTTTTCGAAATCATGGCAATTCCGGAGTTCTGCACATTTTTACAGTGAAACTTGCTCTTTAGGTGCTCCAAGAGACGAACACAATTTAGAAATGTTTTCACGCCCACTTTTAACGCCCACAAATCAATATCTATATATATATATAAAGCAAAACGATGTGTGTCTGGCTGTGTGATGTCTATAGACTCCAAAACTACTGAACCGATTGACCTGAAATTTTAGCAGTCGATTTGTTTCAGGTACGAGATGGTTGAGGAAAAAATTTGCCACACCCCCCTTTTACCGCCCCCAAATCAATAAAAATGTTATATTTCAGTCGGTTTGGGTCGTATATGGCTAAAATTTTGTAATTTAGTATGTACGGTTACTGTCGACAACTGTCCTAAAAATGGGTTTCCACGCCCCCTTTTAGCGCCCACAAATAAATGAAAATGGTTTATTTCAGACGGTTTTGGTCGTATAAGACTTAAATTTGTTTCTTTGGTTTGTGAAGTTACTGACAGTAACTGTACGAAAAATTGGTTTCCACTCCCCCTTTTGCGCCCACAAATCAGTGAAAATGCTATATTTCATGCAGTTTTGGCCGTATGAGACTAACATATGATACTTAAGTTTGTATGGTTACTTTCGGCAATTGTACTAAAAAAGGGCGTCAGCGCTATATAGCCACACCCACTTTTTAAGAAACCATCAAAATTGACTACTGGGTCGATTGAGCTAAAATGTTGGCTTAGTTTGTACGGTTACTGTTAGCAACTGTACTAAAAATTGGTCTCCACGCCCCCCTTTTACCGCCCACAAACCAATGAAAACGTTTTATTTCAACGGTTTGGGTCGTATTGGACAAAAATTTTGTAATTCAGTACATATGGTTACTCTCGGCAAGTGCACTAAAAATAGGCCTGCCCTACTTTAGTTAAACTCACTTGTCGGGGAGTTAGCGTCCAGTGAAGTAAAGTGCGCCAGGCTTAACCTAAATTGAGCTGAAATTTGGGCAGTCGATTTGTTTCGATTACGAGATGGCTCAAGGGAAACATTTTACCGCACCCCTTTTTACCGCTTGCAAAACAACAAAAATGCTATATTTCGCACGGTTTTGATCGTATTAGACTAAAATGTGGTTATTTAGTGCACATGGCTACTTTCGGCAGCTGTACTGAAAATGGTGAATATATTTGACATTTCTTGCCATTTTTGTGTATAGCAGCAAGGCGGTCTGTGGCAGAACAACGTTTGCCGAGGAGATAGATTGTTCCTGTGAGGTTTGGTAACGTTTGGACGAGGGGGCGTGGTTCCTCCCATACAAGCCAAATTTGCGCTATCGACCACAAACCAAATAAGGGATATATATCAGACGGTTTCGATCGTAAAAACTAAGATATTATCATTTTGTTCAGATGGTAACTGTCAGTAACTGTACAAAAATCACTTTTTCGTAGCAATATATATACGCCCACTTTTTCGAAATCATGGCAATTCCGGAGTTCTACACATTTTTATACTGAAACTTGCTGTGTAGGTGCTCCAAGAGGCAGTCACGATACATAAATGTTTTCAAGCCCACTTTTAGCGCCCACAAATCAATATCTGTACATATAAAAATGAATCGTGATTTGTTCGGATGCTTAAAACTTGAAAACGACTAGACCAAATAGGATACTTCCTTGTACTGGTTTGTTCGTAACTGCTACGCAAAGGTTTAGGAAAAAATTAATACCACACCCCTTTTATCGCCCACAAATCAATAAAAATGCTATATTTAAGAAGGTTTTGGTCGTATTAAATTAAAATTTGGTAAATAAGTTCTTATGATGACTGTCACTAACTTTAATAAAAACGGGCGTTGTCACACTTCATCTACGCCTACTTTTGGAAATATCACATTTATACATGCAATTTCATTTTCTTACATTTTATGGGCGTAGGGAAAAGGGGAGTGACACTTTCCATACAACCCAACTTTGTGCTATCAAATAGCTTTGGAGTTATAGGTCGCACATCATCGGAATTCAGTATTTGACCAAAATTTACGCATGCAGATTTACTGATAAAATTTTTTAGAGTTTGTCGGGGGGCGTGGCACCTCCAACTTAACCCAAATTTGCGATATCGAATAGCTTTGGAGTTATAGGTCAGCCTCGGAATTCAGTATTCGACCTCAATTTACACATGCAGTTTCATTGGTAAAATTTTATGGGCATAAGGAAAAGTGTAGTGGCACCTCCCATACAACCCAAATTTGTGTTATCGAATATATTTGGAGTTATATGTCGCACAGTTTTGGTATTCGGTATTCGACCTCCATGTACACATGCAGTTTAATTGATTACATTCTATGAGGGGTGATCAAGAGGGCGTGGCACTTCCTATACAACCCAAAATTGTTATATCGAATAGCTTTGTGGATATAGGTCGCACAGTCTCGGAATTCAGTATTTGACCTCAATTTAGACATGCTGTTTAACTGATAACATTTTATGGGCGTTTGAATAGGGAGAGTGGCAGCAACGCGCCGGGTTTCAGCTAGTATATATTTAAAAATTAAAGTGAAATTAGATTAAAAAATTTAATTAAAAATCAAATCCAAAATTAAATTGTGAGTTAAAATAAAATCTACAGAAAAGTAATAGAATTTTAGAAGACCTTAATACAAATATTTAAACAAATAGAGACAAACAGGTTTAATGCAGCAGATACACTAACAGAAATACTGACGATGCAAACATTAACAATTAAAGTTCCTGAAATATTTTAAAAAGCTCTTTCTTAAAACTCGCGGCGTTGCAGATGTTTCAAAGTTGATGTGGAAGAGAATTTCAAAGACGTACTCCATAAAGAAAAAATTGTCGCTCTGATACTAAAAGATTGTGTCGCGTGTGTATTAGTTGTTTTGACCGTTGAGAGTGTGCGAATCTAAAGCGCTGATTATAATAGATGGAACGGAACGGAGTCAAGTGTCATTGTGGCGGGACGAAACGGTTTCAAACGGAGTGGCGATTATAATAGCAACGAAAGAGGAGTTAATTTTTTTTATAAAATATATTTTATTACAAAACAAATTCCATCAATTCTTCTTTTCTTATTATTTTAAAACATGAATTCAATCAAATTTTATCAAAAATACGGAAAACAAAACAAATGCAGAATAAAATTAATAGTAGCATCTGTCAACATAAAGTTTTTGCTCAAAACGTAACGGAACGCAGCGGAAAAATCAAAAATCTATAGATCTCAACGTCACGTGCCGCTCCGTTCCGTCTTATTATAATCGAACACATAAGAAACTCATGCAATAGATTGTAAAGTGACATTTCTAAACATTCTATAACGTTCCGTTCCGTCTATTATAATCAGCGCTTAAGTTTTTCAAAAAGATACGATGGCTCTTTTGTATATATTATTTTATGTAAAAGTAGTAAAGTGCGAAAATCTAAAAGTTTATCAAAAGTCATCGAGCATATTTGTTTCGAGCGATGGGATATATGATCGTATTTTTTCAAACAGAATATATATCGTGCAATGTTATTGTAAAGCATGTTTAATTTGCGTTTAGCAGCAAAGTCGCAATTAGCGAAGATTTCGCACCCGAATAAAAGTGTTGGAAGTAAATATGTTTTGGCCAAAAGCATTCTTATGTTTTGTGGTGTAAAGTGCTGAGTTGACCATAGTGAACGTAACATTCCATACACTTTGCCAATAGTGAGATCAATGTGATTGTTCCAAGTGAGTGTCTTATTAAATGTGATCCCTTAATTCTTTGCAGTACCAAAATAGAGTATTTCAGATTTGTTTATTGTCACCTTTGGCAATTCGGAAAGATCTAGTGGCTTTTTGTATATTACCATACATTTGGACTTTGACGCATTCAGGCACAAACCATTTTTCAATGCCCAATTAGAAAGATTTTCTAAATCAATTTTTGTATACACTGCGAAATTTCGTTTAGCGGGGAACTAGCATAAAGCTGAACGTCATCTGCATACAAGTGAATTGAAGAGTGTTTTAAAATTGTATAGAGGTCATTAATGTAAATTGAAAATAGAAGTGGCCCAAGAACAGACCCTTGTGGGACGCCCCGTGTGAGTGGAAGGTATCTAGATTGTGAGATTTTGGTGCTAACTGCCTGTGTTCTTCCATCTTAATATATTAATATGGGGTTGGAATTAGTTTTAAAGATTTTCTAAGAGATGGCGTAACTATCAATAGATCGCATCGGGCACACCTGTGACTATATTCATTTCAAAGCACATTGTCTAAGCTTCATTATTCAGTATGTGTCATTCCACTGAAGTGTAAACAACATATATTTTTTTCTCTGTGAACATGTCGACTTTCGTTCCAACAAAACGCAATTTGCGGGAAGGTTTACTTTTGTGCTTCCATTTGAAGAAAAAAGCTGTTGAAGCACAACGCACGCTTACTGAGGCTTACGGGGACTATGCTCCATCGATTTCTACTTGTGAGTACTGGTTCCGTCGGTTTAAAAGTGGTGATTTTGATACGGAAGACAAAGAGCGTCCGGGCCAGCCAAAAAAGTTTGAAGATGAGGAATTGGAGGCTTTGCTCGATGAAGACCCGTGTCAAACCCTTCAAGAATTGTCAGAATCATTGGGAGTCGACTTATCAACGGTCGGCAAACGCTTGAAGGCCATGGGAATGATTCAAAAGCAAGGAAATTGGGTGCCGTACCAGTTGAAGCCGAGAGACGTTGAACGGCGATTTTGCATGTGCGAACAACTGCTTCAACGGCATAAAAGGAAGAGTTTTTTGCATCGTATTGTCACTGGCGATGAAAAGTGGATCCATTACGATAATCCTAAGCGAAAAAAATTGTGGGGACCACCCGGCCATGCATCAACATCGAGGGCCAAGCCGAATATTCATGGCGCCAAGCTTATGCTGTGTATTTGGTGGGATCAGAAGGGTGTCGTGTACTATGAGCTGCTAAAACCTAATGAAACCATCACTGGGGAACGCTACCAACAACAATTGATGCAATTGAGCCGAGCATTAAAGGTTAAACGGCCGGAATATGCCAAAAGACACGACAAAGTGGTTTTTCAACATGACAACGCACGGCCACATGTTGCAAGAACCGTCAAGGAAACGTTGGAGGCGCTGAATTGGGATGTGCTACCCCACCCGCCTTATAGCCCAGACAGAGCCCCTTCCGACTACCACCTATTCAGATCGATGACGAATGGCTTGGCTGAGCAGCGCTTCACTTCTTACGAGGATACCAAAAAATGGGTCGATTCGTGGATTGCCTCAAAAGACGAATCGTTCTTCCGGCGCGGAATCCATATGCTGCCAGAAAGATGGGAAAATGTTGTAGCTAACGATGGACAATACTTTGAATAATATACATTGTACCGTTGTTTCTAAATAAATGCTCAAAAACCGAAAAAAACCTTTAAAATTAATTCCAACCCCCAATATAAGAAAAATTGTACATTTTTTGTAATTTGGTGCAAAGAATGCGATGGTTCACGCAGTCGAACGCCTTTGAGTGGTCAAGGAGAGTTAATAATGTAACTTCGTTGTTGTCTAATTTTGAGCGAATTTCCTCTGATACATTTAATAAAGCAGTAACGCAACTTCTATTTGGCCTGTATTCAGACTGAAATTCAGCTAATAAGTTTTCGTTTCTTAGGAATACATTTATTTGGTTTTTCAGAACTATCTCAAAAACTTTCGATAAGTATGGAAGTATTGCTATAGGTCTGAACTCATTACCAGATTTTGGAATAGGGATTACTTTAGCGGACTTCCAGCTGATCGGGAAAGTCGAAGTAGTTAGGATCGTGTTGAAGATATAGGTTACATACTGCAAGACTTTTTGAAAAATTTAGGTTGTATGCCATCAAAGCCTGTCGCGTTAGACTTTACCTCATAAAAACTTTTTAAAACATCAGACTGATTAACGCAAACAAATTCTAAGTATCTACCCGAACAAAGAACGGAGGAAAAATTGTCATAGTGATTTGACGTTACTGTCGGAATTGATAAATCACAGAATTTCTCATTTAATAAATCAACATCAATTTGATCTACAGTGGCTGAATTGTGTTTATCTATGCCTATATCACGTATACGCTGCCATTTTTCTTTGCTACCTACGGCTGTATCGAACGCCTCGGTATAAAATTCCAATTTTACTTTCTTTATATTTTTTGCTACACTTTTTAGTTCGTGGTATTTTTTGTACAGATCCGGTGTTTTATATCTTTTCCAACGATTATATGCTGCATTCCTGTCTAGAATTTTACTGTGTATACTTTCGTTAAACCATGGTCGTTCTTTGCGTTTAATTGTTTTACTTCGAAGAGGAACAAATTCTTGAAAAAGATTGTAAACATTTGTTTGAAAATAAAAGACCATATCATCAACTGAAGCAATTTGGAATATAGCATTCCAATCTACATTTGATATTTGATTTTCTAATAGCCCGTAATCAATATTTTTAAAATCGCGATAAGAAAACGTATGTGGCCTATCATTTAGATCAAAATCGTAAGAGAGAAAAATAAGATCATGTTTTGAAAAAACCGGCAAAGAAATTTGATCATAAGACTGTACTCTTGCAGATTCGTTTACAAAAAAAAAACATCTGAAAGTGTATCCGACGTTTGAATAAAATGGGTAGGCGATTCGGTCCGCCACGAAAAAACTGTTGCTGTTGTTGTTGCAATTCTACGTTTGATTCAGCTTATTTAGGTACAAATTTTTTTAATATAACACGTTTGTATAACGAACGTTTTTATAAAAAGTATAAAATAATTTCTCCTAGAGTGAGGGCTTTTAGTTCTCCTAAAAACGTGGGGCGCATGCTATAGAGAATATTAACCCTGCATTAAAAAACAATTAATTTGTTACATTTGATTTTTAGTTTTTCACACATGTATTGCATTAGAAATCTTGCATAGAAACAGTGACTGGGTGGATTCCACCCTAGGGTTAGTGATGCAGGGTTAATATTCCCTAAAGCATGTTTTTAGGAGAACTAAAAGCCCCCACTCTGGGAGAAATTATTTTTTACTTTTTAGTTCGTTTTAAAAACTTGTTACATTAAAAAATTTTTTTTACTTAAATAATTATTTTCTGATTTTTAGTCTTTGTGACATTTTACAAAAGATTTTGAAGGTTTTATGTTTTAATCAGTGCAATTTCAATGATACTGGAAACAAATAATCAAGTGGAAAACAAATTCTCGAAAATGTATCGATTATTCCAGATAACTTATCGATAATTTGTAGCTAACTTATAGAAAATTCTTCGAAAGCTATCGATTATTTTTTGAATAACTAATTGAACAATCAGCCAAGAATTCGCTGCTGACAGTAATCCAGTGCTGTAATTTTAATCGGGCGCTCTTCGTTCAAGCCATTCTTGCCATATGGAAAGAGGTAGAACCATGCAAGTTCCTCGGGTTTTATTTCTCGATTCACATTCGCAATATTGTCTTTAGTTTTGCGAACAATTTCGTTGATGTTTCTACTTTCCTCAAATTCATCATTAACATCTGGCTGCTCGTGATCAATTGGTGCCATTACAGACGTTTGCACAGGAATGAACTGTGATGCATTTACTTGCTCTGATTCTTGTTAATTTTCGGTAGGAACTTGTCTATCTACCTGTATCGATGGATGTGCCTCTAAATGCTGATGCATTGGTACAAATCCTTCTTTGACAAAGACATTGATGGCATTAATTGAAAATTGTGTACCGGTATTAGAATGAACAGTTCGGCGCATGATACGAAGAATTTTGTCAATAGTATCGCATTCGTTGACACAGGCTTCAACACGGCAATTAGGTTTAGAAAACATCACTAGCTGATTTTATTGCAACTTCGGCCCTGCTACAGGCTTCATCAGAAATCTGATGTCGGCGGGAATGGAACCCGGTCCATGCTCGCCGTGTGCAAGCGCATTTTAGCGCATTACAGCACAGAGGCGATGAGATTTCAGTGTCAATTTGTTAGTTTTGTCCCTTTCATATTTCCTGTTGTTGTTTTATGACATAAGCATATGCTAAAGTAAAGCAAAATAAAACAATAACAAGAAATATGGAAGGGAGAAAAATTGAGAAATTGACACTGAAATCTCATCGCATCTGTGCTGTAGTGCGCTAAAATGCGCTTTCACGGCGAACACTGCCCGTGTTCGATTCCCGCCGGTGGCATTACAAAGATTTCTGATGAAGCCCCTGTAGCAGGGCCGAAATTGCAATAAAATCAGCTACTTTCATATTGAAAATGTTGTTGTTTCTTTGGAAAAAATTCGTTAGAGCAATTAATTGTTCTAACCAGTCCTAAAACTCAATAAACGATTTTAAACTATCAAACAACTAGAATTTGTATTTAAAATCAAGAATGATTTAAACTATCAAACATTTAGAATTTGTATTTAAATCATCTTTACAAACATAAGTTTTCATCATTGTCGTCATCTGAAAACTCATTTTCTAAAGCTATTGCCGTGTTGATGCCAAATTGGTAAAAAAATCGTGGTGTACTGGTGGAATATATTTAAGTAAATCCAGTATATCCTTTTTCTTTGCTGCTGTTACAGTTCTGTTGTTTTTATAAAGCGCTTCCTGTTTGACTTCGGAAAGTGCTTGAGGTCTGCCTACTTTATTTTTTTTTTAAGTCTACTTTATAAAATCATCCATTATATTTAAACTTTATTTTATGTTTAAAAAATATGGGGCTGCTCGTATATACTATATTGCATTCATCTAAACTCAAGTAAATTTAATTGGTGACCATCCGAAGCCGTTTTCCGCATAACTGTTTTCTCCCGTAGGTTCTTTGCGGACTCTTATTCTTTTTTCATATTTCTTACTATAAAGAGCTTCTTACATTTACTTTGTGGAACAATTTCTACCCAATCGTTAGGTGTGAAAATAAATTGCTTTTTTCGATTGCAGCCAACCAAGAAAGCTGTGACCTGGAACCATGAATTTGTGGTTGATTTTTTTACTTTCATGTCTGGAGCTTGGACTGGATCTTGGCCGAATGTTCTAGTTTTATGTTAATATAGAAAAATTATCTTATTATAAGCTATTTTCATCATTGCTTTAATAAGAAATGTCATAATTTGCACATGCAAGCCGGCAAGGCACCCAGCAAACCAAAGTTTCCGAATTCGTTACGAATTTTTCGAAATTATTCCGAGTTCGGCATCCGAATTCGTTCCGATTTCGTAACGACAATCGTATGGAGGGGTTGACACGAATTCGTAACGAATTGTCGTAACGAATTCGGAAGGAATTTTAGCAACGAATTCGTAACAAATTCGTAAAGAATTGGGGTATCGTATTCGTAACGAATTCGTAACAAATTCGTAAAGCATTGACGTATCGATTTCGTAACAAATTCGTAAACAATTGAATTATCGTTTTCGTAATGAATTCTTTACAAATTCATTACAATTTCTTAACGAATTGTAGCACCGAATTCGTAACGAAATGAAGAATCAAATTTGCAACGATCTCGTAATGATTTTTGTACCGTATGTAATAAAAAATTAAATAACAATTTCGAATCAAAGTTTAGTTAGGGCTTAAGATGCCCCAGACTATATGTTTCGTACAAATGACATGCCAAAAATTACAGATCCTTTGCAACTACTATTACGGAACATATGTAAATGTGAATCTGACATGTCGTTTGTATTTGCATCTGCATCTGTAAAAATTAAAATTAGAACCATATTTTGTATCATCTGTTTTAAAGAAAAAGTTATTTAAAATTAAATTATTTTATAAATGGAAAATTATTTAAAATGCCGCTAGGCTCATGGCCTACCATTTTTTTTTTCAACTCGAAATATTGTAAACACCTCATAATTTAAATTTGAAAATTTGATTTCGGAACTCTTTCGAATTATTCGGAAATGTTCCGAAATTAGTGTTGCGAAATAGTTACAAATTCGTTAAGAATTCTTCGAAATAGTTACGAACTAATCGGAATTCAGACAAATTCGGAAACTTTGTTTGCAGGGCACATACTTTCACAATGTCCTTCTGAAATTAGCTGTCCGTAAAATTATGAAAAAAATTATGTAATTTATCAGAGCAATAACAAAGTATTGCATTTTATTCAAAGATTACGCAAGAAAGGAGTTTCTAACCCGGACCTTATAAATAGGTTACATTTTGATCTTCACTTCTATGTACTTAACTCAATTTCCCTAAAAATGGACTTACTTATATCTGTGAATGATAAAAAGCTACTTGTTGACAAAAAGACTCACAGGAGTTAAAATATACACGAAAATAACTGTGACCACCGGTGGGTCACGTGGCACTTCATGCATTTCAGTTTCATCAGGTAGTCACACCGGTAGTCTCGCCGCACAGTGCGCTTTTTTCGATTTTAGGATGACATTTGCATCATCTCGGAAACTATAAAAGCTAGGTCCATGAAATTTTGTACAAATGAGTTTTAGCCTAAATTAAGTAACAGCACAAACAAATTAGAATTCTAGGTCAACTGCATCACCTACCTCCCATACAAACCATATTTTTTTCATAAATAAACCCGCATAAAATTGCTTATTTACGTTTTTAAAGAGTAAATTTCGTTTATTTAACTTCACTTAAACGTCATGCTTAAAATATTTCAAATCGGATAACTTTTAGATATATCTCCTATAAAACAATATTACCAAATTAACGAATTTTAAACAATTTTTTTTTTTAATAATGGTATGCTAATACAAAATAAGGTCACAACTTGTTTTGATTTATGAATTCTATTTTATTTTTCTTTAAATTTAAGAGTACCTACAAATTGTCCTGGAAATTAGTGCATTTTAGGTAAAATTTGAGTTTTAAGACTGTTTTCAAATTAAGTGGTTTTTCTTAAAAGCAGCTAGAAGCAGTAGATTTTTACAGAAACAGAAGGTAGAAGTACGATATTTTATGATAGTTATAGCCTTCGACTTTAATAATGCTTAATTAGCTAGATAATTTCTACTAAATTTTACTTACATTTTCATTCCAGTCATATTTCAACGATTTTTCTATTTTTATTTATTAACATTTCTTTATTGTGTTTTATATTAAATTCAATGGCGATTAAGACACAAAAGAGTCCAAAAAACAAAACCTTGAAATATACTTTGTGCTCGAAATTATTGTAGTTTGAACTTGACTTTATTTTTTGGGTTTTATTGAGGTTATTTTTGTTAAAAAAGTTTTTACTTTGACGAACTTTATAAAAAAAAACCATGCAGTACATCAAGTTTTAAATACCACATTTATAATACATGTTTTCTAATCTGACGAATAAAAATATTTTTTTATAAAATTTAACAAACAAAAAAACCCAAATGTCATTTTGAAATTAAAAAATCGCACTGTGCGTCAGTAGTCACACCCATAAAACACTCAAAAATTGACGAAACACAAGAAACAAAAACATTTATTTGAAGACTGTAAATATTTGCATTGAATTCGCAAATCTTAGGAAGGATACGAGAGATATTTTGGTTTCATATGTTAGTGACAGGAACATCGATGAGTCTTGGAATTTTAGTCTCGATCTGAGTATGTGCATTAGAGTAGGTCTAATGCACAAAAGGTTCAGAAGTTTTTTGAACCTTTCCGAAAGTTCAGGATTCCGAAAAGAAAAGAATTTTTTTTGGACCTCCGAAAAAACAGCCAAAATGGTCTTTTTTCATAACTTTAGTATAACATGTCCGATCTTAAAAAATCTTGTGTCGTTAAAAAGAGCTTAAGGGATTAGGCTACTCAAGATGCCTGAAAAATATGCACACTTTGAATTTTTTTTCAGAAATACTATTATTAAAACGTTATATTTCAAAATGGCGGCTATGCAGCGTTTTTGGGATGACTGACGTCTTCGTTTTTTAAGGAGTTCACGGGCGAACAAATAATTCCTGTAATTTTTGAATCACAAAAATCCAATGAATTTTTTTTTTAGTAAATATAATATCGGCTATAAAGTACATAGGATATTTTTGATATATTGATTTTCGGCCAAATGGCGCACTTCTAAAAAAGTGGAATGAGAAAAATTTGCCTAAAAAATCATCAGATTATTGTTAATAACAAATAAACTATTCAATTTAAAGAAAAAAATCCTACGTACTTCGTCAGTCTTCGTTTCGTTTTACATAAACAAGAAAATTGCCTACCAAACGCGAGGCCATTGAATATTTTTTATTTTTGAAACATAACGCTCATTCAAGTTCCATTACAATCCATCGTCTTTATATGGATGTTTTAGTAAATCATATAGTTATTTTATGAGACTATTTATGTACCTCCGAACCATCGTTTTTACCACTACCGGTATATTTTTACGTTGCCACAATGCTTGCAGAATTTTTTCAACTTTTGGTATACTATAATTACACGGTGTTACAGTGAAAAAAAAAACTCGGGTCGAGACATAGTAGAGATGGTAGATCTGGTTGAACATAAGATAACTGCATACTTAGTTTTTTAACTATAACCTCAAAATCGGGATTTAACTATACCCTCAAAACCGATTTTTAGTAGGTGCATGTATAGTTTATTATGCAACTCCGTTTTGTCTTGCTCAATTTTAAAAATTTAAACGTTGAAAGAAAGCATGAAAATAAACCTTTAAAACAGTTTATAGATCGTTTTTTCACCGAACATATTAACAAAGTTACAGGTAAAATTTGAAAATTTCTCGTTTTTCTTTAATTTTTTCAATTTTAACAACGTTTTTTTAAACAATTTTGTTCTGTGGCACCATTAATTTTGGTTAGCTTTTAAAAGCCTGTTTAATTTTTGGTGCAACAAGTTATCATTTACTTCGATAAGTTCAAATAGAATGCACTATCAAATTTTTAGTTTACGTAATAAAACGCAAAAATAATTTTTTTTTTCCTAAAAATGTTAATTTGAACTTTTTCGTTTATATACCCTCTAGAACGCTTCGGGTAAACTTCCAAAAAGGTACCAATTTTTCCACCAGATATTCAATAACTAGTGCAAATGGAGATATAGTTTTGTATGAAGCATATAATTGTATGTATACCAATTTTATGGTCCAATTATGTTCGCGTAACGCAACGCAATGTGGCATTGGCAAATGGCAGATTGCGCGTAGATAATTTCTTGTTGATTATGCAGACGTACATCTACTTAAAAACTTCAACTCAGCTGCTTTTGTTTACAAAAAGTAAGATGTTTTTAATTGGCGGGAAATTATATCTATTAGCAAATTTACCGCTCTAAGAACAAAAGACAGAACAAAAAAGAATTGTGCGTTAAAAGACACAATTTATCAGTAAATTTACTGCACATAAACTGTTGCTATGAAAATGCAGCTATCACAAGTGTTGTCACTTGAAAATTTTAAATAGTGTAGCATCCAAGAATGTGGTAGATCTACCACGATTGAGATAGAGTGACAACACTGGCTGTCACAAGACCATAGAGCCGACGTTAGTTCAAAATGAAATTGAACTTTTTATTTGTTAAACGTTTATCTTAAGGTTGTGAGATAAGATTCTGTTTTTATCTATACTGTTCTAAGCTTCGTTACGTGGTGCATAACCAGATACACACAAAGCCCATACAACAGAAATTCACGTGTCATTTGCTACGGCCACCTTGGGTTGCGTTACGCGAACATAATTGGACCATTACTGCGTACCGATTTGTGAGCGCCGGCAACCCTAAGTATAAGCAAGACAGACATGTTTGCGCAGCTCTTGTATTGATTTGTGTATACCTACTTTTTAGTACACTTAAGTCTTTTGAGGTTATAAGAGGTGCTGACGTAAAAAAAAAAATTGCGGAAGAAAATATTTTAAAATGGTGAAATAAAAACGGAATATAAATAAATATAAAAAATAAAACAAATATGAATCCTAATTTTTCTAAAACGTGGAAATTGCAGGTATGCTAGAAAAAGAACCAAGTACCACCATTTGGGTTGAATATACTCGTGCAAGGGAAGTAATACTAAACTATAGCAAATATACCCAATTGGTTCCCAGAGCACAAGTATAGCTATAGTTCAAGGGTGATCTAGTGCTTTTTCGCCCTCACGAAATGTTAATTTTCTACAGAAAAATTCATTGGCAGGGGTGGTATAATAAAGAAAGAATACTGGTGGAGTCGGCACTATTAAAACGCTAGTATTATACTGCTTGCATTTCCTGGAGTGTATATATCATTGGTTTCACGCGTTAGTGACTAGCAATAGTCTGCCAACATGAGATGAGTTCTTTGCTTCAACTTTGAGTGATATTAGAATCATAACATACGAACCTGACCGAGATTCAGTTTCCAAATTAAAATTTTTACCCCCTTGCCTAGCGCTTTGGTACTTCAATATCGATGAGAACTGGATAAATTAAGGTTCCATCCAATTACTAGCGGTATATGAACGGCTAAAGGTTACCCTAGACCACATGTTTTAAACAGATGACATGTCAAAAAAATTACATACCAAATCTCATCTGTGTGTCAAAATTAAGATTTTGTCAGGCAGCTCTTTTCTTTTTTCTCCACACTATCTGACTCGTCAACAGCTTTTGAAATTTTTGTAAAACGTAAAGCTCTAAAATGTCCTTCGGCTATTCAAACCAAAAATAAATTCATTATAAATCAATTTATTGAGTAAATATAATAAAATTTACTTCTTGTTTCATTTTCACAAAAAAATTTTACAATAATTTGTCAAACTGACATTTTATACAGATGGAAAAACATACGAAATTAGAGACGGTTCTAATGAGGCTGTTCAGACTTGCCTCAAATGAGGCGACTCATTTGCCTCATTTTGACAGCTACAGGCAAAGAGAAAAGCGGGAAGGTGACATGTTACGTGAGGCAAGAATTTTAAAAATTTTAAAAATTTTGCGACTCATTTTGACGTACGTCAAAATTGAATTGTTTTTTTTTGAAAATGAAAAAGATAAGATAATTTGTCAAATGGATTCTTAACACAAAAAATAGTTTTCTTTTACCACACAAGCCGGTTTTTCAAAACTATTTTTATTAATAAAGAAAATAAGCTAAGTGGCTTACATAAAGACAAGTCGTTTTGTTAAATTGAAATGTAGAAAAATGTTCGAAAGAATTTAGTTTGGCCTAAAACATTTAAGATTTATTAAAAAGTTGTATTTCATGTAATAACATTATAATTGCTAATATAACATCATAATTGCTACATTCGGTTACTTTATTTTTTTAGTGCTTAGTTACGGTTTTAAAACTTAGAAAAAACAAAATAAAAATAGATTTAAATATGTCTTAGTTGCTCTTTGTCTGTCTTGATGTCTGTATATCTATCACAGATTGTCTGTCTCAAAATATTCAAATAGCCAAAAGACTCAAAAGACTCAAATAGCCAAATAATAATGGAAAATATTATTAATTTTTAATAACAAGAAACATTTAGTTAAGTTAAACTGAAACATGAAAGTTTACTTTAAAATATAAAAGTAATATAGCGAACAATAAAAAATTACATTTAGAAGTTTTTTTATAGAAACAGAGAAACTTATTTAGGATATTCACAAGGTATGCTATCATGCCATAATGTCATATTGTCCTAAGATTTTACACTAGTTTAAACATTTTATTGTTCCCTGTCATATAAAAAAGTACTAATATATTACAATTCTGAAAGCTATGTTTATTGAAGTGTCGTAATCAAACAGCTGTTTCTTATTACATTTATTTATCTTGTAAATTTTAGTTGTAAAATTTTAGGACAATATGACATGATAGCACACCTTGTGAATACCGTAATTGTAATTTTATATCTTCTTCGTTAATATCCGGATCAGTTTCAACTGGACGTTCTCCTTCGGCCTTAATAATTTGAAAATTGTTTCTAGTACTCTAGTGACCCAAGAAACAATTTGTGTTCATACCAAACTACTCAGGCACAAAAGTCCAGAGTATCGGCCTGAGTCTTAACTACAATGTGCCCGAAACATACCCAACAAGTACCTTGAAAGGTACCTGAAATAGTACCGTAGTAAGTCTGTATTATCTCAATAAAGTGTTCAAAAACGAGCGACTATATTCGGACAAAATAAACCAACGAGTTCCCGAATCGGTCTTTGTTCGTACATTGTGCCTGCTCAAGGTATTCCAGAACTAGCACTTCTTTCGGTGCAGAGGTCGGACATTTACCGACACGGGCACCGGACATATGTCAGATACTTTATTGACACAAAATATGAAATTGTTTCTCGGGTAATTTAGTAATAAAAAAACAAATTTAATATATTGTCTTTTCCTTGCCTCAACCATTTTGTCCTTATCTTTATCCAATGCCTTTCATTTTTACTAAAATAAAAAAGCTTACGTGACATTTACTAAACACTTACGAAAATTAAAAACTACATTTGTGAAACAGTGAGACGATTTGATCGTCATGGTTTAATTTTATAAGAAAATAAAAAAAATTGAAGAGGGGGTAAATCGGGCTAACGGGGCTTACTAGTCGAATATGACTTCGGAAGTGAAAACGCTCGGAAGAGAAAATGTAGTATTTGTTAAACTCTTTTGACCGACACGGAGAAAACTATTTGCTAAACTTGTATTGTGGTTTAGCAAAACTTGCGCTTGATTTTCAGCCACTTCAAAGCTATGCTAAATTTCAGCAAAAACTAATCAAAATTTGCTATTTCAATTAATAATATTGGGGGTTGGAATTAATTTTAAAGGTTTTTTTTCGGTTTTTGAGCATTTATTTAGAAACAACGGTACAATGTATATTATTCAAAGTATTGTCCATCGTTAGCTACAACATTTTCCCATCTTTCTGGCAGCATATGGATTCCGCGCCATAAGAACGATTCGTCTTTTGAGGCAATCCACGAATCGACCCATTTTTTGGTATCCTCGTAAGAAGTGGAGCGCTGCTCAGCCAAGCCATGCGTCATCGATCTGAATAGGTGGTAGTCGGAAGGGGCTATGTCTGGGCTATAAGGCGGGTGGGGTAGCACATCCCAATTCAGCGCCTCCAACGTTTCCTTGACGGTTCTTGCAACATGTGGCCGTGCGTTGTCATGTTGAAAAACCACTTTGTCGTGTCTTTTGGCATATTCCGGCCGTTTAACCTTTAATGCTCGGCTCAATTGCATCAATTGTTGTTGGTAGCGTTCCCCAGTGATGGTTTCGTTAGGTTTTAGCAGCTCAGAGTACACGACACCCTTCTGATCCCACCAAATACACAGCATAAGCTTGGCGCCATGAATATTCGGCTTGGCCCTCGATGTTGATGCATAGCCGGGTGGTCCCCACGATTTTTTTCGCTTAGGATTATCGTAATGTATCCACTTTTCATCGCCAGTGACAATACGATGCAAAAAACTCTTCCTTTTATGCCGTTGAAGCAGTTGTTCGCACATGCAAAATCGCCGTTCAACGTCTCTCGGCTTCAACTGGTACGGCACCCAATTTCCTTGCTTTTGAATCATTCCCATGGCCTTCAAGCGTTTGCCGACTGTTGATAAGTCGACTCCCAATGATTCTGACAATTCTTAAAGGGTTTGACACGGGTCTTCATCGAGCAAAGCCTCCAATTCCTCATCTTCAAACTTTTTCGGCTGGCCCGGACGCTCTTTGTCTTCCGTATAAAAATCACCACTTTTAAACCGACGAAACCAGTACTCACAAGTAGAAATCTATGGAGCATAGTCCCCGTAAGCCTCAGTAAGCGTGCGTTGTGCTTCAACCGCTTTTTTCTTCAAATGGAAGCACAAAAGTAAACCTTCCCGCAAATTGCATTTTGTTGGAACGAAAGTCGACATGTTCACAGAGAAAAAAAAATATATGTTGTTTACACTTCAGTGGAATGACACATACTGAAAAATGAAGCTTACACAATGTGCTTTGAAATGAATATAGTCACAGGTGTGCCCGATGCGATCTATTGATAGTTACGCCATCTCTTAGAAAACCTTTAAAACTAATTCCAACCCCCAATAACTGAGCAAATATTTGCGTGAACTTAATCAAAATTTTGCTTAGTTATTAGAAACTGAAAAAGCAAATTTTTACTTAACTCAAGCAAATATTTGCTTAGTTATTATAAATTGAAATAGCATATTTTGATTAGTTTTTGCTGAAATCTAGGATATTTTTGAAGTGAAATAATTATTAACATTAAATTAAATTGAAAAATTACCACCATCTGGAGATTTGAACCTCGGTAGCGTGAGTGTAAGTGCATGGGCTCATCCATTCGACCATCGCAGTTGTTAACCAATTGTCGCCTAATTTTCTCCATTAAGAATAAACGTGTGCTCGTGTGTTTAGAAGAAATTTGCTTGAATTGAGTAAAATTTTGCTATTTGAGTTTATAATAACTTAGCAAATATTTGCTTAAATTAAGTAGAAATTTGCTTTTACATTTTATAATAACTCAGCAAAATTTTGCTTGAATTTAATCAAAATTTTTATTTTACTAAATACATGAGGAGTGATTTCAATTGAGCAATCTTTTTCTAAAATCACACCGTGATTGAGCCAAGTTTTGCTTATTTGCTTTTAAGCAAAACATTTGCTTGATTTAAGCTAATTAATTTTCTCCGTGCGACACATGATTTTTAAGATCGGACATGTTATACTGAATTTATGAAAAAAGACCAGTTTTGCTGTTTTCTCGGTGGTAAAAAAATTTTTTATTTTTGGAATCCTCTCGAGGTAATTTTTGATATAGGGGGTGGTTTTTTCAAACTTTTTTTTCGACCCACTCTAATGTACATAGTAGTTGATCCAGGGTCTCAACCGTGGATGGTTCCTTGGATTTTCTGCAGTTGCCATTCGTGGTGATGCCCAGCTTCCTCGAGTGGGCTGACACCATGCAGTGACCATTTAGGATTAGGGTGGGGCGATTTGAACATCTTAATGGGCGCTTCGCGTTTCTGATTCTTGGGATTGTACTGAGCAAAAAAGTCCACTAGACCATACGTCTACGGTGAAAATCGAGCTTCCAGATTTTGACTTGCAGTTTTTTCTCAGACTTTTGTCACGTTTTTTTTGGATATTTTGGCCTATAACAGCCAAAACATTGAGATTTTCGATCCAATACTAAGACAAAAATCTCAATGGTTTGGCTGTTATAGGCCAAAATATCCAAAAAAAAAACGTGGCAAAAATCTGAGAAAAAATTGATAGTCAAAATCTGGAAGTTCGATTTTCACCGTAGACGTATGGTCTAGTGGACTTTTTTGCTCAGTACAATCCCAAGAATCAGAAACGCGAAGCGCCCATTAACACTTTTTTCCTTCCATACTAATCGCCCCACTCTATTGAGCATACCTACTAATGTCCTGCAATCTCTGCGCGTGCGTGCTAAAATGAACAGAGTCCGTTTTTCGCATTTAAAATTACACATGAATTGCGATCTCTCCATCATAGTTTGAAGTTAATTTATATCCATCCCATCTTCTCCTTTCAGCTGGCAACACAAACTGAACACTGCCAATGAAAATGATCCGCAGCATCACGATGTCGCAATACTTATTACGCGGAAGAATATCTGTGGCGATAATTGCATGTAAGTTGATTTAAACTGCGATTTATAGAGCTCTTAGCGACAGAGTAGACTTTAGAATGTTAAAATTTGGATTTCATCGACATTTTGTGTCATTTCAGGACTCTCGGTTTGGCCAATGTGGGCGGCATGTGTAAACCGAAGAAATCGTGCAGCGTCAATGAAGACAACGGCATCATGTTGTCGCATACGATCGCACATGAGTTGGGACATAAGTGAGTATCGATTAGTATATAAATATTGTTAATCTTTATAAGGCATAAATAAATCAGCTTTTCAATGCAGCTTCAAAGATTTAGTTAATATTCTTCATAAACATACATTGAAATTAATTAATAAAATTGTTGCTTAAAAAAGTTCAGATGCAGATTAACTGACTACAAAAACACAGTAAAATAAAAATGTTATTATTGAAACCAACGGGCAAAACAAATTAAATCATAGCTATATTTATTATTTCCAAAGTAAAGCAGAAAATATTAGTTTAATTTGCATAACTAATAAGCGTGAATAGCTCACCACCTAGTTGAAGTGGCACCACCTGTAGAGCCACCAGTCGTTGCTACCGTTGCTGCTACTGCAATTTACTACTTTTGACACTGTTTTTAAATGTAGAATATTAATTTTAACAGATTGTTCGGATCGATTGTTCGCTGTGTTTTGCTTAAGTTGACTGCAGCTTAAAACCTTGTCTGTCGTCGCACTCAGAGTGAGAACGGAATGTCTCACCAACAATACCATTTCATACTACTTCTACGAGTACTACTTCCACCGTAACTCAAGTGCTGCGGTTATTTAATGATCTATATTCAAATTATAGCACAGCATGTTGTCAATAAATTGATAGCTTGATTGTCTCCCTCCTGTCGCGTACTCGGTTTGGTTTGTACGCAACTGAACACCCACCTAGGTTTTTTGTTGTTCATTCAAACTCAATTAGTCAATAGATCGATCGCTGCTCCAACAATGTGTTGGTTTTTTATCTTGGCCTACCTTATAGAATGGCAGCGGTGATGGCGGCGGCGGCAACAAGTGGACTTTTGTTCATGCCAGCTAGCAGTGCCTGTCAGTCTGCCATGTTCTGTTCTGAATCAGAACAAAACAACTCAATCAGAGACAGACTGCTTGGTGGGCCATTTGACTAAAGTGCTAACGTGCTGTTCGCTTGTTTGGTTGATCAGGTGCCAAGTAAAACGTCATTTTATATAGTTTCATTGATATTTTATTTTTTTTGTTTCATGCATAATAAATAGTTCACCACTAAATCACTATCAATTAAAATATTTTCTTATGCATTGAGAAAATTAATTTATTAATTGTTAGCCTGTAATTAAGTCTGAATGTTTTTTTTTGCTCTAGTTCGAACAAACAATGTCGTAATCATTGCAATGATTTACCCGTAAAAATGCGGAAATGTGGGAATAATTATAAGCACTGGAGTTTTTCTTAGTAGAGTGCTCCTATATCTTTCATAATTTCGTTTTGTTAACTTTTTTATTATAACCAAATCTTTTTCGTTAGTTGTTCAATAAAACGCGAAAAGAAACAATTTAATAAATTTATAAGCTTGTTTAAATCTGAAATTACTGAGATTTGAAGACAGACTTTAGGCCCAACCAAAATATACGAAACGAGACGATTGCAACTTGCCGAATATATGCACTCGTTTCGTCTGTTTTGACATTTAACCCAAAACAAAACGGTTTGATCAACTCGTCTGAAACAACTGATCAATTGCGAACAGAGTGTCATTTAGTTATAAATTAAAGTGCAATTACAACTTTTTTAATTATTAAATAAAAATTTGTGAACTATGAGTGAAAAAAATTTCGCACACTTTGAACAGCTGTTGTTGACGAGTTGAGACGCTAAAAGTTCGTTTCTTACGAAACAAAACGTTTTGTCAAACCGTTTCGTTCAGTTTCGATGAGTTGACGTGTGTCTATTTTGGACATAAACATTGAATTGCGTTTAAGCGAACATTTTCGTCTTCACTCGTTACGTAGCGACTCGTCTATTTTGGTTAGGCCTTTTGTTGCACTCTGATTCAAAACGATACTGCAAGGCCAATTTATTATATACATTGGGCTGAGTCGATTTGCAAACCTACGTTGCGATTTTCAGATCCGGCATAAAAAGTTATTTAAAAAAAAAACAAAAAGGGGGAATAGGGGTGCACTTTACCCTATCACATCTTTAATTTTCTGAACTTTTTCTTTAGGAATTTTTTTTAAGAACATTTTGTATATAGACGTGAGCAGCTAGAGCAAAATTGATGCCAGAAATGAAATCCTCGTACCTGATTCAACCTAAAACCAGTCTCACATTTATACGTTCTTATAAAAAAATTTATCGTAAAAACTTCCTAAAGAAAAAATTCACAAAATTCAAGGTATAATTTTAACATTGGTGCGTATTTTCGACCAACAGGGCGAAACCACTGAAGCTATCCACCTCATATTCACATTATGTGTTCGTGTGGTCCTCCGAAATTTTTTGGATTTTTAGATCCCTCTAGGTGGCGCTGTGGTTAATTTTTATCGGTTTGTAAATATAATTTTTTACAAAACTGACCACAGCGCCACCTAGGGGGATCTAAAAAAATTAAAAAAAATTTCGGAGGACCACACGAACATATGTTGTAAATATAAGGTGGATAGTATCAGTGGTTCAGTCGTGATGGTCAAAAATATGTTACATAGGCACCAACGTTAAAATCATACCTTGAATTTTGTGAATTTTTTTCTTTAGCAATTTTTTACGATAAATGTTTGTATAAAAACATATAAATGTGAGACTGGTTTTAGGTTGAATTGGGTACGAGGATTTCATTTCTGGCATCAGTTTTGCTCTAGCTGCGCACGTTTATATACACATTTTTTTTAAAAAAAATTCCTTAAGAACCCCTATCGCCTCTGTTTTTTTTAAATAACTTTTCATGCCGGATCCGAAAATCGCCCAGGCAACATCAATTTGTTTACCTCCATACAAATTGACCCAACCTAATATATATTAGGGTGTCCCAAAAATATATATATATTTTTTTTTTATTTTGACAGAAGTCCACGGCTTTAATACTTCCACTTGACCTTAGAAACACCCTCTGTGAAGCGCATCTCAATTGGTAAAGGTTTAGAGGTCGCGAATTCATTTTCTAATTTTCCCATACGATTTGTATGGGGAAAACTCCGTTTTGCTGGTAAATTGAATTTAGAGCCATTATCTTTTAAGCAAAATGGTTAAAAAAAAAGTGTTCCCTCAAATTTTGTCTGCTATGGCATATCTAAATTTAATTTTCATCGGATTATAATTTGGTGGCTGCCCAAAACGCAGGCCCGTAGCCAGAAAATAAGAGCCGGGCAGGCTGAGCCTCCAGTAAAAAAATACAAATTTTTTCATACATTTGTATATAAATATATATATGCATATTAACATATTTTCAAATGAATTTTTTATATATTTACATGTTATTTAATGAGTTTATTGTTCAAATGTATATTTTAGTAAAAAAAAAGTTAAGTATATTAACATATAAAGCCTAGTACTCTGTTCGCTTGCGTGAAACTTCGCTGGCAACATCTATTTCTTTGTTGCGTGAAATTTCTGACTTAAAGTTTGTTGCGAGGAATTTCTATGGCAACGTTTCTCAGAGAGACTCAGAAAATAAGTTGGAAGATTTCATATGATATCTCTCTTTTCACTTCAAAATAAATAGGCAGTACAATTAAATTGTCGTGAAAAAATGTTGCTCAGAAACATGTTGCGATAATTTCACGCAGCGGAACAGAGTACTGCTCTGACGAACATTCTGTGAAAATTTCCACACTTGTTTCGCAGCTGTCACTTTTTGTATGGAGATTTGAGTGGAATTTCACATGAAACTGAACAGAGTACTATGCTTTAAATATAACATAAATGAGTTCAATGTTTGAAAGCGAATTTCTAATGTATTATATTGATTTCCACTACAGTCACAGCTCTGCTGTTTAATACAAAGGCAATCGTCTTAGTTTCTCATTAAATTTGCGAAGATAATCTTTGAACTCTGTTGATTTGGTTTACACGGGAAAATGATGCTTCCGCCGTACCGCCGCAATACCGCCGTACTGTTGCCGAATGTTTCAATTGCACAAAACAAATTATAAGTATCAGGAAACGCATCGCGCATTAGATGCAATTCATTCAACGTATCAAAACTTATTGAATTTGGTGATGTTTTCTGATGCTCATCCCTTTTTTCTCCAGATATTTCTTTGCGACAGACATCTCGGCATCAGAGGGTATTTTTAAGCCTACAGATCATAATATTTTCAAACTAGCCGGCTTCATTTCGTAAGCTTATGACAATGCCAACAATATACGATCATTTTTGGTGAAACGCTTTTTTAATTTGAATATAATATTATCAACGATATCAAAGTAAGCCGGCTTAATTTCAATAGAATATTAACTTCTCTCACCAAGTGATTGTTCTACCACTGAGTTTCGCGTGATATAAAACCTTTTTATTTTAATTGTTTTTGAGCAAAAGTACCTCATTCAATCGCAAGCTATGTCTGCAACATCCATTATTTTCCTTTCAGCCTTTCCGATTTTTTATGCTCCCAATTAGTAGTTTTAGTTAGACTAATTAGACTAATTATTATAAGTAGATTGGGGAAAGTATGTATAACTATTTGAGAATGAATGCAAAGTATTTAGATTACAGAAATAAGGAAGACTGCTGACCTGGTACATCCGCTTAAAGTTGAAAAATCCGAAATGCAGTCAGCTGGCGCTTGAATCATGATATAATTTCGAAATCCTCCCCATTCATCCTCAAGTAGTTGCAAGTGTTTTTCCTAAACAGAACAGCAAACTGGGAGACACAAAAGCTGGAAAAACGACTACACCAACTGCAATTTTTTTTGTGTATATTTAGTTTAAAACACTTAAAATAATAAATTATCTAAAAAACTTGCTCAAAAAATCTTGAAAACAATTAAAATAACAACATTCTATAAATTTTCACCAAAAAATAACTTTCTTTACAAATTTTTGACAGCTGTTATTGGCAATGATTGACAAAAGATGGCAGTTGTAAAAGCATACGGAAATTTGGCTAGGGCAGGCTGGACGGATTCTAGGGCAGGCTTAGCCTGCCCCAGCACCATACTAGCTACGGGCCTGCCAAAACGATTAAAAAATAAGAATATAAATACAAAAAAACTACTTGTAACTTATAACAAAAACATATAACAACCCTATGAATTTTTTCTTCATTGTGCATTCCAACTATCATTATCTAAAATTTAAGATCAATAACAATTATAAAAATAGATTACTCTAAGAAACATTGATTTTTAATGAAATAATTCTAAGTAAAAGTACTCATTTATACAGGTAGCTTTAAGAAGTAACCAAATAATAATCAGATGAAAATTAAATTTGATTATGTCATAACAGACAAAATTTAAGGGAACACTTTTTTAACCATTTTGCTTCAAAATTCTAAATTCAATTTACCAGCACAACTTGTTTTGCCTCAAACAAATCGTATGGGAAAATTAGAAAATGAATTCGCGACCTCTAAACCTTTACCAATTGAAATGCGCTTCACAGAGGGTGTTTCTAAGGTCAAATGGAAGTGGAAAAGCCGCGGACATGAAACACGATATTTTTGGGACACCCTTATTGGTACTCTAAACTTTTTAGGTATATTTGAAGTACTTTGAAGAAGATTGTTTAAAATTTCAGATTATAAACATAATTATTTAATAAGTATATTGCGGCAAGCCACGGGGCGACGTGGACCAGTGCTTAAAATACGAACTGAACTGGCAACCTTCCCACAGTTCGCAAAATTCATCTGAAACAAAAATAAATATATTTTCCTGTTAAGTATGAATGTGATTCTGAAATAATTTTTGTCATTTTTACTGCATATTTTCGTTATATTTTTGTTGATAAAAACTCCAATATGAAAATTATCAATGAGATTATGGTCCATTGACAATTTAATAACTCGTATTTTGAAAAAAAAAAAACAACACCAAGATTCGTTAAAAATTGATTGAGTTATGAAAGTCGCAAGCTCGAAAACGCAGTTGTAAAGATACTCTTTTTAAAGTTTAAACATAGTGCGCTTCCTGCTTTGACGCGGTCGGCTCGCAGGCTCATAACTTTTGAACAATTACGAATTTCTATTTAACAGTTTAGAATGATATTTTACACAGTTATAGCTATCGAAAAATGCAAAAAACAAATAAATAAAAATTTTTTGCATTACAAAAAAGCAAAAACATTCGGCAAATATTCGGCTATTTTGGGCCGAAGCCGAATGTTGAAAAATCGGCCGAATAACGAAGCCGAATATTCGGTCGGACACTAACGAAAACTCAGCTAGCATTTGGAAGATTGTATGACGAGCGCGATCATTTCGCGATTATTTTTTTAATCGTCCAGACGATTGTTGAAGTAGAATTTTATTATGCTCTTCCAAATGATGCTATTGCGAGTCGTTGTGACGATTGCTGGACGAGTGAATCGTCGTGTACGCATTTTGGTGAGCACTTAAAGATTGCTAGTTTTCAAAGATCGCATATGACTCTTGAAAATGGTATTTAAGTGACTCATTTTGACGATTGATTGACGAGTTTGTTACTCTACAATCGTCGTTTAATCGTTCTGACGACCATTGAAAGATTGTTTTTCACCACAATCGTATTTAACGCTTATAAATTATGTATTTGCGAATCTTTTTGACGACTCATTTAGGTGATTGCTTAAAGGATCGTTTGAAGTAGGAATAAAAGCGTCTTACACGATTCTTTTCTGCGCTTCGTAGACGACTCAAATGGAAGAGTCGCCGGCTGGACCCAGTTTCTCCCGTTGTACTGACCTTGCGCGATCGGAAGAGGACATCGTCGACGATTTATTTAATCGCCCAGTCCGATCCCGGAAGAGTCGTCTACGATTGAAAATGCTAGTTGGGAAGTGATCGTTATGAGTTTATATGTGACTGAACTCCTCCTAACCCTGCAAACATTTGGAAGGCGATTGGAAGAGAAGTTGATTTTGTGAAACACTTGCGATTCGCCCAAGAGTTCTTTGGAAGATGGACCGCTTTTTGATCGCCCAAGCGTTTATTCCGACGTTCGTTGGAAAATGAATAGCTTTTCGATCGTCCCAGCAATGAATACGTGATTCAAGAAAAATCCTTAAAATTTTCCTTCGCTCATTCCGGCGATAGTTGGAAGATGGCTTTTTTAAAAACTTTTAAAATCGCTTGTTGGAATATGAAGCAGGCTATTCTGTATACCATATACCTCTCCACTAAAAATGATCTTCGAAAAAATTTTAAAAAGTTATTTTTTTGTTTTTAATTGCTGTATGGAAACAGAAAATATTCATATCAAAACGTTTTGCGGTGGTCGATCTTTTTGTTGACCGATTTGACAAGGAATGTCCTCTATAAAAAAACTCGTTACGTTCAACAAAGAATCTTCGCAACAAATCGCTGAGTATCACAAAAAGCGATTCGTTTGCCACTCTTGTCGGCGAATCGCTTAAGACCACTTTTGCCGATTCGTATGCGATTCTTCCCGCAAATCGCTAAGGACTTTTCTTGGCGATTCCTTTGATACTCTTCATCACGAATCTCTTAAGGGAGAGGGGGTAAAATACTTTTTATCGATTCTCAAAATTTGTCAGATGAAAGTTCAACATTTAAAGATTAAATTTTCCCACAACTTGCGTTTTCAAAGTCGGTGGACTCTTTTACTCGAAATCTACTGTACCGATATTTTTCAAATTCTGCACACTCTTTCTACACATCATCTGCGAGGTAAAGCTGTCGAGTTTTTATTTTTACATTTAAGTAATTTTTGTAATAGTTGAATTGTTGATTTTTTAGTCGAAATCGGTGTTTTGACTCCTTAACCCCACTACTAAAATCCAAAAATGAATCAAATCAAATTTTTTTGATTTTTTTCATTTCCGATGATCCAGTAATGAGTTCTCGTGTCTATGGCAAAGCACATTTTTTTGAGGTGCATATTAAGAACTGCTGTAACTACTAGAGACAGTGCTAAAAAAGCCTAAATCTGGAGAGTTAATTACGGGCATGGACAAAAGATCCTATGAGTCGCGGTGCACATGGGCCCACTATAAACTAACTAGCTTATGATGTTTTTTGACAGAATAAACTTTACCCCGCCCTTAAGACCCCTCTCGGCGATTCTTAAGCGGCTCTTCCCAGCGAACTGCTTACGAACCCTTTAGGCAATTCGTTCGCGAATCTTCCCAGCGAATCGGTTAAGACATTTCTCGGCGATTCGTTAGCGACTCTTCCCAGCGAATCGCTTTTATGGCCTCAGCTGCTTACAGTCGACGATACCCGGATGACTCCCAAATGAGCTCGCCGGTGATTGTCTCATCTTCTAAGCGATTCGCTGACGACTCTGAGGCGATTTAAAATCTTTACAGCGCACTCATTGAGCTAGTTTGTTGATTATTCTAAGTTGTGAGAAATTTCTTACATGCCGTTATAGTGTCAAATAAGTTATCTATGGATATCTTTAACAAGTTGATATTTGCTAGTAGATCACATTTGATTACTACTTCTGAATATCTAGTGCTTTACTATTAACTAATGCTTGGTTTTCACTATGTCATTTTTATGACGACAAAAAATTTTTTCACCTTAATAAAACTCTAGAACATAGCTCCAACTCTGCATAGCTCCATTTAATAATGTATTTGTTTTTAATTTTCCAAGATTGCCAAATGTAGAAAAAATTTCAACATGTTGTCATTTTCAATTTGATTGTCAACAACTGACCACTGAAAATGACATAGTGAAAACCAAGCATAACTATAAATAGAAAACTTAAAACTGCTTCAGCTTCATACTACAATTTTTTTCTTAATGTATTTGCTAGTTTCGGTATGTTCCATGATACTGCAAAAATTGGTTGTCACCCACGAGTTGGTCCGATTGTGCACATTATGACACCCACTTTTGGAGCAGATACTCTACAAGTTTGTTGGTCGAACTGCAGTCGCAAATTCATTACGCACTTTTTGGAGTAATTTTTTGAATGATTGAAGAAAAGAGTAAAAAATAACTTTTGCTTAAATGTTTAGTCAAGGTCTTGGTGATTGTCTCGATGATGCGCCCACACCTTTAGTGCAGTATGTCTATCCGGAGATACCACCGGGTGTCATGTACAATGCGGAACTACAGTGTCGCCTGCAATTCAATGTGACAGATGGCGATGTGGGCGCATGCTCGTCCATGAATGAAATCTGCTCGACGCTATGGTGTCAGGTTAATGGCGAGTGTGTGACCAATATGAGGCCTACGGCGCCCGGCACAAGTTGTGGCAAACATAAGGTTTGTATACAATTCGACGACACTAAGAGAATCATTGAAAATACATATAAACAATATCCTTTCGTAGTGGTGTCAAAATGGAAATTGTGTACGTATGGAAGAGATCGTGCCCGTAGATGGTGGTTGGGGCTCATGGTCTGAGTGGAACGAATGCTCAAGAAGCTGTGGGGGTGGTATCTCGATACAGCAACGCGAATGTGATAGTCCATTGCCAGCGAATGGAGGAGTCTTTTGCATTGGAGAGCGAAAGAGGTTGGTGCAACGAATTTCAAATATGTTTTCAAACTTACTGTATTTGTTTCAGATACAAAATATGTAATAAGCAGCCATGTGACAATGCTGATGCCAGCTTCCGTGCACAGCAGTGCTCCAACTTTGATGAAGTGCCATATCAGGGTGCCATCTATAAATGGCAGCCGTTCTTCGACAAAAGTAAGCTTGCTTATATGTGGTGAATTTAATACTCACCTCATGCATTTCAATCTATTTGCCAGATCATCCTTGCAAGCTATTCTGCAATGATGTAGATGACACTATCATTGCCAATTGGGGTGATGTGGTACTAGACGGCACACCTTGTACGCTCGGCACCAACAATATGTGCATCGATGGCATTTGCAAGGTGAGTTTGTTGTTATTGGGGTCCATTTTAAGTTATGATCCATCTACATTTGCGTCTGCTTTATTTGAGCTGATCAATTAAACGAGCTTTTTTCAGAAAGTTGGTTGCGATTGGTCCATTGATTCTGATCTTGAAGAAGATCGTTGCGGCATTTGTGGCGGCAGTGGTGACAAATGCAAGCCAGTTAAGGTAAGCCCGAGTAGAGTGCAAGATAATTTTTGGATTATTCTTATTTTCTAATTTTATTTTGACCACAGGAGATATTCAATGAGCCCTTTAATGTCACCGAAGGTTATGTGGAAGTTGTGACAATACCGTCCAAAGCACGGCATATTCTTATCAAGGAGCTAGGCAACACACCGCATTTCTTGAGTATTGCGAAAGCCAATAGCAGCATCTTTTATCTCAATGGTGAAAGGTAAGTTATGCCCGCTCTAAGGGGTATAGACTCTTCAGGGGATAATCCGTATCGTTCAAGTAATTGCACAAATACACATGAAGAACCCAATATCAGTTTTTGATGAAATCAAGGCTCTTCATCACAAATCTGGCACCTAAATTTCTCTATGACGTTAGGATTTTTAGAAAATCGGGCTGAAAATATCCTCAATGGATATCTGCTTGAAGCGTTAAAACTAAAGGTGGAATGGGTTTTTTGTCTAAGGCCAAGATGTTTGCTATAAACAGACAAAACAAATTTTTTAACCTTCAACCCCTCACTTGTGCTTTTTTTCCTTAAATACCCCATTTTTCATTGAGAAATGTAATATTCTAATAAATAAAAATCTCATATCACAGTATTTGTGGTCGAAACTCCTCCGAAACGGCTTAACCGATTTTAATGAAATTTTTTTGCATATTTGTTAGGTATGAGAATGGGTTGAATCCTTTTCGCTGAATTTCAAAATCTTGAAAAAAAAATCCTTGTTTTGGTGCCGATAACTTCGGGCTTTCCTTAATTTTCCGGACAATGCATCGCTCGTTAAAAACGCGTTAAAAATTTTGTTTGGTGCACTTCTACCCTTATCTTTCATTCGATTCTTGCGAGCAAAGTGCTCAATAATATGCTGTACTGTAGATGCACTTAAATTAACATTTTCAGCAATTTTTCGAACCGATTGCCCACTTTTGTAATGGTTCAAGACCAATTTACGCTGTTCTATTGTGGTGCGACGACCCATTTTTTTAAAGTATTGTATTGACACTGCTTGCGAAATCAAACTAATGATTGGTTGTAACTGACTCTGAAAATAGCTGTAAATGTAGAAAAAAAACATCGATCGACGGTGCGACACTCTGGAGAATAGGCGAACAGAAGAGACTTCATGAAATAAGCTGAGAGATAAATGTTTGCTCTGTAAATACTAAGGAGAAACCGGAGGCGAACCTTTACAGGGTAACATGTCTGACGGTCTCAACCTGGCAAGGCCAGCATTATCCTTATGAAATCGCCTCAAGTCGACTCAAAGCTCCGCGTGGTGTTTCCTGGGCAACGTCAAAACTGACAACCGTTAGTTTGGCGGCTAATCTGAGCGGCGGGCCCCCTAGGCTTAAAACAGGTTGTGCGTCGGGTTTGAAGCCCACCCGTAAAAACCCATTTCAATTAAAACAATTAAGAAAAAACAAGAAAACTGATCCCCAAATCTGATGACTACCGCAAACGAAAAACTGATGATTTACGGATATGCACCTAGAATGTCCGAACCCTTAATTGGGAAGGTGCCTCTACCCAACTGACTGATGTCTTGGAAAGATGCAAAGCTGATGCCAGTGATATCCAAGAAATGCAATGGTGCATTCGGCATGCACCCTGTGATGTCTACTACAGCGGCCATGCGAAGAAGCACGAGTTTGGAGTTGGCAAGAGACTACGGCCCCACGTCCTGCGATTCACACCTGTGAACGAACGGCTTGCCATAATCCGTATCAAGGTTAAATTTTTTTATTTAAGCCTAATATCTGCGCACGCTTCGACAGAAGGCAAGGACGATGAGACCAAGGAAATTTTCTACGAGTGCTTTGAAAGTGCCTGCCCCCCTCACGACGTAAAAATCGTGCTTGGTGACTTCAACGCTAAGGTAAGCAAAGAAAATATATTTGGTCCAACAGTCGGAAAGTTTCGCCTCCACGACAACACCTCCGATAACGGAATGAGGCTGATTGACTTGGACGCAGCACAAAACATGGTCGTAAGTTTCACTGGATTCAAGCATCTCAATATTCATAAAACCACCTGGATGTCCCCTGATCAGAAAACTAAAAATCAAATTGATCACGTTTTGATCGACGAAAGGCACTCTTCCAGTGTATTGGATGTGCGCACGATCCGTGGTGCAAACATTGATTCGGATCACTATCCTGTTGCAGCCAAGATCCGTACACGTCTGTGCGCAGCTAAGAATATACGCAACCCTACACAGAGAAAGCTAGACGTCGACAAGCTGCAATCGAAACAGACAGCCGATGCTTTCACCACTCGACTCTCACTTCTGCTTCAAAGCACTCCTCCAATCGATGATATATGCGCGCAGTGAACACACATTTTCAACTCCATACATGCACCTACTGAGGAGATAATTGGGTACCACCGCCCTCGCCAAAACCAATGGTATGACCATGAGTGTCGCAACGCCACTGTAGAGAAAGACGCCGCCTACAAAGCCACCCAGCAGTCGGTTGCAACGCGCTCTGCTAAGGAGCGACACAAAGAAAAGAGGCGGGAGGAGAGACGTATTTTCAGGCGGAAAAAAGAGAGGCAGAAAAGCGCGAGCAGGAGAAGATTTAGATGTATGGTGACAGGAATGAAGCCCGAAAACTTTTCGAAAAAATAAACGCCTTGCCGATGGTTTTAAAACCAGGGTCTCTTCCTGCAAGGATGAAAACGGGAATCTAGTGACAGATGTCCAGAGTAGACTGACGTTATGGAGGGAAAACTTCTCTAAGCTTCTAAATGACAAAAAAACCCGCCAAGATGATATTCCGGAAACCCCGGAAACCACGGATGACAGCGTCGAGGTTCCGTTGCCCGACTATCATGAAATTCTGACAGCTATAGCTCGGCTTAAAAATAACAAAGCCGCGTAAGCTGATGGTTTACCTGCTGAGCTGTTTTAGAACGGAGGAGAAGCTCTATTTAAATGCATTCACGAGCTTCTATGCAGAATATGGTTGGAGGAATGCATTCCGAACGATTGGAATCTTAGTGTGCTCTGCCCAATCCACAAGAAAGGTGATGCCACTATCTGTGCCAATTACCGTGGGATAAGCCTTCTTAGTATCGCGTATAAGGTCCTGTCGAGCGTTTAATGTGAAAGATTGAAGCCCATTCTAAACGAACTGATTGGACCTTATCAGTGTGGCTTCAGACCTGGAAAGTCACCATTGACCATATTCTCACGACTACGACAAATCTTGGAGAAGACTCAAGAAAACAAGTCGACACCCACCATCTATGACACCCACCATCATTTGTCGACCACAGCCCAATGAGGAAGCACCTGTACTCCACCATGTCCGAGTTTGGTATTCCTGCAAAACTAATACGACTGTGCAGGATGACACTGAGCAACACCAGCGGCCTAGTTAAAATCGGGTAGGACCTATACCCACCATTTGTTACCAAACGAGGTTTCAGACAAGGTGATTCCTTATCGTGCGACTTTTTCAACCTTATGATGGAAAAGATCATCCGAGCTGCTGATCTGAGAGGTAGTGGCACAATATTCTACAAGAGTGTTATGCTGCTTGCGTATGCTGGTGACATCGATATCATAGGCCATAATACGCGCGAAGTCAGTGCAGCATTTTGCAGATTAGAAAAAGAGTCAAGTCGAATGGGTCTGGCAGTGAATGCAGATAAGACGAAATACTTGGTGTCAACAAACAAACAGTCTCAGCGTCTTGGAACCCACGTTACCGTTGACAATACCTCCTTCGAGGTTGTGAAGGACTTCGTTTATCTGGGATCCAGCATAAACTCAACCAACGACATCAGCATTGAGATCAAACGAAGAATAACTCTTGCCAAGAGGTGTTACTTTGGGCTCAGTAGGCAATTGAGAAGCAGAGCCCTCTCTCGACGAATGAAAATCACGCTCTATAAATCGCTCATCATGCCCGTCCTACTTTATGCATCACAAACCTGGACGCTGAGCAGTTCAGATAAAAGGACTTTAGGAGCATTCGAGAGAAAGATTCTTCGTAAGATCTACGGACCAATCTGCGTCAATGGCGAGTACCGAATACGGTGGAATGATGAACTGTATAAGCTGTACGCTGACATCGACATAGTCAAGCGCATTAAAATCGAGCGGCTTCGCTGGCTTGGTCATGTTCAGCGCATGAAAGACGATGCTCCAGTGAAGAAAACATTCGATTCGGTATCCAGCAGCGGTCAACGCAGAAGAGGACGACCGCATCTTCGTTGGAAAGACCAAGTAGAGGACAACATGACGAAGCTTGGAATTTCCAACTGGCGCCAGCAAGCGAAAGACGGAAAGGGCTGGCGCAAATTCTTAGATGAGGCCAAGACCGACATACGGTTGTAGCGCCAACTAAGTAAATAAGTAAGTAAATACTAAGGGTATTCATGCAAAGTGGCAATCTTATAATTTGAGCAATAAGCTATTTTTATCAGCAGGTTGTATGAGCAGCCCTTAAAGTCGTTTGTTCATTTGCAGCACCAGCTTCAATATATTTTCATATGCTGCATATGTGGCCAATAAGATTTTAAGTTGTAACTTGTAATTATATATTTGTTACTTTTGCTCCAATTTACAAATTCTTGGCTCTCCCGTTGTTTTTCTGCCGACTTCTGATAAGTGAATGAATTAACTTAATTAACGAAAGTTAATGAATTAACTTTCGAAAAACGAAAACAGCTGATTAATCATATAAGTTTGCCACCTCGTTTGCGCACCTAAATCGAAGAGTTAATATATCTGGTTTGTACAAAGGCTCCCCCATTGTGCATTTATAAGGCTGATAAACTCATACAGTTTATAACATTTATAAGTTTATAACATTTTGCATGAATACCCTTACTATTTCTCTCTAACGGGACTAGTAGTTATATTATTGCGAATGCCGTTTTGTGCATAATTTTCGTTGAATGCGCGCCTGCTAAGCTACATTCAAATTTTGTCGATATACTTTTTAGTTTTTAAGTCACATCGATTTTTATTTTAAAACGAGCACTATATCTAATAATCGGCAAGATTATGGTTTCCGTGGCGCCAAGATCTGAAAATGCAGTTTTGTTATACTCATTGAGAAAATAAGATCTACCAAAGGAATTAGCGATATATCGATTAGTTATCAAGTTATCGATTTTTAAAAAATATTTTTCTTAAAGAAGTCTGTATAAAATTTCGGCTATATTTTTCTAATGTTTGACCGATCTGATAAATTCGGGTACCATTAAAAAAATTTATATATCTTCAAGACAAAAGATCAAGGAAATCATTTTTTGCACACCCTGTCACGCTACAGACGGTCTTTCTGCATATTATTATTTTTGTTTGCATAAAACCGTTATTTCCTCTAAAATTCCGTTATTAAGGGGAAACAAAAATATCATATATTAAGAGCTGAAACAATGACCTTTCGTTTGGTGTATAATATGTTAAACTTTTTTCTCCATTGTTGTTGTATTTTTAATATTTGTGTACATACTAGGTTGAACAGTACAATAATATGTTTTTTTAACTAATTGTTCATTTTGGGAAATCAGTTTTGATGTACTCCTTGTCAAAATAGGATTTACCGACGGAATTATCGATATATCTTTTAAGTATCAATGTTTTTTTTGCTTGAAGTTCTGTTTAAGTAAACATTTATATTTTTGTCATAATCCAATCGATTCAAAATATTCAAAAAAACACCATGAAAAATTGATTTTCCCTTATACAAAATAGTGATAAAAACATTCCGTACAAGGGAAAATCATTTTCTCAAGGAATGTATTTTGTTTCATAGTAAAATGAACGTTTGGAAAAAATAAAAAGTCGATTATCGAAGATTCCATCAATGAATCTTATTTTGACCATGAGTTCATCAAAGCTGCATTCTCAAAATGAACAATTAGTTAAAAGAAACAAACCATATCATTGTACTGTTCAACCTAGTATATAAACAAAAATGAGAAAAACAGCAACAATGGAGAAAACGAAATTTACATATTATACACCAAACGAAAGGTCATTGTTTCAACATTTAATATATTATGGTTTTGTTTTCCCTTAATGACAGCATTTCTAGAGGAAATAACGGTTTTGTGCAAACAAAAACTATAATATATTGAAAAACCATCTGTAGCGTGACTGGGTTGAAAAGAAATGATTTTTTTTATCTTTTATCTTAAAGATATCTCAATCATCTTTCGAATGGTACCTGAATCATTCAGATCGGTCAAACATTAGAAAAGATATAGCAGAATTTTTATATAAGCTCCAGAAAGTGGAAATTTGTAATAACTCAATAAGTAAGCGATATATCGATAATTCCTTCGGTGAATCTTATTTTCTCAATGAGTACTACAAAACTGCATTTTCAGGTCTTGGCGCCACGGAAACCGTAATCTCCCCAAATAAGCTGTGAGTCACTGTAGATTAGCTTTTCAGTTTTTCCTTTTTATAGGTACCTTGCATTATTTCCCAACATTTGAACTTCACTGATATCTAACTGATTTCTATTTTAATGGATTAACTTTCTTCTAGTCTCATCTCGATGCCAGGTGAGTTTATAATTGCCGGCGCTGAGAGCATGTATGATCGTGAGGATGAACAGGAGACCATCAGTATACCACATCCTATAGAACATTCCATAGCATTATATGTAAGTGTGGACGGCATTCAAATTAAAAACCAAAGAGTTTTTCTGAAGGCAACTTTTTCCTCTAAATTAGGCAATTGTGCGTGGAAATGAGCCGAATGAAGGTATCTACTATGAATTCACGCTACCCGCGACACTGGGCCAAGGAAGAAAACAGAATTATACTTGGCGGTTAAGCGATTGGACTGCGTGTTCCACAAGTTGTGGCGGTGGAGCGCAGTACCGTGAACCACTTTGTTATGAAAATGAGCGATGTAAGTATTTTGTTGACTTGCGTCTTTCCTCTCAAATTCACCGGTTGAAAATTTTTGTTTTTTGCAGTGACTCACGAGGAAGAACTTTGCTGGTCAAATGCCCAAAATGTGCGGCCAATTAAATTGGTGCGACGCTGTAATGAACACCAATGTCCGGCACATTGGTGGGTTGGTCCGTGGCAATTCTGTCCCGTTAAATGCATCGAGGCTGGTGCAGTGCTACCATTAAAACATCGCTCTGTCATGTGTCTCGATCAGCATGAAATTGTTGTTGAAGACAGTGTCTGCAACAATGCCACACGTCCTGCGGATACCGAAAGCTGTGGACAGCTGCCCGAATGCAAAAAAACAAACAATATGAAGAATGTAATTCTGCTTATGCAGAATTTATAAAGATTTCGACAACGTGATGCTGTATTAAGTTCTCTGCTAAATTATTTAATTAACAATGTAATAATATTTATATTTATATTTATAGAAACTTAAATTAGTGCATTAAAGTTTTTTACTTTAGGGTATCAAATAATGTAGGATTGTACTTATTTTTAATATACATATATTTATATTTTTCTAAAACTATTATATAAAAATTTGGCTTAAGTTATTGCTTTAAGGTTTGAGCTGTCTGTGGTCGTTAGGCAAAACTTTGAAAGTATGATGGAGTAAAAATTTACGCTTTTAATTTATTTGCTAAACGGTAATTTTATATATATTTTTTGGCTACTTTCAAGTTTTTCTAACGCCACGTTTTCTTGTTTTATGTCTTTTTCATTTTTTTTTAATACAAACTAAATAATACTCTTACGTTAAAAAGACAAACTTGAGTGTTTTCTTTGTTTTTCGATAAAAAATGCATTGCAATGTTTTTGTTTAAAATCGAGTATTGTCGGGCATTTTTATAAAATATGCCACCTTCTCTTTGGGCACCTTGTAGCTGTGTATCCAACGACTGCCTTTGCGCAGTGAGCCATCGATACCGTCCTTCCAAACACCTTGCGGCAGATAGACTGTGAAAAGAATTAGAAAATTAGATACTCATTAATGTACATTTATTTCAGGAAATTTATAGTACAATAGAAGAAAAGAGTAAATATTCGATTTAAGACAACATTTTACAAACATTTATAGGGGTTTGTTTTAGAACTTTTCTACTTAGCAGGGATCGAAAATAAAGATTAATAACGAATCTGTCATTTTATAAAAATTATTTATAAAGGATATTTTTTCTATCAGAAATAAAAATGCTTTCTTACCGATATTTTTTGATTGATATTCTTCCGATAAGATGTAAAAATGATAAAAGATCGCTATTTCAATGATAAATCGATATTTTGAGAATAAAAAATAAAAATCAAGCATGGATCGTATAGTTTTTGACCGCATTTTTTACTATAGATTGAATTTATAATGAATTTCGATCGAATTTCGTTGAAAATCACAACGAGTGCAGTGATCTGAAATGTGAAAATTACGAACGCTTTTACGCTATAGCGACTGCCGCGATTCGGCAATAATATATTGATAAAATATCATAGAAAAATTACATTTTAGAATGTTTGACGTTTGCAGTGCTGCAAAATTTGCCATTTTCGAACATTTTGCTTGTGCTACAAAGCAGTTTGCGCATCATGATGCATTTCCGAACAGACCCTATATCTATAGTAATAAAACTAATTTTCTGTTTGTTTGTTTGTTTGGCCCTTATACAAATCTAAACGGCTCAACGGATTTCGCTCAAACTAGGTATACATATTAAGTGCATCCTAGATTAAAATGTTACATACTTATTTTTTGCCACGCCCCCTCCAAAAATTTTCAGCTAACGGTAATTTTGTTATTATAATACTTTTTACGAACGGATTTTTTGTGTATTTAATTTTAAAATTTTTTTGTTATTTTGACATCAAAAACACTCACATATATTCAAAATTGTTGGAATTTTCAGTACAACAACTTTTTCATAAAACATCGTTACCTAAGAATGATAAAAAAACGACATGAAAATCAAAGTTTGGTCTTTCGAGGCAAATATCTCCGCTGTCCATTAATATATTTCATTCAAATTTTTTTTGTTTAAAAGTTCAATAAAATCACTTCACAAAAATAGGTTGAACTGTACCGTTAAGTCAGTGCATATATGTTTTATGATTATGTCAGAAAATGTCCAAAACTTTTGACTTTTTACTCAAAAAATGACGCAAAAATTGTTGTTGTTGTAAAAATTAAATTAATTAAAAATTGTACATCTGGCTATCTTTCATATGACATAGCATTTATTTGCAAAAATTCTTTCAGCTAAGCGGAAAAAATATTTTACTGTTTTTGTCATCAAAACAACAGCTAAAAAGCTATTTTTTCATACCAGCTATTGGGGGTTGGAATTAGTTTTAAAGGTTTTCTAAGAGATGGCGTAATTATCAATAGATCGCATCGGGCACACCTGTGACTATATTCATTTCAAAGCACATTGTGTAAGCTTCATTTTTCAGTATGTGTCATTCCACTGAAGTGTAAACAACATATATTTTTTTCTCTGTGAACATGTCGACTTTCGTTCCAACAAAACGCAATTTGCGGGAAGGTTTACTTTTGTGCTTCCATTTGAAGAAAAAAGCGGTTGAAGCACAACGCACGCTTACTGAGGCTTACGGGGACTATGCTCCATCGATTTCTACTTGTGAGTACTGGTTCCGTCGGTTTAAAAGTGGTGATTTTGATACGGAAGACAAAGAGCGTCCGGGCCAGCCGAAAAAGTTTGAAGATGAGGAATTGGAGGCTTTGCTCGATGAAGACCCGTGTCAAACCCTTCAAGAATTGTCAGAATCATTGGGAGTCGACTTATCAACGGTCGGCAATCGCTTGAAGGCCATGGGAATGATTCAAAAGCAAGGAAATTGGGTGCCGTACCAGTTGAAGCCGAGAGACGTTGAACGGCGATTTTGCATGTGCGAACAACTGCTTCAACGGCATAAAAGGAAGAGTTTTTTGCATCGTATTGTCACTGGCGATGAAAAGTGGATCCATTACGATAATCCTAAGCGAAAAAAATCGTGGGGACCACCCGGCCATGCATCAACATCGAGGGTCAAGCCGAATATTCATGGCGCCAAGCTTATGCTGTGTATTTGGTGGGATCAGAAGGGTGTCGTGTACTATGAGCTGCTAAAACCTAACGAAACCATCACTGGGGAACGCTACCAACAACAATTGATGCAATTGAGCCGAGCATTAAAGGTTAAACGGCCGGAATATGCCAACAGACACGACAAAGTGGTTTTTCAACATGACAACGCACGGCCACATGTTGCAAGAACCGTCAAGGAAACGTTGGAGGCGCTGAATTGGGATGTGCTACCCCACCCGCCTTATAGCCCAGACATAGCCCCTTCCGACTACCACCTATTCAGATCGATGACGCATGGCTTGGCTGAACAGCGCTTCACTTCTTACGAGGATACCAAAAAATGGGTCGATTCGTGGATTGCCTCAAAAGACGAATCGTTCTTCCGGCGCGGAATCCATATGCTGCCAGAAAGATGGGAAAATGTTGTAGCTAACGATGGACAATACTTTGAATAATATACATTGTACCGTTGTTTGTAAATAAATGCTCAAAAACCGAAAAAAAACCTTTAAAATTAATTCCAACCCCCAATATATTAAAATTCTCTATCCTAAATATCTTCCTTATATTAGTACGTCTTTATTTTTTCCTAACTGCCAGGTTTTTTGCTTTTAACCGTGGCTAGCGTTATGCCTTAAACTCGGCAAGAATTTCCAGCCTTTAGTTGTTTGTCCTTTAATTCCACATTTTCTACAATTTCGTTGTGGATTTTTAGTTTTCCATAATTCTTAAATGTAGGAAAGAACAAAGAAAGTGAAAAGAACCATGCCCGAACCCGGATTCGATCCAGGGACCTCTAGGTTGATAGACTAGCGCACTCTCCACTAGACTATAAAGGCCGATCAGAAATTTCATTTAAAATGAAGAAATTTAATTTTAAAATCTAAATTAAAATTCAGAAAGTGGGCGTGCAACTTTCATAGGAAATGACAGTTTTCGCTTACTAACGATACCAAAAATCGTCGTTAACGCGTTTGGAAATTCTTCTACAAGAAAGATCAATTGATACTTAGAATTTTTGTTTAAAACACAGAACAGATCAAACTAAATTTTTTAATTTCAAAAATAACAAATGTCAAAATTCAGAAATTTCATTTGAAATTAAGAAACTCCATTTTAAGTTCAGAAAAGATCAAAAAAGATGAATTGAATTGAATTTAAAAAAATTAATTTTTTTGAATGAAAAGGGAATTTCTGAAGCTTAATAGATCTGATCTAAATGATCTGTTCCAACGATCTTGTCTAAATTTCCGAAGATATTTTCTAAATTTTATTTTTTGGTATTATTGAATTTGAGTAGATCTTTTCTGAAATTAAAATGGAATATCGAATAAAATTTCTGAATTTTTATATTTGATATTTTCTTAATTTCAAGTGATCTATTGAAAATGCGTTTTAAACGGAATTCTTAATATTGTATCAATTGATTTTTTCTGAATTTTATGTGTTTTTGAATCCCAAATGATCTGTTCTAAATTTAAAATTAAAAATTCAAAATTTTTATAAGATCTTTACAGAATTCGAAAGTGAATTTCTGAATTTCAATTAATCTTTCCTGAATTTTAAATAAAATGGTGTAGCTATATTTGCTTAAAAATATTAGATTATCCAAAATGGCAATTCTCAGTAAACATAAATCGTACCATTTGCATCAAAAACCTTCACTCAACTTACCCTCACGCTCGTCTACTGACTTTTCCAATATCGGTGCAACGATCAGCTCTTCGCCCACCGAAAACTCATCGCTCACAATTAGGCAAGCCGGATCGTGTGGATCCAACATCCACAAGGGTCTCACCAGTGGCAAACCCTCATTCATTGACTCACTCAAATACTTCTTGAGCAGCGGTATCACTATCTTTTGCCGCACATTTGTCAATTCCTTGGCAATTTCCGTCATATAGTCCTGCTTGTACTCGGAGGGAAGGTGACTGAATTGCATCGATGGCAAAAAGGTCATTAATTGCAGCCAGCGTATAAACAGCTCTGGCTCGGGCAACTCTGGTTGACCCAAAGAGTAAAATGAAGTCATTTTGGTAATAACTCGTTCCAACTTATAGTCTCCACCGATGGCACCGGGTAAAACAAACGGATAACCAATGACCCCATAGTTAAGAACCACCGAAAGCACCTCACGGAGACCCTGCCATGAGGAGTTTGTTGGTGGTAAGCTAAGAAAAGTAGGCGGTTTGGGTACAACGCTTGCGGTAGAGACACCAATGACGCCGACGCTTTCCAGGCTATGCGTAAAGAGTTTGGCATACATATCCGGATTGTCCAACGTTTCCCGACATTGATAATAATGCGGAAGATTATAGCCTGTGCCCAGATCCAGATAGAAACTATCGACCTGGTATTCTTGCTTTAAAGCTTCAAGTTTCTGCATTATCCAGGGAACAGAGGCATTATTCGTTATGTCCAGAACACCGGCACTGGAGGAGCTCTTGTAGCGCGTCAGAGCTGGTATGCTACGTTCCGAATAGCGTTCATAGATAAGCAGTTTCTTCTTGATCGCCTCCTTAAAACTCGGACTGTCCGTGCTGATGAACGGTTGTATGGTAAAGACAATTTTGAAACCGCGACGATGCAGCACGTCGATGGTGTTTTTGAGCGTTGGAAAACGCTCACGATCCACAGTAAAATCACCAATATTTTCTTGCCAGAACTCATTGACCAATATGTGTCCGAGACGCATAAAACCCATAGCAATCACCTCTTCCGAGTACTCATAAATGATAGTCTCATTCACGGAGTCTACCTCGCTCTGGAAGGGAATCTTCCACACCGGCTCTTCGATAAGGGAATGTAATATTTTGATATCGGCCTCCTTTAGGCCATCCCACAGACTCTGCTGGGTCATCAGCATGTGCAGGCTGCGCATATCTTCAGTAGTGCATATCTTATATTCCAACTCAGGCAGCGGCGTCAAGTGATTCACGAAGGCGAATTCATCGTTCATGCCACGCAGGCAGAGTTGATTTTCGGTGCGATTTACCGCTATATGCAGTGGTGTCTTTTCGTCCACCTGCATGGCCACGCCTATAGAATTGATGAAGTAACGCTTGACGCCATTGCCGAACTGATGTACCGTTGTATCGCCGCTGGAGAAGGGCGCAAAGTCAAAGTCTGTCGAGCTAAGCGACCAGCTCTTGCTGCGTGTGATACCACCGCCAAACCATAGACTGGTTTCGCGATTTAGCTCATAGCAGTCCGTAGGATAGACACCTGGACTCAGAGCCTGCCATTTCAGCGTGTAGCAACGAAAGACATCCATGTCCTGAAAATTCATATAGAGTCGTGCAATGCCATTCCACTCAATGCAGACACTACCATCCGTCTTCCGATTGTCCTCAAGACAATGAAACGGATTGACATCGCGGCCGAGTGTTACGCCTAACTGACCCGACATAACTTGATTCTCGTCGTGACTCAGTATCTTGAAGATGCGATCGTTGGAGTTGAATTTGATTTTCTCAAAATAGGATTTGGTTAGCAGCTGCTGGTGATAGGCCACATAGGCGTAGCCGATCTAAAGTGAAGGAAGTGATGAGAGTGCAAAAAGCAATGCCTCAGCAAGGACTTACCAGGAATATGATTATAAAGAACATTATGGTAACGAATATTTTAATTTTGTAATCCTTCGTTTCGCGCTTCTTCTTGCGTATCATCTGCGGAAAGGCCTGTGCAAATGGAAAGTATTTTTTTATTACTATTTTATAGAATTGTATGTTAGGTTTTCCTAACTTACCTGCATTTTCTCGCGCAGCAAACTGGCCACAGAATTTATGCTTGTTATCGAGGCCTGATTGCTGGCCAAGCTGTGTGTGTCAAAATCACTGGCCAACATTTCTTTGCTGTTCAGCCGTAACGCTGGCAATGGTGCAATAGAAGCTCTACGTTTGTTGCGAAAAAGATTGCTGAAATGAGAGATCAGACGCTTTTAAAATGGATCAATAGACGACGATTACAGTGGCAACAAAAGAAAATCAACTGTTCCAGAGAAAATCTTTGTATCTATGGATTAAAACAGTTGCAAGTTTAAAAAACATCTTTACGAATTCTAAATTTATAACTGAATAAAAAAAATGCGCTCTTAACATTATACAAACTGATGTATTTGTTTACCTGCGATAAAAGTGTTACATTTTAACAAAGGGTCTTATTGCAAAATAAAAGTAAATACGAGTAAGTAATTAGCACCTTGAGTTTATTAGTGCTAAAGCGATTAAACTAAGATTGTTTGCGCTCTTTTGAATACTAATCATAGCTGAAACTGTGCCGTCGTTTATTCAAATACTTAATGATTTAAATTGTCATTTCACTAAAAATAAAAAAAAATTCAAATTAATTTGCAACATTACTAAAGTGTTTTTAGTTGCAGATTTTTTTTAATGTAAATGTTTCATTAAATATTTCACTTTTTTGCACATTTAATTTTTGTTAACCTATATAAAATGGGGCATTCTCTGATACTTTGTATATCTAGCCGGTGAATTTTTTGTGAACTTTTTTGAATTTTTTAAACTTTGTCAAATTTATGTTATTTTTTGAAGTGAAAACTTCTTTAGGCTCGTTGAGCTATTTTTGGTAGAGCGTAAATCTTTGGTTTGCGTCATCATTGCAGTGAGTAGCTTTCGTCATCAATTCAGCGAGTAACATTCGTCATCGCTTTCGTCAGAGAGTAGCATTCGCTTGACAATGATTAATACAGAGCTTCCACAAAGTAGATTGTGTAATTACTCCAGTGCTTCTCAAACTAGTCGGTTTTGATTTATTCCAGTGCTTGTCAATCTATTAATCCAGTGATTTTCAAACTGTTACTCCAGTGACTTTTTAACTGTTGGTTCTAGTGACTCTCAAACTGTTGGGCTTTTCACTTTGTGAAGGGTGTCACGGTCTAATTAACGCACTTACGTTTCTGATTAAGCAAGGTTCTTATTGTAGTTATTTTTGGTGCTTGCCTTTCACTTTGTGCAGGGTGAGTACAATATGCCGCCTAAAGGCGACCCCGGCAATTGTCCAGGCAAAGCTGTTCCTGCTTCAGAAAAACCTTTAACTGGCATTGGTATGGGTGTAAAACAGGGGTACCCAAAAGGCAACCCATGGGCGGAGAGCTTTCACAAGCATTTGTTGACACGAAAATGAAAAAGCTAGACTTCAAGCAGGCAGCGGTTGCTCACTTCTTAATATGTTCTTGTTTTTACGTAAATTATGCACTTAACAAAAAAAGATATACAAACTGAACACAAAAAGTTGTTGTTAACTATTTTTTTTCTTAATCAAAAGATAAAAATTAGAAAGAAAGATGTCTATTTATTGAAAATGATAATAAAAATATTATTTTTTTTTAAGCACACATAAAAGTATTTGACATAGGGGAAATGTAATAAAGTAAATTTATAATTTTTTGTTTCAGTAGGACTAAAACACTAATAAAAAAACCCAAAAAGAACTCTTCGAAATTTCAACTCAACAACTCTTCTCTAATACGTTTTTCTTTGTTTTGAAATACTAGGCATTCAGCGTCACCAAACAAATTTTCAGCAAATCAAAATTCCGATTCCCAATTTTCGTCAAACATCTTCATTAAAGCATAGTACTTTGTTCAGTTTCATGTGGAATTTCACTCAAATCTCCATACAAAAAGTGACAGCTGCGAAACAAGTGTGGAAATTTTCACAACATGTTCGTCAGAGCAGTACTCTGTTCCGCTGCGTGAAATTATCGCAACATGTTTCTGAGCAACATTTTTTCACGACATTGCCTATTTATTTTGAAGTGAAAAGAGAGAGATCTTATGAAATCTCCCAACATATTCTCTGAATCTCTCTGAGAAACGTTGCCATAGGAATTCCTCGCAACAAACTTTAAGTCAGAAATTTCACGCAACAAATAAAAAGATGTTGCCAGCGAAATTTCACGCAAACGAACAGAGTACTAGGCTTAAGCTTTAAACAATTATCACAATTATTCAGAGAATGTGTTGCGAGATTTCATATGATCTCTCTCTTTTCACTTCAAAATAAATAGGCAATGTCGTGAAAAAATGTTGCTCAGAAACATGTTGCGATAATTTCACGCAGCGGAACAGAGTACTGCTCTGACGAACATGTTGTGAAAATTTCCACACTTGTTTCGCAGCTGTCACTTTTTGTATGGAGATTTGAGTGGAATTTTACATGAAACTGAACAGAGTACTATGCTTAACCGTTTGAAGCCCCAACAAGTAATGAATCATACATAGTTTGTTAAATTTTATTTTAACCTCATAAGGAAGTGTGTTTTACTAGCAAGCTTACATTGTAAAAACTCAGAGAATTTTCCCATATAATTCGTTTTTGTTTTTTATTTTTCAATAATAGGAAAACAGTGAAACAGTTTAATAATAAACCCACTTTACCTATGGACTTTGGTTATTTAAATATATATTGCGTTTCAAAAAATATTTGCCGTAACTCGCGCGACATAACCCACGCGACAAAATTTCCTTAAATTTAAATTGGGTGATTAAGTAATTAGGTAGTAAAGTAAATATGTTATTTAGTAATTAACGAACAAATTTAAGATATTGTCCTTTTCTTGCCTCTACCATATTTCTATTACCTTTAGCTAATGCTTTCCATTTTTACTAAAACAATAAGTTTACGAATCATTTACTAAACATTTACGAAAAAGGACACTACATTTGTGAAATAGTGCAGGCAATTTGATCATCATGGTTAATGAATTTATATAGAAATTTATTAAATAGAAATTAATAAAATTAAAATGTTTCTTTTAATAATATCATAAAATAAAAAGTTTTTAATAAGTTTTAAGTTTTTGGTCACGGTTAACTTTTCTGTGGAAATGAAACAATTCGAATTTGAGGGCGAAGAAATGAACAATATTCATGATGTTTGTATTTTTATCGTGAAATTATACATAAGAGCATGGTATGGTTGCATAAATGGCATCACAGCAGCAAATCAGGACCTCGACTTTATCAAAACCCCAACTCCTAATGCAAATATCGACAAGCCGGTATACTAACCTAAATGCGAAACCATCTGTGGAGCTTGTCAGAGGAAATCATGTGTATTGCTTTCTTTGAATCTAACATTTCTATTGAAGAAAAACGCAAGATGGTGGATAATCCGGCTTGACCATCCAAAAGAGCAAATTGAAAATTGAGGCAACAAGTACAGAAATTCCGGCATATTCAACGAAATGCATCAGTGATTTTGTGACCGAAAAAACTTCAAATTTCTTCGAACGCTTCGACTTATCAATCGAATTTCTGGATAAAGATCCTTCAACATGGAATTCGAATTCGGAATACCAAAACGACGCATTATTCTGTCGTGCCATGTATGTTGTCAATGATTCCGCAGAAAGAGGAGTTAAATTGATGTCAATATATAACAAAATTCTGACGAAAGATGAGAAAGTCCTGCCATTCATTAACGTATTTTAAATTATTCCATAAAATTATCATTTTTTACCCGATCAAAGTGTTATATAGCTCATTTGGAGCTCATTCACAATTGACTCAATTTCACAGTAAATTCATGAATTTTGCCAAACTAACTAGTTTTAGAATGTTTTAAATAGGTTAGTTATGATTATTAGTAATAAAAATCGTGAATTCGCACTAAAATTGAAACGTTTAACTTCAATTGAAATCTGCGACGGGTTTCTGTTGTTCGATAGCTTCCAAACTTTTTACGTTTCTCTTTTAGGTCCAATGGAACACTGTTGTACCCTGAAACCGAATGAAATTCGATTTTGTGAATTAAGAGCAACCCTAATATACATACATGGTTAGGTTAGGTTAGTGTGGCTGGCTCAAACAAGATACACTTAGGCCAATGAGGCCCATTGTGATACCAAGGGTTATTTTTTTCATATCTCTATTTAAACCAGCTTGAGCTGTTTACTAAGCCTAGGATTCCGTAAACCGAAGATTCCGAGCCTTCGTCAAGGTCATTGAAGAACCAGTTGCCTAAGTGGAGGAAGCGTTTTAGTCAGCGCTGGGCAAGTGCAGAGGAAATGTACTGTAGATTCTTCCTCCTCCTCCTCATCTCTACAGCTTCCGCAGAAGTCGTTGTGGGGTATGTTCAATCTTTGAGCGTTTCTGCCAATCAGGCAGTGCCCTGTAAGCATCCCTACCATGGTGCTAATCTGGTCTCTTCTGAGAGCAATGAGTTCTTTTGAACGCTAAGGGTTGAGTTTGGGCCAGATTTGCAGCGTTATATTACACGTGTTACCTGCTGACCATCTGTTGTTGGTTGTGATACCGGATAACTCATGTGTAAGGAGTTTGCATGTGGTGAGAGGAATACCAAGGCTTGCCTTATCTATATCTATATAGCTGTTTGGTAGTACCTTTACGAGCGAGTTCATCTGCTTTGCAGTTACCTATAAAAGCCTTATGTCCAGGAATCCAGCATAGAATGATTTTGAGCTGCTATTTCGTTTGGTAGTACCTGTACGAGCGAGTTCATCTGCTTTGCAGTACCTATAAAATCCTTATGTCCAGGAATCCAGCACAGAAGGATTTTGAGCTGCTATGCCATCTCGTTTGGAGATATGCGACAGTTGAGAACTGTTTGAGAAGTTATTTCAACCGTTCTTAGGGTTTTGACCCTAAAGTTTCAAAGCCGCTTGACTGTCAGATAATATGCAAATATCCATGGAAGATATCTCATTCACCTGAAGCCAAGTTAACGCTTCATGTGTAGCAGCGATTTCAGCTTGAAATACACTGCAATGGTCAGGAAGCCTGAAGGCAAAATTAATACTTAATGCTTCTGAGTAGACTCCTCCACCTTCTTTGCCATTTAGTGTTGATCCATTAGTAAAGATCTCAATGACATTGTGAGGTGAACGGTTACCTATTTTCCACTCTTCTCGAGAGGGAATGGATACATCGAACTTCCTCTGAAAGGATAGTTTTTGTGTGATGTAGTCAATGGACCTAGGTGCAGGAGGGAAAAATTTTCTAATGCAAGAATGTCCTAGTGTACCTTCTTTCCACTGGTAGGTGGCTTCTAGGCGAATGGCTGTATTAGCGTCCAGCTGTTTAGCTAGGATTTAGCTGAAGAGGTGATTGGCTACCAACGCCCTCGCCGAAACCAGTGGTACGACCAGGAGTGTCGCGACGCCATCGCAGACCCACTTAGCGACGCATTGGATGGTCAGTTGGCTTTAACTCCTGAACCAATAGGACTTTGTATGGCGTCATACTGAGGTCTTTATGCAAAATTCGTCTCAATGATGTCTCCGAAATGTTCAATTGTTGAGAACGACGGTGAATTGATGTTGATGGCGCTTCACGCACACTTTCTGCCACAGCAGCAATATTCTCGGGTGTACGCACTGCTTTTGGCTTTTCACGCTTTGGTTTATCGATGAGGATGCCAGTTTCTTTCACTTTTTCACAAGATAACGAACATACGGAGCTGACGGTGCTTCTCTTCTTCCAAAATCCGTACGCAATTTTCGCACACATTCTGCAACATTACCATGATTTTTAAAGTAATGTCGCAATTTTTTCCAGCGTTGTTCAACCGTATACACAACCATATTCGTTCAGCGGAAGGATAAAACTAATTATCTGTCAAATCAGACATGAGCTAAGTGTTACCATTCACGAAATAAGCACTAGTTGAAAAAAAACGTTAGATGGCGGACCCTGTAGTTCGTTTACGAATCTGAGGATCTAGTGGCCAATAAACATACATACTTTAAAAAAAAACAACTTTTTTTTTGCAAAATTTAAAACTAATTTTGTTTATAAAAATTGTGCTAATTGTTTGACCACTACTGTATATTGAGTGTAGCAAAGTATTCATCGAAACATTTGAACTCACAAGTACTGTTTTTATAAAATTCTTTGGCTAATCACTGTTAATGATATTCATATTGAATAAACTTAAAGTCCACTTCACAGTTATTGTCTTAATAGGTATTAAGTGAGTGAGTGAAATTGCAAATAGCTTTTGTAGAGCATTTCAAGCCTCGTTCAAATCTTGTTGAACTTCAAATCAAAACTACTTGAACTTGAACACTTGAATTATAGGCAGTCTCATTGCTATAAGGTAATTGAGTATATGTAAATATATTGAATTAAATACAATATGCACATTAGTATTTATTTAATTTATAAAAAAATTAACATTTTCATAAATACCCAAAGTAAATACATAGTAGGTATGTTTCCGTGCTGGATTTTGTTAATTGTAATAGAATAGAGAGTTACATTTTGCGTGTTATTCTTCACTGTCGAGCTTCAAAAATTTGTAAAATGACGCTTTCAAGTTACGTGAATCGAGTACGGAAACAGACCTAAAGTTTGGTAAATTTTTGCTGTGTGCAAGGTCTTAATGTAAGCTTCTTACAAGAACAGAAGTATTGTAATTTGAATAAAACTTTTATAAGCTAGTTAACTATCTAATGCTGCGCAAATAACAGCAAACACAGATATCAGTGATAATTTTTCATCAAAGGTCGTAGCTTGTTTTTGCATAAAAGCAATGTTCACCGATAAGTAAAGAAAATCAAAAGTGCTGCATTGCGGATAATTTTTGTTGTGGCCTTGCTGAAGAGCTGATAAGCAATTTTATACTATTTGGCAATATTTAAACAACTTGTTAGAGACAATTTTTCCACAATATTGAGTAAAACATTTAATCAAATTTCACAGCTTTAATTCTTACAAATAACTATGAGTATATATATAGATAATAATTGTTATTGTTTGTTTATCAAATTTTTAAGATTTTTCTTTTATTTGCACTCACAGAGCTTTGAACTTTTCTCAAAGGAAAACACATGTTTTTTCTTCACCTTATTTCTTAGTTGTTGTTGAGCCCACTATCAGCCGGAATTCACTTAATCTTGTATTAAGAAAAACAAAACAAAAACATAGTTCGTTTAACGCTGTTATCAACAAGAAATCCGGTCAAACACTGAGAAAATTCCGCAGCACGGCCAGAACATGTGAGAGATAGACGACCGTCACTACAAAATCTAGAGATTGTTATTTATTTATTTACAACAATTTGCTTGCCGAATTGCAAATGTTTCGCTCTTCTGCTCTCGGTGTCTAGTTAGAGTGAGTATCTGCTGGATATGTGGATAACTTGCTTTAAGTACATTTTCCTAATCGCAATTTACAAGCACAATTCCTACCGATACTTAAGTGATACAGATACATCAGTCACAGCAGACAGCTTTTTACTGCATATTTTTTGTATGGCCTTTTTTGTTTATTTTACCGGCGTTAAGTGTGTCTTAAGTGACGACAAGCCAATGCACCGAGCACGATCGTACATCTGTCGGATGATTAAAGTGCTAAAGCATTATTTAATTTGATATACTAAGTAAAATAAAAACAGCATTTGTGTAAAGTATCTTTCGCTCAACTTCTGGTTACAGTAGAAGCACGTTGCTGTTAATGAAGTCAATCATGAATGAGGTGTTTTTTTGTTATTCGCTTAGCTAACTTTTTTCTCTTAGTAAAATTGTTATCTTGACACCCTGAAAGCTTAAAGCTAAGTAAATATTCGATAAATTGTGATGGTGTATTTTTGAGTACGATTTATAGATGTTATTTGCAATGGAATAACTTAAAAGATAATACAGTTAAAAATATGTTGTTATTTAAATATTGTAGATATTCCTCCCAACAGAAAATATACTAACAAACCACGTGTTGATAGTTGAGTTTAACGTTATACATAATTAGTTTCAATTACAATATACAATTTTACGTTACATTGAAAAAACAATAAGGGTATACACTTTACTTCGTAATTTTCCGAAATCGGAAATTTACGAATATTTCAGTGCAATTGTTGTTGTTCTTGTTTTACGAAGATTGCTTAAATTTAATCATCTATTAAGTTGATGTTAAATAATCGTCGGAAATTTGCAAAAAAAAAAAATGTGTTCGTTCAGTGCGAACAAGCGCACAAGCAACTGTGTTTCATGAAAAAAAAAAACAACATCCTGAACGGTCTTCTACAATAAAATTGCATATAATTTAGGTATTTCACTTATTTTCGGCATTTTTCGCAATGTTTTACAAATTCAAAAAGTTTCAAAAGAAAATTGCTATTGTTTTCTGGAGAGTATAGAAAAATTTATTTTGTTTTTCAATATTATAATTAGCATGATGCCAAAAAAAGTACTTTCTTAAACTTTTGAATCCAATATATGACAGCACTCATTAAATAGGGTGTATATTAGAGCCCTGCGTAGGTGCACTTAAAACCGGCTTCAAAACATTTGTTCATTTCACACTACACTGCACTGTCTTGCTTGCTGCAAAGAAATCATGTGTGTGATTGCAGCGAAGACGAACAAAACACGATAGAGCAATAAAAAACAGATCATTGATATTGTTGATCTAAGATATCGTTGTCAGAGAGCTCACTGCAGTCAATGCAACGAAAGCTTGTTAACTGGCAATAGATGATTTATATCAGACAACGAATACGGTGCTGGCGCGAGCACTAGGTAAAAATGGGTCACGCATCATTATTTAACAGTGCTAGGAGGTTGCTGAATTCGAATCCGAAGTCAGAATTTTAAAAATAAAAATGGGTAATAGGGCTGCCACCTATTTTTTTTATTTTTACATATGCGATGCTGGTGCGAACATCAGGTAAAAATGGGTCGCTGAATCCGAATCCGTTGTCAGAATTTAAAAATAATGTAATTTTTTATAATAGGGTTGCCACCTAATATTATGTATTTTTAAAAGTTTTAAACATCATTTATCGGTTAGGGGGGTCGCTGATTTAGAATCTGAAGTCAGAATTTTAAAATTCAAGATGGTGGATAAGGCTGCCACCTTAATTTTTTGTATTTTTATAAATTCGGGGCTGGCCCCATTATTTCCAAATTTTATTATTTTGAAATTCTGACCATGGATTCCGATTCAGCGACCCCTTTTTGGTGTATAATTTTTTTTTGCCAGCCCCGAATTCATAAAAATGCAAAAAATGAAGGTGGCAACCCTATCCATCATCTTGAATTTTAAAATTCTGGCTTCAGACTCGATATCAACGACCTATTTTTACCGAGTCAATCTTGAAAATCTTGAAGTTGGTGTAAAAAAATGTCTAGTTAGGCGCTGACGACCGCTGATTAAAATTATCAAAATGATCAAAATGATCCAAATGATCTATTGCCATCCATTTTATTGCTTTTTATTTTTTTATTTTATTTATTTTATTGCTCATCCTACCCTTAACGATTAAATTTCATTGCTTGTGGTGTTGACGAACAAAAACACACCATGCTTGGATTGCCGAGAGAGAAAATGTGTATTGCTTGTCGTTGTAGGCTTTCGTTTGCTGTTGAGCAAATCAAGCTCTCAAGTGTTATTAGATGACAGTCAACTGTGAGCAATGCAATAAATCACAGTGTGTGTACGTTCAAATAGATGCACCGACGCAGGGCTTTAGTGTATATTTAGCTTTTTTCGTAGTACTCCAAAAAGTCCTTGCATACAGGGGCCTGATATCTAGATGTTTAAAAATCTCCTTTTTTGAGAAGGTATTGTTTTAACCACTTTAAACTATTCCCCTTGTTGAAAAGTAAACATTTTATAATTTTTTATTTTTATAATGGTAGAGAATATCATAGAGAATATCAAATAGTGCACATTTGAAGCACAAGTTATATAAATTAAAAAAAAAAAACAAATGCATTTTTATATTTGAAGTGGCACAAATATGTGAAGAAATTGGGAAGGGTCATCTGAGTAACTTTTGTTTGTCTAACATATATCTAAATTCCTATCGGATGTTCTTAAAATATTTTTTCCAGAAAAACGGTTTTCCAGAAAAATGGTTTAAAAAAAAGTTCAGTACAAAAATAGCCTGTTTTTCACTCATTTTCTACATCAAATGGCATCCTAGCCGCTTTATTCACAGGAAAGTATAACATGAATTAATTTTTATTAATGGGTTTAAAAAAATCTATCAAACGTTCTTAAGATTTTTCCTTACCATTTTAAAGAAATCAGCCCTAATATGAAGTAAGATTAAAAAAAAAAAAATTTATCTAAAATTTTTATTTTTTTGAGGCAATTTTATATTCATAGAATTGGATTTACAACATTTTTAAAATAAAATAGAGATATCCTGGTATATAGAATGCCGGAAATGCCTATAAGTTATACAAAAATTGGTCGGCATTATGAAGTTATTTAATATAATTATATTACAAGGAAAAAAAATTCAACAATAACAATAAATTTTGAAATCCCATTTTATATTTTTTTGAGAGCAAACACTTGTAAATTTTTGTAAATTTCTGATTAAATCAGATAAAAAAAAAATAAATAAAAAAATAACGATTATGGTATTATGATTTTTTTTTTAATACAAATAATAACCTTTACGGTCCTTTGTTAATGATTTTTTCTTAATTTTTAAATATTTAAATTTTATAAAAAGTTAATTTAATAAAAAGCGTTATGAACACCCAAAGTATTTAAAATATGAAATATAATTCAATTTATTATAAACATAAAAAGATGTACGAATTTAAGTTAAACAAAATAAATAACATATATTTATCTTTTAAAAAATTGAAAAAGAAAACAAAACTTCTTATTCAAATAAACTAGTCAAATAAGTTTTGGAATACTTTTTAATTAAAACTTTGGTTTAAAGGAATTTTTAATCCAAAAAGCACTATTTTTTAATCCCTACTTTAATTTAATTTAGCTGGGTCTCGAACCCACGTTTCTGAAAGGAACTTACTTGTTTCCGTAATGTTGCAAAATAACTGAAACCTTGTTTACAACTTAGTTGGACGAGTATATAAAGTGTTGGACCAGCACATCAGATGATTCATGAATTTATTTTTTTTTATTAGAAAATTTAAAACTTTTCCTTAGATTAAAATGTAATCTTTTTTTGGTGTTGTTCTACATGTAATCCAAAAAGTTTAAAATTTAGTCCAAGATTTTTAACCGTGTAGCTGTTAGTAAAAAGTATGATGTGAATAAAATATTATTTTTATAGTAAAAAAACTGTAGTATAGTATTAAAACTACTGTTACTTTCAAAATTTCATGAAAGTTGAACAGCCTAGTAAACAGAGTATTTTAATATCACAACCAAAATAAACTAAAAAATAGACTTTCAAAGTGTGTAGAGAGAAAAAAAAAATTAACAGGGTGATTTCGATATTAAAATCGTTTACATTACAGTTGCATTTATAGTTGCTGAAAATGTTTATATTTTCTTATGAATAAAATCCCGGGATTCTGGGACTAGAAATTGGTTCGTGATCCCGGCATTGAAAGCCATAGTCACTATATATAAGTGTAGCTACTCCCACTTTTACCGCCCACAAATCAGAAAATATGCTATATATCAGATGGTTTTTACCGTAGAAGACTAAAATTTGGTCACACCTACTAAGGACGATTTTTGCTTGGAATAGGGAGCGCACAGTGAACTGTCTCCATATAAGCGATGGACAAAAATAGAAGGAGTGTTTGACTTCATTTGATTAAGTGAGATTTTGTATGATTAATTAGTTTAAGCCAGTTAAAAAAATTTTAAAAATGGTTGAAATCGGTTAGACCCTAGGGGTACCTCCCTTGGACCTATATTAATTTTTTACTTGATTTTGTAAGGGAGGTGCATACAAAAGTCTGCCAATCTTAACGAAAATTCGTCAAAAGGGTTACCAACTACAGTTACAGATGTGCACTGAAAATAATCAAAATCAGTTAAACCCTACGGGTACCTCCTTTGGACCTACATTAATTTTTTACTTAATTTTGTATGGGAGGTACATACAAAGGTTGACTGATCTTAACAAAAACTTGTCAGAAAGGTAGTCAAATAGAGTTATAGATGTGTAGCGAAAATAATCGTAAGCGGTACAAAGCTACGGGTACCTCCTTTGGACCTATATTAATATTTTACTTGGTTTTGTATGGGAGGTATATACAAAGGTTGACCGATCTTAACAAAAATTCGTCAAAATGATAGCAAAAAATATAGTAATAGATGTGTACTGAAAATGGCCGAAATCCGTTAGATCCTAGGGGTACCTCCCGAACCCTATGTATATTAAGTGTTTATTTGATTTTGTATGTACATTAGGGCGGGTCAAATTCTGGCTCAGCGAAATTCGTAAAATACATGTAATTTCAAGACTTTTTCTCCACTACAGCATATACAAATTCTGAAAAAAAGCTGTGCGGACTTTCGTAAATATTCGTCCAAAAATTTTTCCAAAAAATTCGTCCATACAAATTGACCCGCCCTAATGTACATTTTTAATTTTAAGCATTTTTTCAAACAAGCAAAAAATATATTTGTAGGACGAAGTTGAAAAAATATGCTCAGTCCCTAGTTGTCTAATATATTCATTTTTATAATCCGAAAAAACGGCACTTATTTTTATAGGATTTGTTTTTTTTTTCAATCAAATTATGCCAATTTTCAAGACATTTCATTCGAATTTATGAAATTTTGCAACCACTTAAATATTATATATTTTTTTTTTGTTTTCGATAATATAATAAATTTTTTAAATAATTCTATAATATTTTATACTAATGAGCTTTGTTTGGCTTAGTTCCGTTCAAAAATGTATTTTTGGCAATTATTTATATAAAGCAACTCAAAAAGCTATGCTCAAAATCTGAGTTTGTTAAAAAAAATTACTCAACTCAAACTGTCTGACCAGAATCATGTCGTTGTAGTGTCGGCAGGCAGAGCGCTAACAGAGACAATGCAAGCCTTATGGGAGAAAATTGCATAATACGACAACGAAAACGCCAAGATAGAAATGTTTCTATTTCTATTTTGACTTTGTCGTTTATTTGACAGCTCTCTCAGCTTCTCTCTAAAAATATTGCCATATTTTAACCATGGTGTAAGAAATAGAGGTGTTAGTGAGTTTGACACTTCTCTCTCAAAATGATAAAATTATGTTTCCTCGCTCTTGTCAAAAAAAGCTGATGATGAATTGCAATGAAAACAAATTTGGTTAAATTCGTGTCTTTCTGCAAGTTTATAAGATTTTTACTGAGATTGAATTGAGAATAAATTGATATGGAAAACAATAAAAACTAAACGAGACGCTGTGCGTTATGCAAAAAAAAAACAACGATGTAAGTGCAAGACAAATTGCATGCTGGCTCATGCATTGAACACACTGACGACGACAGCAACAGTGCGTCAAATTATTTGTACATGCTTTTCTTATGGAGAAGAATGTGGTGAAAATGTTGCAACGACGATGATTGATTGCAACAAAGTCGCTGTCGTCGGTTTAGAATTTTTTACTAACTTGACGTGCGACAACAGAGCAATATATACCTTGAACACATTGACGACGACAGCAACAGAAAGCCACTATGTTTTTAACGTTGACCCCTGCCGCGAAGGCTTAATTCAACGGTGCTCCAATGCTTGGGACAAATATGAAGCGTCGGTCAACGCCCCTTCGGAATTCAAGAAAGACCATTTTTGAAAGGTTCCTCTAATTACATGCCACAGAACCCCAGCACTGATGTCAAAAAGACACTATACATGACCGTGACTCATTCAGTCACTCGAATTTAAACATGACTTGGTTATTTTAATAACCATGGGTCATCTCAGTATACTATACCAAGTAATACAACCCTTTATTTGATCCGCACAAAATCATCCCATTCATATCAGAGGTCATCACTCTCTGACACGAAAAATTAAGGCGGCAACTAGGCCTGTCACTCATGCAATCAAATTCCTCAATCTCAAATGGTCACAACTCAGACTATTTAGGTTTCCCCGTCGCCTGTACTCAAATTCCAAAGGTAACAGTATATTGATCCGGTAGTTGCTTACCTTCCTAACATTTACTGTTTGAAATTGGCGAGATTCAATCTACCATCATTCTCTTAGTAATTTAAGGGAATCACCAACCCGAGTTCAACTAAAGTGTAACTCACACCGGCCTTCCTGGCCTAACCACAGTCAGAGCGAATTTAAAACCCACGTGGGCCTAACCCATATGATAGTCAATACCTGGGCAAAAGGCTCCATCTGACAAGGCTCCTCAACATCCCGTCTACAGACCAAAAGTTCCTAGAACATTTATATCTGACTGTGACACCTTCAGCCACTCGAATTGTACTTGGCAAGGTCAAAAATAACCATAGGTTTCCCAGTAAAACCGGGTAAACCTCAATTCTACTTATGCAACGTCGTTTTCCTAAATTAAGACTAATAAAAGCCTTAACAGAAAACTAAGAAGCATGAGCCGTTGTATACAAATTTGCTTATACAACGGTCCGAAGGTTAAATGTTTCCTACATAATAACCTTTATTCTAAGATAGGTCTGCAGATCAACAATAGATCAGGTCTCCTCATCATTGATGGATGACTATCCCCGCTCTTCAAGTTATGTTGGATTGATCGTCCATCGAAAGCATATTACAACTACGGTGTTATGATAACTTAATATCAAAACAATGCTTTCTCCAAGAATTTGGCAGCAACATCCAAGGCTCTAGGTAAACCTTTTCTTTTACAGTTATCAGACGAACATTCAGGAGCCGTGCCTCCAGAAAGAACTCATTATGAGATCAGTTCATGGGCCGTGCCCCATGAACTGCCCATCCAATAACCAACCCTCACCCTTCCATTCCTGGCTTGGGACAGGCAGATTCCCCGAAGGTCCTCTGGCGGGTTTGACGACAGCAACAGTGCGTCAAATGTCAAATTATTTTTACGTGCTTTTCTTATGGAGGTGAAAATGTTGCAACGACAATGAGTGATTGTAACAAAGTCGCTGTCGTCGGTTTAGAATTTTTTCTAATTTGACGTGCGACAACAGAGCAATATAAGTGTTTGTGTATACGTGAATGAAACAATCTAATGATACTTCCAGACTGTTGTTTCTTTCTTCATGTTGTTCGCACTGTTGCAGTCGCCGTCAATGTGTTTAGTACAATAAGTGTTTGTGTATACGTGAATGAAACAATCTAATGATACTTCCAGACTGTTGTTTCTTTCTTCATGTTGTTCATGTTGTGCAGTCGTCGTCAATGTGTTCAGTACATAAAGCTTCATGTCTGTTTAAAGAAAGATAAAGCTTCATTTCTGATAAAATGGCCAAAACATTCATTGACTAACTTGGCAAATCGGCGAAGACAACTGCAATAACTTTTTGTCAACACAACACGGCACATTTAATTGCATTAAATATTTATTTACACTTTATTCGCACAATAAAAGCTATAGCACATGATCTAGCAACTCAAACAAATAATACAATTTGACAACAATCAACAATTCCGCCCTTTCGCTCACAATTTTTTGACAGAAGCGAAGAAATTCATGGTGTTGTCAAAAACTCGCTAACACCTGGTTTTTTTACACCATGGTTTTAACAAAATTTGAAAAATCTGTCAACCAATGTAGCGAGTAAACAGTGTTCCTACTTGCTCTAATGATAGGAGTAGCCTTCAGTTGAAAATGCAGTAAATTTATATGAAGAGTATTGCAAAAAGTAGTGAAATAAATGAAAGTGGAGTTATAATTAGTTCAATCGGAGTACGATGAGAACACTGAAGCAAGTTCAAGAAAATCAACAATGGCAGATTGAATAAAAGCAAAACGACAAAGCCAAAGCTACAATTCTGGGCCAACTCTCTGCGATTCTCTCTCACCAACACGACAACGACATGATTCTGGTCAGACAGTAAAGCGCTCCAGCGGAGTCAAAACATGCATTATTGCTCTAATTTTCTGGAAACAATTACCTGTCGACGATTGATTTTTGATTTTTGTCAACTAGACAGTTTACTGAGGGGCGTGGCACCTCCCATGCAACTTAAATTTGAGATATCGAATAGCTTTAAGCTTATAGGTTGCACAACCCCGGAATTCACTATTCTAACATTTTATGGGCGTTAAAAAAGGGAGCATGGAAGCGACGCGCCGCACAGTGGGGTATTGAACCCTGAAAATGGGTATCAATTCATCTGGAAGAGGGAGGGAACTTTTGACTTTGTTTTAAGTTAGAATGGGTTCAAATAAGAAAACAAATTTTTCGTCCGTCCGTCTGTCTGTCGACACGATTACAGCCGTAATTTTTAAGCTATCGTAATGAAATTTGGTTTTTAAGCTTGTATATAAAATATATAGCTCATGATCGAAAATGAGCCAAATCGAATGAAAACCACGTATACCTTCCATACAAAATGACGTTATCAAAACGGTAAAATCTCTTTAAATTCCACAAAACTTAGTATATAGACTTGAAATTTTGTATATGAGCTTTGATATTTAATATCCGCTTTAAGTATGAATTCAATCAAATCGGATGTAAGCCACGCCTACCTCCCATACATAAAGATTTTATCCAAACTGTAAAATCTCTTTACTGCATTCTGAGTAAACAACAGAATTTTTTTGTACTTTTATTGGTTTTTTTTTTAAGGAAATCATAGATTTAGGACACGAGGTTATAGTAAAAAAATTTAAATTTAAAAGTTATTGCTGAAATATCTAAACAAAAAGGTTTCATCATAGTTTTGTGTAGTTTTTTTAAATAATGTAAAAAACTTTCAAAATTGCAGATAAACACTTTTGTCACTGCGCGCACTCAAAGTGAAAAAAAAATTATAACCTAAACAGTACAATATTTATCAACCATTTTTTCACTTAGGTATGCAGAATTTTATCCTCTTTCATAGGGTACCAAATACTACTATGTACCTTTAAAACTTTTTTTTAATTAATGTGCGCCGAGTTTAAGCTAGTAACCTATAAAAGTTGATGTTGCAATCAACGACAAAGGTGTTTACTGCTATTGGTGGTTTCTTTTGTGGAGAACTTGCTTGTTGTTTTAACCTGCTACGTCATGAGCATATGTGGCATAAATCTCAAATAGAATTCTACAAAAATTTTAATTATGCCATTATTATTTAAAAAACCTAACAGTTTTTTTTTAATCTAGAATACTTATTACAAAAACTCGTGGAATCACTCCAAACTAGGTGACTTTTTGTTTCAAACCTGAGCATGAGAGGTCTGATTTAGAAGAATAAGAATATTTCCTTAAAAAATAATACTTTTTTTTATATTTTTTTTTGTTTGAAAGATTTTTAATCCCTTCTTCTTTTAAGCAAAATTAACTTTTAAAGTGACCTGATAAAAAACTTCGCTCAAAATTAATATATACCCCTTTTAAACATTCCAGCCTTAAGATAATAAAAAAAATCGCAGTTAAAAACTGTAACGTTTGTCATTAAGTTTCCGGCTTGATAAAGCCTCATTTTAATTGATTAATCTGTAAAGAGCACAAAATGAAAATTAGTTGTCAAGTTCTGGTTCAACAACACTTCGAAACAAGCATGTTATTGTTATAATTATAAATTTTTAGCTACAAATGTGTATGTTAGTTTTAATTTATTATCAGAGTGAGAGAACTCATGGCTGTTAATTAAATTAATTTCAATATATTTCTAAAACAGTTTAAAGATCAAATACAGATTCTCTATTTTAATTAAGCATTTTCTTTTTAATTCAATTAATTCAATGCGTAATGAGATCACAACACTTTATATAAAAAACTGATGGCTTATGGAGCTTTTAAGCAAAAGGCTATCTATCTCACACGAAAAAAGGGACAAACGAATACTGCTTTTTTAAATCGGCTATTTAAATGATCTATTTTGTCTTACTTACCGATGTGGCGGTTTGCGTACGCCATCGCCCCAGTCATCATCGCTATCATCATTAACATTTTCAAAGTGATGTGTTGTTATGCTCTTTTCGGGAACTTTTAGGGAAACAGAACCGGTTATGTCATCAACAACCTGTAACATTTAAGATAAACACTGTTATTTAAGCTAATTCTTAGTTAATTTAATTTATTACAAAAATTTTTTTACTTTCACATGATGCACATGAAGTTCTATAAATTTCGAAAATTGCACTTTATTTCTAAGCATTGGTAGAAGTTTGTTGAGGAAGTGAAAAATACCCGCCGTACAATACGCAACCGTTTCCAAGAACCATGGATTAAGAAATGATGAAAGAAACTCTCTGATGCACAGATCAAAATTAAAGCCAGGTAACTTTCAAATGGACTTTTACTTACGCCACATATGTAATTATATGAATACCCGTCGATAACGAGCCTTTATAGCTTTGCATTTGCGTTTCAAGGCATCACAATTAGCTGTGTTGTGATTCCCAGAAAATATTCAACATGAATTTTAATTTCTGCTTACAAGTTTCCTGTTTTTGCCTTCTCTGACTTTTGCAAGTTTGTGTCCAGAGTTGGGTTGTCGATAAGGATAAACGAATGCATTAATTTCAAATACATACTTTGGTGGATTTTATTAAAAATGCTCTTTAGTTGAAGCATTTAAATAAATGTCACTATTAAACATGCATTCTTGATTTACTACTGCATCTTTATGCATGCCGAAACGTAAGCTTTTTTAAAGCAAAAAACAAGCAACAATTAAAGCAACATTTCGATATTAAAAAATCTATTCCTTATCGTGAACAAAAAATTGGTTTCGAGGTAAATAAAGATGCGGTTAGTCTTTTGGATCAATCTTGGAAAAGTAACTTTGTTAACAACACAGCTGAAAACATTAAAATATCAACATTTTTAATTTTTAGATAGTTTCATTAAAGGAGAGCGAAAAAAGAAACACAAAAAATTTTACTACAAAAGCTGAGCAAAGTGGAACTTAATTTCACGTTTTCAAATGGAATAAAAAGTGAGCCCCTCTGCATTCAAAAATATTTGTGAGTTTTCTAAGAATGCAGTCATGTGGGTATTTTAATTACAAACATTTTGGTGCATAAATCGTTCTTGTAGGATGTATGGTTTGGGAGTTATGACGAAAAAACCACATGTGTTTGGCCAACTACCACTCCAAAAAGTGTTCTACAACTCCTAAACTACAAGAGATAGAGCAAAATGCATTTCGACATAGAAGTAACCCGCCTTAAGGACGAAGAAATGGTGCTCATTTTAATCCTTATCTGATATGTAGTTTGGATTTTAGGGCGAATTTATGGCAAAAAATAAAAAAATAAAAATTCACAAAAAAGGACATAAGAAATTAACATGAAATCTAATTTTTAAAATTCTTCCAAAGATGCAGTCTTGTAGGCAGTGCCTTAACGAACATTTTGGTGCATAAATCGTTCTTTTATGATGTATGGTTTAGGAGTTAGGACCAAAAAATGAAAAAACTAGAAGATCACAAAAAATTACGTAGAAAACTAAGATTTTTGAAATGGAATGCATTTTTTCTAGGAATGCAGTCGTGTGGGTATTTTAATTACAAACATTTTGATGCATAAATCGTCCTTGTAGGATGTATGGTTTGGGAGTTATTACGGATTAACTAGATGTTTGTTTACGGATTAACTCAGCTACGAATAGGATTGTAGAATCGACGTATATTAGTACATATTACGAATATTTTATTCGTTTCGTACAAAAGTAAATGTATATTGTACGAATACATGTGTTACATTTACGAATGATCATAATATTATTAACGAAAAAAATTCTGACTGAGCTGGGTTTTGAACCGCGGCTCTTTAGCTTGAGAGCCACGCACTCCACCAGTAGGTTACAGCCACTTTACAATCATACAGTTCCTTATATTCTGTAGTTGTTCGACAAACCAGCCAAAAAAAGAAAACCTTTCTGTCTGAGCTAGGGTTTGAACCTCGGCTTTTAAGCTTAAATGCCACGCACTCCATCAGTAGGCTACAGCCACTTACAATCATACAGTTCCTTATATTTTGTATCCTACCAGGCTGAACAATTTCGGTTTAAAATTTTTTAAACTCAACTCATAATGCGTAAATTCTACGAATAGTTCGTACGGTCAATCTACGAATGAATTTTATCTACTAATATGATTTTTCATTCGTAAATAGTAAAAAAGCATTAGTAAATACTACGAATGTAATGGGAAAAATTACGAAGTTATTTGTACGTAAAATTTACGAATATTATTATTTACATGTACACAATCATTTGTCAAATGCACTAATACGAATTGATTTATTTTTGTCTACGAATATCATTAGTAAATAAAACGAATATATTCGTAAATAATACATCAGGTATAAGAAAAATTTTACAAATGCATTCGTAAAGATATAACAATACAAATACTTTGTGTATTATACAAATATTTATAGAATGTACGAATATTTTGTTTACGAATATCATTCGTACAAATTTTACTAATAAATGTTTTGAGTGTGGAAAAATTTATATATAAATAGGCGTAGGCGAAACAGTAAAGAAGCTTTTTCTTCCGTGTTTCTCACCGAATTGGCAGAGATTAGAATAGTAAATGATGAGATGAATGAAAGTTGAAAAATCAACCGGCGTGCATAATTTGGTTGACTTTTCGTTTAGTGACCTTTGACCTGAAATATGAGCGTTTAAGTAGAGAATTTCTTAAATAAATGTTAAACTAAAAGAGATGGAAGAGTTTGGAAGAGATGGTGTAAGAGAGACACCATGAAAAATTAAAGACATTGCTGAGATGTACAACTAACTCTCGCTATCTCTTTCGGATGACTTCGAAAGTCCAGTGGTAGCGCGCTTTACTGTCACTCAGGGGTCCCAGGTTCGAATCCTGGCCAGGCCATGGTTATAAGCTATAACCTTTATTTCCTTATATCTGATCAAAGAAATTTAAAAACACATCAATTTTTGACGAAAAGTTGTAGTTGGTGGCAGCGTTGCCACTTTGGTTGAATTCTACCAAATTTTATAGTTTTTTATCCAATTGGATTTTGGTTATTTGTCGTTTTTTTTCAATTTGGTAGATTTTGGTAGATTCCTTTAATTTTGTAGACATTAAAAATTTGTACCGAATAAAACTCTAAGAAATTAAATAATAATGGAAATCATTATGTTTCGTTCACCCTGTTAAAATAACCAACATTTTGCGACCCTTCCCAAGAAGTATATTTTTTAATGCTTTCAAATTAAATTCCACTGTAAGAATTGATTGCATTTTTAGCGTCATTGCCCCATAGTTCTGCAGCAGCCGAAAGATAGTTTTCTGACTTGACATTGATAAAAACAAAATGTAGAAACAAGTTTGAGCATAGCACAATTCATAATATAATGCTGGCTGAAGAATTGGTCGAAAATAGTACTAATGTTCTCTAAGTTTGGTCAGCAAAAACCGATTTAAAATTTTTTCCGATTTTTCCTTATTTTCCCTTAAAATTTGTTATAGCTTAATTACTGAGTCAAATGAATTAAAAGACTGATTTTTTTGTAGTCACATTTTTCATTTTATATATGAAGGGCTTATTGTAATAACATGATATCCAAATTATCTCAAAAATCAATTTTTTAGGCTGAAAGCATTACTCAATGCATTTCCAATAAGCACTGAAGATATTTCGGCTTTTTCTTATTAATTTTCGAGCCTATTTGTAAAAGTTTCCGTGTTCTATTCTATTTCTTCATACAAAAATACATTTTTTTCAAAACTTTAGAGTTGATTATTTTAAAATATTTTTTATGTGGCTTATCATGTTTTTGCAATAAGCCCTTTATATAAGAATTTTCGTTTTAAAAAAAAAAATATGTATACAATTTTGTGTTCATAATGAAATATGTATGTTTTTGTTTATGATTGCTTAACAGACATTTTAATAATATTCCGAAAAGATTATTAAGGGGTTAGGGGCAGTCAGAGATTGAAAATAAATATTTAAATATTTTTTTGTGTCAGTAACTAAATTAATATTATAAAACCAACAATAATTTAATATATTAATATATTATGTTTCAACTTGGTTTGCTCCGAATTTAAACAAAAATAGATTTTATATATGAAGTTATGATTTTTTTTTCGAAACTATGTTTTCAAAGATGGTGACTAATCAAAACCGCTCGATAGATTTGAATAAAATTATACAACTTTCTTAAAGCTGTTTTCTTTTTAAAAATATCTATTTTTTATAAACAATTAACTGTTGCAATATTCCTTCAAATTCCGGAAGTAGCTTTTCAGAGGCAGCCATTTTGTTTATTTTCGAAGCAAAAAGCTTCGATCAGGAACTAGATGAACTGTTAAAATAATAATGTTGTTTATTTCAATGATTTTAGAAGTTATAATGGCCACCACAAAGCATCACTTATGAAACAGATATGACGGTAACTTAATACAAAATTTATTTTTTTTCAAACATAATATATTAATTTAATATTTTTTTTTATAAAATAAATTATATTACTGACAAAAAAAATTCTTTAAAATACTTGTTTTTTCATACCTCTAACTGCATCTATCCCCTTACAGCTTTATTTTGCTTTGGTAGTTTTGTGCTCAATTTAGTAGATTTTTTAGATGAGATAGGTAGCTAAATTTTTTTGAGTGGCAACCCTGGTTGGTGGTGGTAGGAAAAGTTTGTGGAGAGGAACTCTTAGTAACATTAATTGACTGAGGTAAAGACATAACACTTGCTTCAGATTTAATATCACATGTTTCTGCAGCTTTTGCCACATTAACAACATCCTACACAAAAGTTTCACTTGATTACTCCCTTTTTCTATTCTGTGGTATCACAACTGACCTATAATATGGTCTCAGTGGGCTGGTCTAAAGATATGCCTCCACCTTGACCTAACCTATGGATACCCTTAAATAAGCATTTCTTTTATTTTACATCTGTGAATATACAATATTCTGATGGCGAAAATTTCTTAGAAAAGTCTTTTTGGTACTGTAGATCTTCTCAGTACACCGCATTTTCTTGAGGTAAGGTCATCGCCTCAAAATTAAAAAGAAACAATTGAAATTTCAAGTTTTGATTTTGAAAGCAAATATCTCTGCCATTTTGCAATCGATTTTCATCAAATTTTCTTTGTCTGAAAGTTCAATTAAATGACTTTGGAGATATAAGAAAATTTTGAACGTTGCCTCACCAAGGTTAGGTTAGTTTAGGTTAGGTTTATCCGGATGCCTCCTGACGGAGGCTCACATAGATCAATTCTGGTCCTTAGTGGTGCCTCACCAAATCAATGTTTTAAATTATTTCCAAAAAACCTCTAAAATATTAAATTTTTGCTCAAGAAATAGGCCAAAAGCTGTTTTTGTTGTATATTTCCTTTTTCCCACACTGACATATAAGACAATTTAGCTGCAAAAGTTGCTTATTTGGGACACAAAATTCATTAAACAGTTTTATCATCGAAAATCATCAACCACTATTAGTTTTTTGATAAAAATTAATTATTTCAAAATGTTGTTTTTATAAATTTATGAAGTTCTGCAGCATAAAAAATAATATCGGGGAAATTTTTTAATATTTCATTCCACTCCAAAGTAATTCCACACCTGTATTTTTATATTTAATGCTGCATGAATTATATACAAGGTCCCGCAGATTTAGCATTAATTCCCTCGTTTGGTGATTCCCCATTATTTTTTGATTAAAAAAATGCAAGGATGAGGGTCACCCTTCCCCCCTTTGGGAGCTAGAGAAAAAAACTGGAAAATATATGTCATTACATTTTACTTTATATGAAACTCCATATTTACTCCTACTACATTCATGCATACAACATTGAGGATATGTATGCATACGTTTGATGCTTTGTATGCATGCCATCATTAACGCAAGCTCATTGCATTATTACACGGTGATATCATATAAGAGCATGTGTACTGTGAAATCGCACAATTACTAATGCTGTATGCATGGCAAAGTAGTAATACTCTATGCATCTATTGTTATTAATACTGTATACATTCGTAAATACTAATTCTGTATGCATACAATATAATTAATACTGTATGCATACATAAGTACTAATGACGTATGCATGCAAAAGTGTATTTCACAGCTATATTAAATTCAAAAGTTATATATCTACGTAGCTCAAAGATCTCTTCCATCCTAACTCCTTAAACTTTTAACGCACAATGGCATATCATCAGTTTTAAGCAAGGCTATGCTAAGCACAGCTACAGCATTCATTTTTTCGAATGCATGATACTCCGTACAAACAGTATCTTTAATGCATGCATACAAAATCACCTTAGCCAAAATTTATAGAAACTTAATCAAAGTTTTTTATATTTGTGTAAATACGCATGCTTGGTATATTTTTTAGTACCAATACTGCATACTTATTGTAATATGCATGCTACTGTGCATAAGCAATATGCATACTGTTAGCATTAAATAGCGGCAAAACAAGAATTTCAGCGATTTTGATTAATTTTTGTTAGTTTTTTATGGCAATAAATGTCTGGTGGAAATCCGATGGAAAAATTCTCAATAAATGCTTTAAAGTAATTTTGATATCTGAATAATCATAATCATAATTTTATTTTGTAATTTGTGATCCCTGCAACAAAGCCACCAAGAATAATAAACCTACTTATTTCCTATTATGATTTTTATTAAAATAATTTACACTAAATACACAAATTTGTGGCAAGCGCTTAGAATGTAAAACTAATTGTTTTAGGATATATTCACTTTTCAACAATAAGCGATCGACACTTAACGACAACAACGGATATAATATATTTGATTGACTTAATCGATATACTATGTACCTGCCTTATCCAGTATGCTGTTAACGCTTGAATCGCTTTGGTTATGCATGCCATCAAAGCCATTACCATGAGTAATGGCTATATTTTCAATCACTTTGAAGCTGTCACAATTCAACGCAATCAATTGATTAGCTGTCTTGTTTTCCACACTTGATGAATGCTCCATGATTACTTAAGAATGTTTTTTGTGCGATTAATTATAAAATTTGTTTAATGTTTTTTTAAATTTTATTTTTTTTTTATTTTTATGAATAATTTTTAGGTTTTTTAGCAATGAAGTTTTCTTAGTTTTAACTTGTCGTTTTTATTTTTAAGCTCGTAGTTGCTGAACCGGTGAAGGAACAAAGTAGACTGCAGAAGCCAAGACTTTGTTTTTAATTTTTTAATCACTCTTCAGGTTTAAGAACTCTGAACCCAATGAAAATCATATCACACGGAGAAGATTCAACTGTTTAAATAATTTAGGGCATTGAACTTAAAACAAAGGATGAGATGAACTTTCAAAAGTACTATTCGTCAGAATGCTTTTACTCTATTGTCTGCGAGGAAAAGCATTCTGACAAATATAAGAAATAAGTCAAACTTCTCATTTTCTTTAGTAAAAATTTTATCTGAAAACCTGTTTATTAGACATTAAGTAATATTAATCAAAAATGGACATATTTCCTTACAAACATAAAAGGTAGCAAATGAAAATTTGAAGGATGTTATACAATAATTTCACTATATATACATACATATATGAATTATAAAAAAACACGATTAGGGTATTCACAAGGTGTGCTATCATGACATATTGTCCTATAATTTTGTTGTTGTCTTGTTGCCTTTCAATCACCCATTATAACGTCCAAAATGTGGTTTTCGCACAAACCGGCTATTATTTTATCCTTTTTGCTTTCTTTTGACACTACGATTATAAATGAAAACAAAAGTGGATGAAGGTGATATGTCGCATTTTCCGATTTTCGCTGTTCTATGCATGGATGAAGATGTAATGTATATACAAACAATTTTTAACCTTAAAACAACCATGTTTGTGGCTATTTTCGAACAAAGCTTCTTCACAAAGTTTGATTTAGTATAGATTTCAGTAAAAATGCTACACTTTGAACTCAATTTTCTCAAAATTATAATTTTGCGACATATCACCTTCGTCCACTCATGTCTTCAAATATATATTTTCGCTAGATATGCATCAGCTGATTGAGAGTTCACATAACACAATAAATTATGAGGGACTTTCACACTAGTTGTATATTTTTATGATTTCAAATTAAGACATATGACTTTATGATACCCTGTGAATACCCTAAATATGTTAAGATGGATGTGTAGAACGAAGTAGTTAAATTTTTATTAAGTTACATATTTTTAATTTAATTTTATTTATATATTTTTAATTGAAGGACCGTTTGGAAAAACTTAATAAGCCACATGAATTCTGAAATCTATATTTAATGGTCCCTGTATAAATTTTTAATACTGTATTTTGACTGGATTTTGAGCTTACAGAACTTCCGTGCTTCAAAAGGTTATTTAAGAAGTTTGGAGTATTTTTTAAAAATAAAATATCGCTGACAAACATACTTGCCTCCTGTCGTGAAAGGGTTAATAAAACATAAACCAGTATTTAATACATGTTATAATACTCTAAGAATGCAGATTTATGTTTGGTTCGGTTCTTGTGTATGCTTAGCATTTCTTTATAGATTTAGTTTCTGCGAGCAATTGTAAGAGCCATAAACTTATAACAGACACGTGTTGGGTTCAAATCCCACAGGTTTTGTTATATATTATTTTCGTTGAAAATATTTTAATACAAGCATTCATTATGATTTAATCCGATGTGGCTATAAAACTTATACGAACGTCGATTGAATTGAATTGAATATAATTTAGTCCAATATTTTTGGCAGTGTGAAAATGTTAATGTCGCACAGTGGGGTATTGAACTTTAAAAATGGGTATCGATTCACTTAGAACACGGGGAAACTTTTGATTTTTTTTTAGTTAAAATAGGTTCAAATAAGAAAAAAAATGTCTGTCCGTCCGTCTGTCCGTCTGTATGTCTGTAGACACGATTACAGCCGTAGTTTTAAAGCTATCGAAATGAAATTCTGTTTTAAGCTTATATCTAAAATATAAAGATCACAATCGAAAATTAACAAAATCGGATGAAAACCACGCGTACCTACCATACAAAGTGACTTTATCAAAACAGTAAAATCTCTTTAAATTCCACAAAACTTAATATATGGACTTGAAACTTTGTATATGAGCTTTGAAATTTAATATTCGCTTTAAGTATGAAATTCAATCAAATCGGATGTAAAACACGCATACTTCCCATACAATGGGATTTTATCCAAACTGTAAAACCTCTTAAAATTCCAGAAAATTAATAATTGGACTTGGAGTTCTGCACATAAGTTTTGATTTTTAGTTTGCATTCTGAGTAAACAACAAAATCTATTTTGTACTTATTATTTGTTTTTATTTTTCTGAAGAAAATCATAGATTTGTGACACGAAGTTATAGTAAAAAATATTATATACCGCGCAAGTAAACGGCAATGATGCAACTTTTTTTGCAGAATAGGGGTATTCGCGATTCAGTGCACTTGCTTGTGCAGTTGAGGACTTGTGCACTTTACAAAAACAAAATGCACGTACGTCGAAAATCTGCACAAGTGCTTTTCTACTATTGCCTTAAACTTGAGGACTTGAGGAATTGAGCAATTGTGCACTTGTGTGCATTGAAAAATTTTGATAGCTTTGAAATAGTAATGGTCAGTGTTGCCATGAGAAAATGTTTCATATCGCAACTTTTGCAATCAGCTCGTCGGATGCACGTCGGATTTGTGAAACTCTGAAAAACAACAACAGCTTCGAGTAAATTAACGAATAATTTTGTTGTTTTTGGCAAGCAAAACCTACTAAATTATAAGATGTCAGTAAAAAACATTATATATGGAAAAATATAATTTTTTAAGTCATTTATACATTGCTTTATTAAAAAAATATAGGCAAAATCAGACATCTAATCTACTTTTCCTAAAATCGTAACATTTTGGTTAAATATCGGATTACGGATTCAAGATTGAAAATCGTAACAAATCCGATATATCGGACCATATGGCAACACTGGTGATGATAGTGTGTTCCTCAAGTCCTCAACTGCACTGGCAAGTGAACTGAATCGTGAATACCCCTAATGTAGCTAGAATGTTTATAGTTTACAATAATCAAAAAAGTTTTCCTAAATTGTACTCAATTTACAACTATGTATATCTCTATTAACATAGTAAAATACACATTTTTTTGAGTTAAATTAAATTAAAAAAAATATATAGGAACACTATTTAAAAAAAAAAAAAATGATATTGTGTTGCTTTAATACCTAACCAAGAAGGATTTATCACAGCTTTATGTAATTGTTTTATTTTTTTAAATATTGTACAAAAAATAATTTTCAAAATTAAACTTTCGAATTAAAACAGATAACCACGTTTGTTACTGCGCGCGCACTTAAAGTGAAAAATATGACTTTCAAAGTGCATTGCGGATAAACGGTACAATACTTTTCAACAATTTTTTCACCTAGTAATGCAGAATCATATTTTCTTTCATACGGTTCCAAACACTACTATATGCCTTTAAAATTCTTTTGGTATAATTCAAGAATAGCAACAACTCTCTTTTGTGATATTTTTTCTTTGATTATACGGATTTTAGCCTCCTAAATCTAAATCTGGAAAATCGCAATAAAGCTCGCAATTAGTTTAGAAATTATAGGCCTCCAAAGTTGCAAAAATGGCCTACAAAACTTGTTGCTTTTTTTTAGTGTTCCACATTATGGGTATCAAAATAAAGGTAATGCGAGTCCTATTCAACGGGGTATCAAACATGAAAATCCATTTATAAATTTTTAAGATATACCTATTCTTATATTTAAAATTTGTCTGAAAAACTACTGGTTTCTCTTTTGCGAAAGCACTACACTCAAAATGTTTGTTTTTAAAAGTTATGCTTGGCTTTTCATGTTTGATACCTTGTTGAATAGGTATTTTAATTACCTTTCTCTATGGGTATCAAAACTAACAGTCCCATCTCTTTCTTCGCCAAAAACAGGACTAATTGACAAAATTTTCAAGATTTTACAGGATTTACTGGACGTCTCGCAAAAAAAAACAGGATGTTTTCACAGGACGCAATTTAAAATCGAAAAATTATTATTACTTGTATGTTCAAAAAATTCAAATAAGCATTTTCATTGATAAAATTATCAAATTTATTATTTAATATAAGAATTGTAGCATAAGCTTCAAATATCAATTAATATTAGGTATTTGTATTTAATATGTAATTTTGTTAAAACAAAAATAAAATTCAATCTTATATAAATATTAATTTTTTTTTAAATACAACAAAAACATAACAAAAATAAAAAAAATCCAAATTAGTCTTATAAAAGTGGCACGTTAATTAGATTTTCCAGGTACTACTTTGCACTTTGAGCAGAACACGTCACTATCAATATTTGTTTTTTCCAGGAATGAATATTTTTCAAGTGGATTGCTTAACACACTTTTGCTTCGACATTTCGACAAATTTAAAAAAAAATTTGCACATAAACTTTTAATAAGTTCGTAAAAAAAGTAAAAGTGTATTAAGCGAAAACTTTGACATATTACTAAAAATAGTATGAATAATAAACAAAGTTGACTAAATTGCAAGCATGGGAGAAAATAAAAAAACAGGACAAAATAATAAAAAGCAGGATTTTGAGCCCGTTACACAGGACGCAGGACATTGCTCGAAAAAGCAAGACTGTCCTGCGAAATACAGGACGGATGGGAGCGTTAATCATAACCCATAAAGTGTAGTTTTGTTGGAAAATTTAAGAAATAGCTAGACTTGTAGGCCATTTTTCCATTTTTTGAGGCCTTAAAATTTTTAGCCTGAACCTAAACATATTGCAAACGGCCTGAAATTTTTTTCTTCTTGATATGTTCCAAATATTTTTGTTATTAATGTTCACTTTTGCCATAAAATTGCCCCACTGTGTGTCGTGTTAAATGCATGTTTTGTGCCACTGACAATGATTCACAACTGATGAAACTACTTAACCACTTTAAATATTTAAGATAATCATGAGTGTATTACCGAAATCTTTTAGATAGAAATGTTGATAATATGCTTTTATTGTCATTAACTGACCACACGATAGCCTTATTACATAATACATAGATTTTTATAAATTTTATTATTTTTCATTTGGGCCCAAGTTCTTAAACCTATGAAAATTTCAAGCAGCTGATCAGCAGTGAGCTCACTTTGAATTATTTCAAACGAACAACTATACGTTTAGTACATTTAATTACGAATACACATTAGAGACACATGAACATAATTTAATTAAACTATTTATTATTCGGCATAATAAATTTTCTTTTAATTGAATTTTCACACAAACACTTTTAAACACGAACTTTGCAGATTATTTTTCCAAATCCAGTGACAACTACGACTCAACCACACGCTAAAAATGTTGAGAACTAAATGAAAATCGATGCGATCAGCACTCACTAGAGGAAGTGGCAACAGACCGTTGTTTTGAACTCCAGCTAGATCTGTGCTCAACCGTTAACCCGGTTGGAAGTGTGACAGATTATTTGAAAATAACACAAAAAAAAAATGCAAACTTCAAATCGTAACAATGAAGATACAAAACAAAAAAAAAAAACATGAGCTCAAGTGAATATCTCAGCCTGTTTATTGCTGATTTAAGCGGTATCTCAACTATTTGCATCGCTGAAGATCGTTTTTGATTAGCCTGGTGGTTTTTTTTTTGCAGTCTTTTTTCATTTCTTTTTATTACATCAATCTTTGGGAATTCATATGAAGTTGGTTTTAATAACAGTTATTAAATCTAACGATCGCTTGATTATTGCAAGCCACTTAAATTTATGACGCCTTAAGCTGATAGTAATGTATGTATGTATATAAAATGTTAAATATGGTTAAATTTTATGGGGTTTCCGTTCAAGAATATCGTAAATATTTTACAACATTAAGCATGCATTGATTTTATTGTGAATAAAGACAAAGTGATAAGGACAAATGACAGTATACAAAGACGTTAAAGTACTAATATTTGGGTTCAAAAAGTGGCTTAAAGTGGATGTTATTGTTGTAACACAAGAAAAGCAATTATTTTAGTGAAATAAAATTATTTTAGTAGTAATAAAACCAGACAAGAGTCCAACTCCTTTGGTGTTTTCAAAAGGTGTGCTAGGAGAAGCAGGTGTATTCTTAACAGTTTGGTTCAAAAGGGCAAATTCCTCGACAAAAATGGCTCACACGGATGTAATCATTGATTTGAGTTTGATTGGAAAAACCATATAAAACTCCACCACAGTTCTTTGTTTTTTCTATAGCATTTTCAAGTGTATATAAACATAAAATCGATAATGTTTTTTGCACTGTTTGTTTGTTTTAAATTTTTTACCCTATCATTGTTTTATTTCAAACTGCTAATCAGTGTTTGCAGCTCTTTAATAGCACTACTTTTTTGTAAACAAATAAATTTCAAAATAATAACAAAAAGCAAAAATAACCTACTTAAAGAAATCGACAATCAATAATTTTTAATGGCTTTTAAGTGATTGAATATATCTGTGTCGACAAGGAACAACAGCTTAAGTGTTATTTCAATGTTTCGAGAAATTTTGCTTTAAAGTTTTCGATCTCCATATAAGTTCTATGAAAGGTAGTTTGCTTTTTGTGTGATAATTTTGGCTGGAATTACGCTATAATCATCCGATATTGTGTGTGTACGAAACTATATGCGTGGAACACATCTACATCATTAGCTCAACTTTGATTTCACTCGACTTAAGCGGTTATTCCTTGTCGGCACAGATATGTATTTTGAACGTAAGCGATCCTATCTTGATTAGCGCTACAGTCCAAATCAGTATTTCTCTGTACATTTATCAAAGGTCATAACTCTTAACAGATAAGAATTTGTGATTATTGAAAGAGTTCTTTGTTGATCGGAAAAGATCCTCAATCTCGGTAATACATATAACCTTCGATTACACATGTCAACAAAATGGTACTTTGCAAAAGTTGAAGCACATATTTACAATCAATAACACAAGGCGATGAATTGATGTGTGATCAGTGGCAGATCTAGGAATCGCCAGAGAGGGGAAGAGGGGGAGAGGGGGCTAAGTTAGCAAAAAAAAAAAACAAAGTAAAAATCCCTAAAAAATTACATATGTGACTTTCTCCGAGAAAAGGGACCTAGCGTGTGAAAATGAAGTTTTGAGAAAAACGCATTTGAAGTTTCATAACGCATTATCACTGTGAACACACCTTCAGTTGGGAGATGCGATTTGGTATGGTTAGTTATGATTGGGTGCCGACTTTGGTGACGTCATGCCTATGTGGTGAGGTTTTTTTTTTTGTTGTAAAAAAAAGTAAAATTTTAACGTTTTTCTCATTTTTATCGATTTTCCCAAGTTCGTTTTGTACGTTTTTATGGGGTAAATAAATTTTTATCAGACATCTAACTCATTTCATCTTATTCTACACCCTTTTAGGTACCAGAATCCACTCTTAAGTCCAAACTCGTTTTTTGACGCACTAGGTCCCTTTTCTCGGAGATGGTCACATATAGGCATCAGAGAACTGCCAAAGCCTACTTTAAGTCTATTTCAAGTACTTGCTTAAAATACAAGTTCAAGTTTGCTCATTTTCAATCAAGTTCAATCATAAATAAGCTCACGACATCTTGCAACTTGCAAGTATGCTAGCCAGTGTTGCCAGCTACTGCTAATAAAAACCCGCAAAATTTGCCACAAAATTCCGCAAAATCCGCTAATTATTTTTTTAAAATTTTATTAATTTATAAAATACTAGCTAATATACCCGGTGTTGCTCGAGAGTCATTTATATAAACATTTTAACATACACTTCTCGATTAAATGTTTTTTAAAATCTGGAATAATGAAAAACGTGTTGAATTTTATTTGTAAGCTACCGTTAGAAATCTACATTAATCCAAAAAAGTTTTGGAAAATTTTTGTTGTTGGTGGTTCCATCTCTTGCGGTGAGCTAATTGAATTCAAAGAAGGGGTACGAAAAACATATGTATTTTAAAAATTAAAAAGAATTTTATATTTACTTTATCTTAAAGCAAGCACAATTACCTTTTCAACAAAATTATGGTGGGACTCAATGCGTCCCTGAGATATGGGCAGTTTAACGTCAAAGCAAAGATTTATATTAAAAAATATATTGAACTTTTTAACAAAAAAAATTTTAATGAAGTATTTTCAAAACAGCGGAGTTATTGGCATTAAAAGTAAAAACTTTGGTTTTCATATAATTTTTTTCTCATTATTAGCTATCAATGTTTTATGAAAATTCGTTGTACTAAAAATGATTGTCCTACTAAAATTTCTATTAGCTGCGTTTTTCATTGGAGATCAGGATCATATAATCGCATTTGCAAGCAAAAAACTAAACCAAAAAACTAAATAGATTACTATAAGGAAGATTTTATATAATCCAAAATGTTTGTAATTACTCTAGATACACATCTGCATTCTTAGAGATAAATGGGGACGTTCAAACTATATAGAGAATTTTAAAACAAAACTCAGTTTTATTAGTAGTCTGGTATGAAAAAATAGATTTTTAGCCATAACTTTTGATTGGAAAGAGATATTGGGGTAAGTTTTTCACATAAATTACTTTGAGACTTGAATTTTTTGTAAAAAATATAAAAACAACATTTTGGAAAAAATAAATTTCGCGAAAAAAATTACCTTGTTGTTTTGATGACAAAAACAGTAAAATAATTTTTGCGCTTAGCTGGAAGAATTTTTGCAAATAAATGCTATGTCATATGAAAGGTAGCCAGATGTGCAATTTTAAATTGATTTCATTTTTACAACAACAACAATTTTTGAGTCATTTTTTGAGTAAAAAGTCAATATTTTGGACCTTTTTTTTACATAATTATAAAACATAGTTTCACTGACTTAACGGTGCAGTTCAACCTATTTTCGCGAAGTGATTTTATTGAACTTTTGAACAAAAAAAATTTGAATGAAATATATTAATGAACAGCGGATATATTTGCATCGAAAGACCAAACTTTGATTTTCATGTCGTTTTCTCTCATTCTTAGGTACCGATGTTTTATGAAAAAGTCGTTGTACTAAAAATTTCTACAATTTTTAATATATGTGAGTGTTTTTGATGTCAAAATAAGAGAAATTTTTTAAAATTAAATACACAAAAAACTCCAATACCAAAAATTATTATAATAATAAAATTACCGTTAGTTGAAAAATTTCGGAGGAGGCGTGGCAAAAACTAAATATGTTACATTTTAAGTTGGGATAAACTTAATATGTGTACCTAGTTTGAGCGAAATCTGTTGAGCCGTTTAGATTTGTATAAAGGCCAAACTAACAAACAAACAGAAAATGAGTTTTATTGCTATAGATATTGATATTAACCATTCAATAATAATAAGGTGAAATAAAAAAATCACAAAACATATAAATTCAAGTTCTAATTAAAAAACTAAATTTATGTATTAGAGAGGAGTACTTTTTTCAGATTCGGGGGTTTTCAGAACCACTGATCATAGATCCGGGATCAACATTTTGAAATTCAAAATAGCAGCTTCGGAAATGCGGACATGACCAGTCTTAAATAAAATAATGAAAATAAAATTCTTCTCTTTTTTAAAGAATTCCTTAAGCCTTTGTCGATCAAACAAAAAAAAAATTCAAGAAATAATATTCTAGGCATTAGTTTCAAGAGTATTTAACCGCAAAAAGCTAGACATCAGCTAAAAGCTAAAGACATCATTTTGACATAATCTAGAACTTGTTTTTTGTGTACGCATCCGCATAATCAAAGTAATTTTCGTATTAAATTTAATTTTTCTAGGCAATAAGAAGCGTACGCTCTATGAAATTATTATATGTGACCTTCTCCGAGATAAGGGACCTAGTGAGTCAAAAAAAGGGTTTGGACTTAAGAGTAGATTCTGGTACCTAAAAGGGTGTAGAATAAGATGAAATGAGTTAGATTTCTGATAAAAATTTATTTACCCCATAAAAACGTACAAAACGAACTTGGGAAAATCGATAAAAATGCGTTATGAAACTTTAAATGCGTTTTTCTCAAAACTTCATTTTCACACACTAGGTCCCTTTTCTCGGAGAAGGTCACATATAGAAATCTTAAACGAATTTTCGCTGGGAAAAATTTCATAGTAAAAAGATGTTTTTAACTCAGAATTTCTTGTAGAATCCAAATCTGAATGTTACTGGAGTGAACATTTTCGACCAGAGCAAATTGATCCTACCTAGTGTATATAGTACTAATTTCAATCACTCCAGTCTTCATTTATGTTCCTATTGTCATAGATTGCATTCGACCTAATTAATATAAGATTTGGTCGAGGTACATCATAGTCGTGGTTTTACTTCTGCTGCCTTCTTAAGCCGTACCTTGGCTCAAATTAAAACGATGATTACCAATTTACTTTTTAAAGACATATACAAGAAATACTTAACATTCAAAATGCAATTAACTGTGTCGATTTTAAAACGTTTTCTTATTCAAGACTTCACAATATTGCGCTGGCTAAACGATCGCTCAGTGAAAAGTTTGTCCGTTTCTCAAAAATTAAATTTAAAGATGCATCTTTATATTCAAGTTTTTTAATCCAAAAATCAGTGTTATTAGATACATAGTTCCATTTACAGTTCTATTCTGGCAAAGTATCAATTGTTACCCAGTATTTTTATTATTTCTATGTGCTTGCTGTAATTTTGTGATTTCAAAACAAAATTTGAAGCTCAAAAATAATACATTTTGATAGAAATTGTCACCTGCTTTTCAGATAGTCACAATTTCATTCAAAAATTTTGTTTTTTGAGCTTCAAATTTTGTTTTGAAATCACAAAATTACAGCAAACACATAGAAATAATAAAAATACTGGGTAACAATTGATACTTTGCCAAAATAGACCTGTTAAAGAAGTTTATTTTTTAATACTTATATAATATTTTTTTAATACATATTTTTTTATTAATTTTTTAAAACATATTTAACGGAAAGCAAAATTGAATAAAAACTAAGTTAAAAATCTGCCGAAAATTCAGCCAGCGGGTTTTTGATAATTTAACACATCAAATGACATAAAAATCCGCTTATTTGGCTGGAAATTCGCTAATCTGGCAACAGAGATGCTAGCTTACAAGCGAACGGCACAAAGTTCCAAGTAAAGGAAAACTTGATGCCTTCGGCAAAAAGCTTGAAAAGCTTGAAATTGAAGGCAAGTATCCAAATTAAAGCAAATATCCAAAAACTTCAATGAGCTTTTGTTGAGAAAGCTTAAGCTTAATAGGGCTTTTAAGGGTTCTGTGGACTCCGTGGTTGGTAGTTTTAGAGGGTAGCTGATTTCGGAATTGATGTCAAAATTTAAAATTCAAGATGGCGGATAGAGTTGCCACCTTATTTTTTTTGGTTTTTTTGCGAATTCTTGTAATTTTGAAATTCTGACAACGGATTTGATTTGGAATCTAATGTCACAGTTTTAAAATTTAAGATGGATGTTAGGGTTGCCACCTAGACTTTTATCACAGCATTGCCACCCAGTAAAATGTATTTTTAGACATCCTTTAACAGTGTTAGGGGGTGTCGCTGATTTCGAATCTGAAGTCAGAATTATAAGTTAATAAGTGGCAAAATTATTAAAAAAAGTTACATCATTTTGAGATTTTGATAATGGCTTCGGATTGAGCAACCCATCTTAACCTTGTGTTCGCGCCAGCACCGAATTCGCAAAAGTAAACAAAATTAGATGACAACCCTATTAACCAGTTTTAATTTTAAAATTCTGACTTCAGATTCGAAGTCAGCGACCCCTTAACACTGTTAAATGATGTTTAAAACTCTTAAAAATACATATTATTAGGTGGCAGCCCTATTATACAAAAATAGCATCATTTTGAAATTCTAACAATGGATTCGGATTCGTTAAAATAAAAAAATTAGGTGGCAACCCTACCCAACATATTGAATTTAAAAATTCTGAGTTCAGATTCGAAATCAGCGACCCCCTAAAAATGCATCTTACTAGGTGGCAATACTGTGGTAAAAATTTAGGTGGCAGCCCTTACCTCCATCTTAAATTTTAAAACTGTGACATTGGATTCGAAATCAAATCACTTGTCAGAATTTCAAAATAACAAAAATTCGCAAAAGTACAAAAAATCTAGGTGGCAACTCTTGGTCTTACGTTTATAAACAGAATATTTTCTAAACATATAGAAATACATTATAGTTACTTTTAAATAACGGCTGTAATCGTGATCACAAACAGACATACGGTCAGTTTGACAGAAGAATAGACGTGCAGACAAACATATAGACAGGAATGTCTAAATCGACTTAAGGCCAATTTTTCAGTGCGAGCTTAAATTGAGGTCAACTCACCAAAATTGGACGTTTTAACTCGGTTTAACTAGATATTTTAGCATTCGTTCAAGTTAAATTGACTTAAGTTTAACCACATGTAATGTGTTACTTTTTGCCTAATCCGAGTTTAAACGTCCAATTTGGGTGAGTAAACCTCAGTTTAATTTGACTAGAGTTTTAGCTTGCACTGAAAAATTGGCCCTTAGAAGGTGATGCTGGTGAATAGTGTTTATACTTTTTTATCAAAAAGTCACTCCTTCTTATGAGCGTCTGCTATTTTATTATTTACAAAAAATTCTACGAGTACAAGCAAAAATGTTGAGTTTTTGTCGAGATAAGGTTCCTTTAGTTAATTGTCGGTTGAATCAAAATAAATCCATCGATATTCAGCAACAATGTTTCATTTAAAAAAAAACTGTGTAATATCATCATTTTTAGGATAATAAATTTACAAATTTTGCGATATTTTATTAACAAATCATTTCCAAGTTGTGATTTAAAATTTTAAAAATAACTTTTAAATATTTTTTTAAAGAATACTTATACATTTAAAAATTTTTTATTTTTGTAATAAGAAACAAACCGCCTCATTTTATATCACGAGAATGCAAACCAAAGATAAGCAAGACACGAGAATAGAATTTTGTAGAGTAAAAACTATTGCTTCTTGTGTCTTGCTTGTATAAAAAATTATTTAAAATAAAAAATAAAGCGACATCAGAAGAAAGAAAGAAAGAAAGAGACATCAAAAATTTATAGTGTAATTCTATTGGGGGTTGGAATTAATTTTAAAGGTTTTTTTTCGGTTTTTGAGCATTTATTTAGAAACAACGGTGCAATGTATATTATTCAAAGTATTGTCCATCGTTAGCTACAACATTTTCCCATCTTTCTGGCAGCATATGGACTCCGCGCCGGAAGAACGATTCGTCTTTTGAGGCAATCCACGAATCGACCCATTTTTTGGTATCCTCGTAAGAAGTGAAGCGCTGCTCAGCCAAGCCATGCGTCATCGATCTGAATAGGTGGTAGTCGGAAGGGGCTATGTCTGGGCTATAAGGCGGGTGGGGTAGCACATCCCAATTCAGCGCCTCCAACGTTTCCTTGACAGTTCTTGCAACATGTGGCCGTGCGTTGTCATGTTGAAAAACCACTTTGTCGTGTCTTTTGGCATATTCCGGCCGTTTAACCTTTAATGCTCAGCTCAATTGCATCAATTGTTGTTGGTAGCGTTCCCCAGTGATGGTTTCGTTAGGTTTTAGCAGCTCATAGTACACGACACCCTTCTGATCCCACCAAATACACAGCATAAGCTTGGCGCCATGAATATTCGGCTTGGCCCTCGATGTTGATGCATGGCCGGGTGGTTCCACGATTTTTTTCGCTTAGGATTATCGTAATGGATCCACTTTTCATCGCCAGTGACAATACGATGCAAAAAACTCTTCCTTTTATGCCGTTGAAGCAGTTGTTCGCACATGCAAAATCGCCGTTCAACGTCTCTCGGCTTCAACTGGTACGGCACCCAATTTCCTTGCTTTTGAATCATTCCCATGGCCTTCAAGCGTTTGCCGACCGTTGATAAGTCGACTCCCAATGATTCTGACAATTCTTGAAGGGTTTGACACGGGTCTTCATCGAGCAAAGCCTCCAATTCCTCATCTTCAAACTTTTTCGGCTGGCCCAGACGCTCTTTGTCTTCCGTATCAAAATCACCACTTTTAAACCGACGGAACCAGTACTCACAAGTAGAAATCGATGGAGCATAGTCCCCGTAAGCCTCAGTAAGCGTGCGTTGTGCTTCAACCGCTTTTTTCTTCAAATGGAAGCACAAAAGTAAACCTTCCCGCAAATTGCGTTTTGTTGGAACGAAAGTCGACATGTTCACAGAGAAAAAATATATATTGTTTACACTTCAGTGGAATGACACATACTGAAAAATGAAGCTTAGACAATGTGCTTTGAAATGAATATAGTCACAGGTGTGCCCGATGCGATCTATTGATAGTTACGCCATCTCTTAGAAAACCTTTAAAACTAATTCCAACCCCCAATAGATTAACTTTGGTTAAAGTGCGTTTTTTGCCATCAGCTTGACTAATAAAAAAAAAATCTACGAATTCTATGGTTTCATACAGATTATGTTTTGTTTCTTATAATAAATTTGCTGTAATTTAAGAATTATTAGCATACACTTAGGCATTTTTTAAAACGAAGAGAGCAGTGATTGTGTTGTTTTGTTTTGTTGTACTTTTTATCTTCAGTTGTATTAGTATTATTACTATTTGCATAAATATAATTCATGTCAGATTGTTTGTTTGTTTGTTTGTTTGTTTGTTTTACACGAATATAAATCTAAACGGATGGACGGATTTCGCTAAAATTTAGTACACATCAGAGATCCCAGTAGTTGCAAGTTGAATCTTGGACCTACTTCTTGGTATGAGAATTCATTTACCCCCAGTATAAAGGTTTGAGAAATGGCATGTCCAAAGGGATATGCTGTCAATGAATCATATTTTGAATCATGATCCACTTGCACAAAAATGAGTATGAATGAGTATAAGTAGTTTCCAAAGTAGTACTCATATGTGATTGTTTAAAAAAAAGTAAATCAAATAAGTATAGAATGAATTAAATATTAAAGGTTGCCACCTAACAATATGCATTTTTAAAAATTTTAAACATAATTTAACAGTGAATTAAATTGCGAGCTTTAGATCAAGTAAGTTTTTAAGTAGGCAACAACAACAACAACAGCAACATCAACTCTGTATAGAGTCAATCACTTAGCTGACTAGACAGTCTGTTTCGGAAATCGCTACATTTTCCTCTTCAGTAGTCTTTGAGTGATTAAGCTGTGATCAACTCACTGTTTAAATTAGTATATGAATGTGCATATTTTGGAATTCATTCTTATGAATTGTATGGCTGCTAATCATATGACATTTTAAAGCAGTAGGCCATTTTTATAGATCACCGCCATCAACTCTACCAAGATTGCCATCTGTTCTAGTTGCTTCTTTATTTATTTCAATATTCATTGGTGTTCGACAGTTTGTATATATATATACTAATATATATATACTAAATTTAAACATTGAGTTGATCACAGCTTAATCACTCAAAGACTACTGAAGAGGAAAATGTAGCGATTTTCGAAACAGACTGTCTAGTCAGCTAAGTGATTGACTCTATACAGAGTTATTGTTGTTGTTGTTGTTGTTGCCTTCTTAAAAACGTACTTTATCTAAAGCTCGCAATTTAATTCATGTTATAATTTAATAGATCATTATACTAAGTAATTTAACAGTGTTAGTGGGTCGCTGATTTCGAATCTGAAGTCAAAATTTTAAAATTCAATATGGTTAACAGTTTTATTATCAGTTTTTTATGGTTAATAATATGTATTTTTAAGAGTTTTTAACATAATTTAACAGGGGGTCGCTGATTTTGAATCTGAATACAGAATTTAAAAAATTCAAGATTGTGGATAGGGTTGCCATCTAAATTTTTTATTTTAACGAATTTGGTGCTGACGCGAACACTAGGTAAAAATAGGTTGCTGAATCCGAATCCGTTGGCAGAATTTCAAAATGATGTAATTTTTGTATTAAAGGGTTGCCACCTATTAAACATATTTAGTTTTGAAATTCTGACTTCAGATTCGAAATCAGCGACCCCCTAACACTGTTAAATAATGTTTAAAATTCTTGAAAATACATTTTATTAGGTGGCAGCCTTTTTATAAAAAATGACATAATTTTGAAATTCTGACAACGAATTCAAAATCAAATTTTTACCGAATGTTCGCGACAGCACCGAAATCGTAAGAATAAACAAAATTTAGGTGGCAACCCTATTAACCATATTGCATTTTAAAATTCTGACTTCAGAATTCAGATTCGAAATCAACGACTTCCTAGAGTAATTTTTTTATTTTTTGCTTTTTTTAATTTTTTTCTTGCTTTTTTTAATTTTTAACAACAAAAAAGGCATATGAACCTTAAGTGCGCGACCATGGAAATGCCCTTATGGGCATCTACCAAAAAAGGTCCTCCACGAGTGAAAAATTCAAACTGGTCAGGAAAACTTTTTATTATCCAATAATAAAGCTTAAATATCTATAGTTAATAAATGTAAAAGAGTTTTTAATTCTTTAAATTTTTGGCCGAAATATACTAATGTAAAAGAGACAACTGTTTTTCTAAGCCTTTTGACGAAGTATACCCACATTTTTTCTTTGTGTTTTTAGCTTGTTTAAGTGTTATTATAATGTTGCTGTAATTTGAAAGTTTTCTACTAACAACAATCTTATGCATTAGAAAAAGAGAGAAAATGGATTTCGAATAACGGAAGTTTTTTGAAAAGTTGTATATTTCGACCAATTCTTTGTTTAAAATTTGCATATATATTGTGCTTGAGCTCTTTTGGTCAATTTGATTTTTTTAAATATTCATTAAATTAAAAAAAGTTTGCTTCTTCCTACATCCTGATGTAGCGTCCGTGTGCAAAAATCATTATTGATTGTTGTCATTTGTGGACTAACGTTTGAAATGCAAGTAGCTGTCAGTTTTTAGACAAGTGCATTGTTCTAGTTACGAAAATAAAATAATTGGATCCCGGAAAAGTCGAAAAAAATTGTATGGGTGTTTAAAATTTGTCGCGTCCGTAACCATAATTTACGATAAAGTTTACCGCTGATTCCGGCCAAACATGTTTTATTTTTAAAATCAGTTTGCTGCGATGTGATGAATGAAAAGGACAAGGCTAATGAATGTAAGAGCTGTGTATGCGATATTAAAGACGATCTAATTCCAATAAAGTTCCTCAAGAAAATTAATACAGAAATCAAATGGAAACAATGGAGAATAATGGACAATCTAGAGACACAGCTACTTGCTTTTATAATACATTGTTATGTTAAAAAAAATTATAACAGCTAATGAACTAGTAATGAAAGTTGATTTTTCTGAGAACTATCGACTAACCTGCCAAAACAAAATTAAAGATGCCCACTTTAGTTACAGCCAAGTAACAGTTTTCACGTCTGTCAAACGAAAAGTCTGGCAAATTGTCAAAGCAAGATATATTGCTCTCGGAGATGCTTCATCTTTTTATGAATGTGCTAAGAATAAGAACAACATTTATGAAGTCAACCTTTTATATATCTCTGGAGAGCAAATTCAGAGTTGAAAACAAATTGTAATCAACTGTCAGTTATGTTATGGCAAAATTTTCCAAATATCAAAGGAGTTAAAAGTTTGCATTTATTTTCTTATTTCGACAGACAATTTATTGAAGTTGCTCGAACCGCTTATTCATTAAAGAAAAAAATTAAAATTGTCGGCCTTTGTAGTCTAGTGGAGAGTGCGCTAGACTCTCAACCCAGAGGTCCCTGGTTCGAATCCGGGCTCGGGCATATGGTTCTTTTCACTTTCTTTGTTCTTTCCTACATATAAGAATTATGGAAAGTTGAAAATCCACAGCTAAAATTGTGGAGAATGTGGAATTAAAGGAATGGAAACAACTAAGGGCTGGAAATGCTTGCCGAGGTTAAGGCATAACAATAGCCTCGGTTAAAAGCAATTCAAATTGTCTTTCACGGTTGTTTCGCCTAATCAATAATTCACGTATTGTTCCAATAAATTCCTCTAAATAAATCTATCCCTTTCCTTTCAGGTCAAAGACCAAACCTTGTTTGTATAAGGCGCATGCCTTGGTTCTTTGATCTTTAAACAAAATAAAAAAAAAAAAAAAAATAGACCACACTTATTTTTACTTTAGTTTTTCCTTATTTTGATTACTTTTACTGTTATGTAACTTGAATTTAATTTATGTTTTATTTTCATTAAAAGTTGAAGTGTTATAATGAACATCATTACTGTATTTTATTCCCCTTGGAAAAATTTGTCGCGTCCATGATGTCGCGTCCGTATTCGTGCTTTACCTAATTGAAAAAAGCTGAGAAATAATTCTCATATTTCATAAGTCTACGAAGAATCTGTTTCATTGTATAATTGCTTATAACTTTGTACTAATTTTTACTAAATCTTGCCAATATATTTGTAAAATTAAACACTCTTTCAGCACATTAGAGCACTAGAAATACATATCGGCTATTTATGTTGCTTCCTATTTTTTTTGGCGTAATTAAAAACATGCGAATGTCGCGTCCGTATCACTGGGAGATGCCTATATATCAATAGCGCCATCGAGCTGTAGATTGTAAATAGATTTCACAATATTTCTTAGTAAAAATCGGATTTAATTGGTGGAAAAAATGTTGCTTTTGAATTTGCAAAAAAAAAAAATAAAGGAAAAGAAACACTTTTCGTACTTTTCTAGCAGTAAAGTACTTTTTTATTGTTTTCCACAGACTCATGTCGATCAATTAGTAAGATCGATAATACTTTAAAAATAGTGCTTATTACGGTATTTCACAATTACAAAGTGCGAATGATTTCCTAATTTACCAAATCTTTTTATTTACTTTAAGAAACAACCTTTTTCTAATAAATATTTGAAACTTTGTAATGGTTAATTTTGGCTGCTTGTACATATTTATTCAAAAGACAGTCACCAGAAGATTTTTATCTTATCTTAAAAACAAACCAATGGCTTTTTTCCATATGCGGAGGAACCACCTGCATTTAATAAATTAAGAAATTTAAACAGCTTAAATCATAAAAATAATATTTTCTTAAGCGACATCTTTGTTACTCACTTAGAAAAAAAATTAAAAATTCTAGCAAATCTTAAAGAAAATTAAAAAAAAATGTTAAAAAATAAATTCCCAAACAACACCGGGTATATCAGCTAGCTAAATTCAGTTTAACTAAATTGCAAATTGAATCCTATTAATGATATCCCCTACAAAACTACCTTATCTCCTGGTTTTTCGTATATTTTCATTAAAGTTTTAATCATGAATCACTGTGTAATGTGGCATGTCCTTGGATAAATAAAATTTATTTACTTACTCGTAATTGTTAAATTTATACAATGATGTTTAGAGGCTTTTGTGGTTTGTGAGTTCAAGTTAACCAGGATAATTATTGTTAAGGCTTACAATTAAGGTACATTCACATGATTTCGATAGCTTGCGCAGTTTGAAGGTTTTGCTGATTATTGAATTTTCGCGATTATCTTCTTAAATGTTAAAAATAATTCTGCCACAAGTGCTTTATTCACAATACTCCACATGTTAACCAGTTGTCTAAAGACAAGGTACGTTCCTGAGCTGCCATAACCTGCTTTCAAAAATTAGGTTATTCTCGCTGTATTCCATAAACAAGCCTTTATGATACACCTTATAGTAAAAAAACTTAATTTCGTATTCATCGCATAATGATTATTTTAGAAGTGCTTTTGTTTTTTGGCTTTTGTAAAAAATTTTTTTAACCTTAAAATTATTTTAGTCACATGCTCGTGTGTTGAAGGTGGCGTCATAACTTTAAGTTTATTGTTGGTACAGTTAATTATGGCCTTTTTTTTTTCTTTGTCATTCGCGTTACTGTTCACAAGTTGATTTCTGCATTTTTAATTATTATACTTGATTTGCTCTTTAAAAAAGGTGAATCCCCTAAAATATTCGATTATTATAATTTACTGGTGAAAATAACAGAATTCTGCAGAGTTGGCAAGCCAAAATTTTAATTTTAAGTCTGGAGATAACGTTGTTGTATTGGTTTTTTTTAAATGCCAAAAAAACATAAAAAATGCGCATAAAATAATTATTAAAAGTTCGCCGATTTTTTCAATTTTTTTTTTTTTGTAATTTTACTCACATCTTCTTTTTTAAAATTCAGAATAAATTTGAATTTATTCACTTTTATTTTAAATTTTGAATAAATTTAATTTTTTAAATTACAACTCTGATGGTTGTGATCACGTCATTACCCAGTGGGCAATTGCAGGAGTCCGAAGGCTTTCTAGCAGGCTTGCGTTAGGTTTTAAAAGGCCTTCCACACTCCTTGTAAACACCGATTTATTGCTTGTATGAAATGGGAAAATTTGCCAGGCCTTCCGCTCTCCTTGCTCAAAAGAGACCCACTCGTCTACCTTGGATGTTAAGAATCAATAGCTTATTTTGCATCAATACAAAAGAAAGTAAGCTTTCGGGAGCCCGGGTTCGAGACCCAACGCGCAAAAAATTTTTTTTGTTGTTTTCTTTAAATTTACATTTTTTACAAACTATTCTGTCTATTAAAATTTTTTTTTTTAATTTTTTTATAAATTTTCTTCATACAAAAATATAAGAAAAGATTTGGAGTTTTTCCATATACATATTTTCATATAATATAATATGTTATGTGTTAGTTTTCGGGAGCCCGGGTTCGAGACCTAGCTCGGACAAAACATTTTTTTTGTTGTTTTTTTAAATCTACATTTTTTTACACACTGTTCTGTGTATTTAAAATTTTTTTGTAATTTTTTTTGTAAATTTTTTCATATAAAATAATATGAAAAGAATCAGAACCTTCAAAAGGTAGGCCTTAGAGAAGTACTCATCAATGCAGTGATCATGAAAGGTGTATTGACGCCAATAATAGCATGCCTTCTTTTGCGGAGCACTTGCTAAAATGCCCACTGGGTAAGGGTAGGCTCCCAGTAGACAAAAGCAGGGCTTGCCCATTAACTTTTTTATATGAAACGAGAAAATTTTCTAGGGGTTCCTCTCTCGCGACTCTAAGGACAGACAATTTTCAGATTTGAACCCACGTCCTCTCATGTAACGGTCCGACACATTATCCACCGTCTACCGTAGTTTTTAATAAATTCTCGCTTATTTAGCATCATAACAAATACAAGAAATCTTTTGGGAACGCGATTTCAAAACCCTCCTCGGACAAAATAAATTTGTTTAAAATCTAAATTTTTTTCACAAATTTTTCTTTGCATTAAATTGTTTTTTTAAATTTTGACAGTATATGTTGTAAAAGAACTGTAATATAGTAATGAAAAAAATACCACTGTAGGGATGTCAAAAAGACACACTAAAATGCCGAGATACGTTAACTTTTTTATGGTTGTAGTTTAGTGGCGTACTCATTTTTTCCCAATCAGATTAAAATCTCGAGATATTTGCGATTGAAATTTAGTTACTTTTAGACCCATTTTTAGTTATACTCGTATTTCCTTATTTTTGGAGACCAAAACTTTTTACCACCTCCGATTTGCTTAAACTTTCAGAATTTAATCCACTTATGAAATAAAAACACTGATTTGAGTAAAAAAATTTATAGATTTTTTTTTAAAGTTTTTAAGTTCGATATTCAAATTTGGTTAAAATTGAAGAAAAAACGAAATTGCTTAACTTTTGAAACAATCAAAGATTAAGCAAGGCTTACCCGATTTTCACGTTGGAGGTATTTTTGAAAAGATAATAAAAAGTTATTGTTAAAAACTATAAAATCTTTTTTAAATGTAGGAAAATGTAGGTCAATTAACAAAAATTTTAATATCTTTGAAAAACTGAGTATGCTACTAAATTTTACGGCCAAAAATTAAGTTTCCGTGTTTTTTTTTTCAAAAGTTGAAAATTTAGCTACAGTGTAATTACGTTTGAGCATGCTTGCCTCTTATGTATTAAGATTCAATATATGGAAAATTCTGCCAAAAGTGCCCATTTACATGTGCTCACAGTATTGTGTGATAAAAAACAATTGTTGTTACTTCAAAATAATTCAGCTTCCTTAAAAAGTAATTTTCTTGAAGTTTAGGCAGTAACATTAATTAACTCCTTTAAACAACAGGTCATTAATTAATTAAAATTAATTTTTCAGGAGAAAATTCCCAAAACAGGCCTAAAATGTCATTCCTGTAACCTGTCCTCGATCAAAGTTATAGTAATTCAAGAAGTGTAGCTTCCGCATTTTTTATTTCTACATGTTCTAGATGACAAGGTCAAAATATTGCGTATATCGTGTGCATTTTCTGCCATTTAAAATTATTATAAAAATTTGTTTAACGTGATGAAACTACAAACTTTTTGTCCCTCGATTCTACCACTTTTCGCATTTCGCGCCCTTTAGTAAGCAAAACTAAGTTCGTTCGACAAGTATCGTTTGAGTGCCCTCTCAACGTGGCTTTTTACACTATTTATATTCAAGTTTCAAAAACTCAATTGTTGTTTTGAGTGCGAAACTCAAGGGTAATATTAAACTTATATATTATATTACAAATATTTAAAACAAAAAAAATTGTCATTTCTGTAAACAACTGTGTATTCAGTTAGTGATAGACTAAAGCTAAATTGAGTACAACATTTTTTAGCAAATAAATATGCCTGCGATCTCCAAACAAAGACAATTCCTGACATTTTGAGTCATTCCTGTAACCACTCAAAAACACTCAAAATCCATACAAATCAATTTCATGACGTTATACCGTGTAAACCCAAGCGATTTTAACTTTCTTTGGGGCCAAATAGTATAAAGAAACCATAATTCTAGCTTCAAGTTTTATTTTTACATTTTTCCAATTTTCAATTAAAAAATGAGCACTTTTGGTGGAATTGCCAATATAGGTTTCTATTTAAAAAGGTAACGACTAAGTTCGGAAATAAGGCGAATCGGATGAAAATCACGCTTATCTGCCATACAAAATGTCAATTACGTTTAACCATGTATGGGAGATAGGCGAGATAGAAAAAGTGAAATTCGAGGTTCATATTTGATATCTAATTTATAAAAATCTCGTGTCACGGTGTTTGTTACAGAACTCCTCCGAAACGGCTCGACCGATTTTCATGAAATTTTGTATGTATATTTGGTAGGTATGAGAATAGGTCGTAAAGTATATTTCACCCTCCTATCCTCAGTCGGCGTGGCACCTCACATACAACCCAAATTTGCGATATCGAATACCTTTGGAGCTTAGCCTCGGAATTCAATGTTCGACCACAATTTACACGTGCCGCTTTGCTGATAACATTTTATGGGAGTTCCGCACAGCCTCGGAATTCAGTATTCGAACTCAATTTACACATGCAGTTTTACTGATAACTTTGTATGGCGTTGGATAAGGAGGCGTGCCACCTCCTATCAGATTTTTAAAATTCAATGTGGTCTATAGGGTTGCCACCTATTTTTTATTTTTACGAATTCGGTGCTGGCGCGAACACTAGGTAAAAATGGGTCGCTGAATCCAAATCCGTTGTCAGAATTCCAAGATTATGTCATTTTTATAATAGGGTTGCCACCTAATAATATGTATTTTTAAGAGTTTTACACATCATTTAACAGTATTAAGGGTTCACTGATTTCGAACCTGAAGTCAGAATTTTTAAATTCAATATAGTGGATAGGGTTCCCACTTTTTTTAATTTTTATAAATTTTATGCTGGCGCGAACACTAGATAAAAATAGGTCGCTGAATCTGAATCCGTTGTCAGAATTTCAAATTATTTAATTGTTATAAAAGGGTTGCCACCTTTTAACCATGTCGATTTTTAAAATTCTGACTTCAGATTCGAAGTCAGCGACCACTTCTTAAATGATGTTTAAGACTCTTAAAAATACATATTATTAGGTGTTAAATGATGTTTAAGACTCTTAAAAACACATATTATTAGGTGGCAGCTCTATTATACAAAAGATCATCACTTTTAAATTCTGACAACGGATTCGGATTCTGCGAACCATTTTTACCTGGTGTTCGCGCCAGCACCGAATTCATAAAAAAAATTAGGTGGCAGCCCTATTAATCATTTTGAATTTTAAAATTCTGAGTTCATATTCGAAATCAGCGACCGCCTAACACTGTTAAATGATGTTTAAAACTCTTAAAAATGCCTTTTTATTATATGGCAATTTTGTGGTAAAAATGTAGTTGGCAGCCCTAGCCTCCATCTTAAATTTCAAAACTGTGACATTAGATTCGAAATCAAATCCGTTGTCAGGATATCAAAATTACAAGAATTCGCAAAAATACAAAAAAATCTAGGTGGCAACTCTATTCGCCATATTGAATTTTAAATTTTGACATCAATTCCAAAATCAGCTACCCCCTAAAACTGCCAACCACGAAGTCTACAGAATCCTTAATAGTCCTATTGCACTTAAGCCTTCTCTACACAAGCTCATTAAATTTTTTGGAAACTTGCTTTAAATTCAATTAATTGGATACTTGTGAGCTTACAAGCTTTTGCCGATCGTTTCAAGCTTTTCAACTTTCTCTCCGACAAAGTAAGTCTAAACAAGCCAAGCCAACGAGCAAGCATGGATATGACTAGTATCTGGTATTTTTGCAAGCTGGCTAAAGATTGCTTTTTCAAGTTTGGATACATACTTTAATTCAAGTACTTGAAAAGCCTTGAACTTCAAGTAGGCTTGTGCAGTTCTCTGGTAGGTACCTTCAGTGAATTGATGATTTCATCAAAAGCAATCAACTCATTTTCATCAAAAATAGCTCAATTATTTAGAAAATCCTCTTTCTTTAAATTGAGGGTACTAAACAAATCATTTTTGCATTGATTTTAATTTTTTTTTTTTTAATAAAATTTATCCATAGAATTTAAAAATATTTTATTTTGTATGTAAGAGGATTGAAATTGGTTTGTTGCTTAGTGTTTTTAGTTTTGAAAACAAATATTGAAAAGTGGGGCGAATGATTGCCACGCGCATTATTGCCACCAATTTATTTATTTATCGCCACGATAAATTAATGACAATAATGCACATTTCAAATTTTGTGGATCTATAAATGTTGATACTATAAATTGGTAGCAATAATGAGTGTGCAATAATTCATATGGTCGTGTGCATTAGGGCCACCTTTTTATTGGTGACAGTAATGACCGTGACGTTTAATAACATGACCTTTATTGTCTAGAAAAATAATGCGTGTGGCATTAATTCACAATGAAAAGGTGCATTTTTGTCATAAATCGGCTATTGGCAATGATGATTGTGGCAATAATTCCTCAAATTTTTTTATAAGTAATATGCGAAAATATTGAAAATAGCGAACTGACCACAAAATAATGTAAATTATTTTAATGTCGCTATACCTTAATTATGTTTTAAAAAACATAGTTTGCCTAACTTAACAAAAATAATAGTATAGTAATATAATAATATAATAAAAAATAAGAAATAATATAGATATATAATATCTATAAAAGTAAGAGCAAGCAGTATTTTTATACCCCCCCCCACGTTTAAAGAACGTAATAGGGGTATATTAACTGTGTCACTCGGTATAGAAAAGTATATATATTCTTAATCAGCATCACCTCCTGAGTCGATTTAGCCATGTCCGTCTGTCCGTCTGTCTGTCTGTGATCTCGATAACAGCCGTAATTTTATAGCAATCGTACCGAAATTGAACTTTTTATTAAAAACTAGAGGTCAAGTTAAAAAATGAGCTAAATCGGATTAAAATCACGCTTACCTCCCATACAAAGTGACTTAACCAAAACGGTAAAATCTCTTTAAATTACACAAAAATTATTCTAATGACTTCAAATCTTGGACATAAGCTTTAACCTTTAAAATGCACTTTGAGTATGAAATTTTGAAAAGTCGAAAAAAAATCACGTCTACCTCCCATACAAAGTGAGTTTACCAAAATGGTTAAATTTCTATCAATTCCGCAAATGACTTCAACTTTTGCACATAAGCTTTAACAATTAATATGTACTTTGAGTATGAAATTTGTAAAAGTCGAATAAAAATCACGTCTACCTCCCATACAAAGTGAGGTTACCAAAACGGTAAAATCTCTTTAAATCTCACAAAAATGAATGTAGTGACTTAAAATTTTTCACATATGAAATTTGTAAAAGTCAAATAAAAATCACGTCTACCTCCCATACAAAGTGAATTTACCAAAATGGTTAATTTTCTATCAATTCCGCAAAACTCAATCTAATGACTTTAAATTTTACACATAAGCTTTAACAATTAATATGCTATTTAAGTATGAAATTTTGAAAAATCAAATGAAAACCATGGCTACCTTATGAAATCAGTTAAATCCTCTTAAATTCCACGAAAACTACTACAATGGCTTAAAATTTAACAAAACTGAAAATTCTGCCCACCTTCCATACAAAATGACGTAATCACAGTAGTAAAACCTTTATGAATTCCAAAAAAAAATTAATGTTTGAGCTTGATGTTGTACACAAAAACTTTAATAAATAATGATATATTTGGATAAAAATCGCGACCAATAAAAGTCGTCATCAAAATAATGCAACATTCAAGACTTCAAATAATTTAAAATACGGCAGTGGGGTTATTTTAACTTCGATCCAGTCGAGATAGTTCCTCACTAGTTTTTAGTGATATATAAATATTTCAATTACTAACTTGTATTGTCGTAATTGCCGAGTGTAGTTCTCTCAAAAAACTGACTTTCAATTATATGTCGCTTTATTTTATTTTTTATACAGAATTTCTTTCCTTGGCCATGTTAAAAGCGATTTAAAAACTGAATTTAAATAGCTATTAAATGGATTAAAATAATGATATTCTGCTGTTGTGGTTCGGTAAAATTTTTATTATTTTTTAGAGTTTATTGTTGTTTGAAATCACAAACCAGTTTAGAACTTTTTGTCGTTTACTAATGACGAGCCTCATTATATTTTCGTCTGTAAATAACTCTCATCTTGAACTAAAGAAAAAAACACAACAATATATATAACTGCCATTTAAATCTTTTTTATTGCCCCATTTGAAAGAATTAATTTATTACTAATTGGCAATATTTTTAATTTTTAACAACATTCTGAGCATTTGTGACTAAGCTGTGACTCTAAGGTTATTGAGTTATCACAAAATTTTTCCAGACTTAAGATTACAATATGTATAATCAATAAACTTACACTGTCTGTTCGACTGTTTGTATTCTCCTCCTCGCTGAGAGGGTCTTGTGCCTGCATCTGATGTTTAAGGCGCACCGCCTCCAATTCCAATGCATTTATACCCGATGGCATTGAAATCGAGTTCCGTCTCAGATTTCTGCCCATATTTTCTACAGTTATTACAATGCCAGGTGAAGTGCCTTCACTGTAGTCCATGGCCTCACTCATTGCGCTACTGCCACTTCTACTGTAACGTTCCAATTCTTCTCGACTACTTTGCGGTGTCTTATTTTCGTCCACTCGTATAATTATCGAAAGATCTACATTTTTTCGTTCGCTTAGAGATATCTTGCGTCCAATGCTGATGGGTTCCATAACGGCTGTGTCATCGGCAAAGGGAATACTTTCGTCCTGCTGATGGCCATTGACCACGTGCGGTACGAGCGGCACGCGTTGATCCATTTGTAAGAATTTTTTCCAAATGATTTTATTCGAATTGTTTTGTATTATTTTCGTTATCGTTATTGCTAATTCACTTTCAGCAATAATTTTTTTAAATTAATTTTTTTTTCGTTTAGGTTCCTTAAGTTTAATTTTAAATCTGTTATGACCAAAAATAAATTATTTTTGTTAAAATAATGAAAATATTGCCAAATACCAAAGATGATTGCAACACCAAAAGGATCATGCAACAAAAAGTGAATCCAAGATAAAAACATGTATTTAAAGCAGTATTGCAAAAGTTATGAATTTATGCTGTATAGCCCTCTGTTTAGCATATCTATTATTTAAGGAACTTCAAAAAATGGGTTAGTAGATATCTGAAAGGTGGGCTTAAGTCACCCTGTTTGATTTCAAAACATCTAAACAGGTAGATATAGCAATAAGTTTTCAAAATATTTTCTTCTGAGACAGTTTAGAATCAATTCTGGAATTCGTTATTTTTTATTATTTCTAAGATTATTCATTTTTTAGATCCAAGTATCCGAAACTAAATCCAAACTATTCAGCTTTTGGTATAACGAAATTTCTCAGGAAATGGACTTATTTCGATTTGAACAAACTTATTTGCTTAAAACCACTTCCATGGTCTTTACAAAAACATGTTTTTTTTTAATTTAAGTAAATGTTTTGTAAATCTTCCTTTCTTGCAAAGCCTTACAAAATATCCTTTTTCACTCATTTCATTAGAAAAAAATAAAATTTTATAATTTTTTAAGTATTTTGTTGAATTTTCAATAACAATGTTTTTAAAATATGCATTCGTGTTTTTCACTGAGTTGACTTCTTTTCGTTCATAACACTTTTTTAAATTTATCTTTCTCTCCTTACACATAATATTTATGTTAGTGGAAATAAATTTCGTATAAAATTTATGCAAAAACTATGATTTCTGTCCGCCCATTTCACTAAAATGACGCATTGAAACGAAATTCAATAACTGTTTTTCTGAAAACTCAGAAGATTTTCGAATTTAACACATCACTTGTCGAAACTGTCAACATCTTCATTAACACACAAAAATACTTGTAAACAGAACGCGGCGATGACAACACTCTAGGAGAAAAACTTGATTTGTAATTTTTTAAGACTTTTTTGTTTTCAAAAAAACACCATTGCTTTAATTTTTACTATTTAAAAAGGGTGTATTTTATAAAATTTCTAAATCCGTCTGTGATACAGATCAAAATTAATTAATCGATCGATTGAAGTCAACCAGCCTGCGCGGCAGTCGATCCGTTTGTCTGTCTTCTAGTTTACGCTTTCAAGCACTTAACTCTAGCATTTTAGTAGCTCGAATAAAACAAGTAAGTGATCGTGATAAGCTTATGTGAAACACGATCGAGTTTTGGCAGAGGAATAAGTATGCGCATACTACCGCGGCATACCTTATTGAGCTGAGCGTGCTCATTGTTATTGCTAGAAGTTGGCGACAAAGTGTGAATCTATGAATATCTGCGGCTAATTAACAAATAAAAAAAATCTTTTTGGAAAATTATGAAAAACAAAGGCCATACTCACCCACTCCCAGATAATAAAAAAAAAAAAGATTAAAAAAAACAACTTCAAAATATAACAGTATCATTAGCAACCTACCGTAGATAAGCAACAAGGCGGTGTCTCTTTAGGACATTCATTGCACCAAGGTGCTTCAAGCGATTCATCGTCGCCTATCTTTCAACTCATCCTATGTAATAAATGGTGCTGCAGGTTTCGGATTTGTGCTAATATTGATTTTGAAAATTTAAAATAATCTTATTAACTTACTTTATTATCTGAATCGCATTTGTATTGTTTATGAATTTGTTCAATTTTAGTGCTAATTTTCTTAAAACCATTGTCAATATATTCTTGGTGTGCCTTAATTATTCTTATCGCCTGCATTTATTTGAAGTTATTATAAATAGTAGTGTTTTACCAAATATTTATAGACGCAGTTTAATCAGTTTCGATAAGAAAACAAAAATATCTGATTCTCAAAAGCAAAGCCATTTTATAGTGGTTCGAGTGGTAATACCTAGCTCTTATTTATTTTCCCTGTTTTACAGCAGGTGAGTTCTGGCCCGGATTTACTATAAGGCAAGAAAAGCAATCCTAGGGGCGCAGTTATGGCGGATTTGACTGAACGAGTAAGGTTCTGTGTGCCATGAAACGCCATCGTACTGTTTAATTTCTAATTCAAGTCCTATCTGATACAGCAAATACCTCAAGAATTAGTTTAATGTCTGCATATTTTACTCACATGCTTTCACCTCAAATATAAAAATTCGACGAAAAAATGCAATGACTTAAAATTTTATGCAAAATGTTTTGGATGGAATCTTAAAAAAAAGTTTGAATGGATCTAAATAATGTATTCATTAACAATTTTTAAATATTGTTAGTGGGTCCAAAAACTGGCCTGTTTACCTCTTCCTACTGACATAGCTATAGAGGCAACTATTTTTCGAATATAATCAATTCTTTCCTGTTGAAAAATAAAAACTACGAAAACATATCTCTCAAAGTTTCTCTCATTTCTGATGTCTCATATCACTCAAAAACATACATATAAGGGATGACAATCCCTGGATCCCGGACTTTTTAGGTCCCTTATCCCAGGATAAGTCGGTGTAAACTAAGAAGTTAATTTTAAAAACATTTAACTTTATAAGGCCCCACGTACTCAGGCTTTCGGCCTGAAGGGAAAATTGAAATAACGCCCAAAATAATAATTTTATTGTTTCATAAAATTTATTGGATTTTTTTATTTTTATAGGTTATTTTCACTAAAATTTAACTTCATTATTTCTAATGCTATCCTAACTTTAAAACTTTTTCAATTTCCTACTAAAGAAAATTTGTAAAAAATAAAAAAATACACATTTTAAGAGTTAATTTAATATTAACAGTTTTTGTTTGAAAATAAAATTAAAAATATCTCGTCAGGAACGAAGTTTTTAACGATTTATTTCTAACTTCGAATGTCATACGAAATAAAAACCGTATATTTCTATTTTTATTTTTTTTATTTTTTAATTTTTTATTTATTTTTAAATTTTTTATTTTTTTTTTATTTTTTTTTTTTTTAATTTTTAATTTTTTATTTCTAATTTTTTAATTTTTAATTTTTAATTTTTAATTTTTAATTTTTAATTTTTAATTTTTAATTTTTAATTTTTAATTTTTAATTTTTAATTTTTAATTTTTAATTTTTAATTTTTAATTTTTAATTTTTAATTTTTAATTTTTAATTTTTAATTTTTAATTTTTAATTTTTAATTTTTAATTTTTAATTTTTAATTTTTAATTTTTAATTTTTAATTTTTAATTTTTAATTTTTAATTTTTAATTTTTAATTTTTAATTTTTAATTTTTAATTTTTAATTTTTAATTTTTAATTTTTAATTTTTAATTTTTAATTTTTAATTTTTAATTTTTAATTTTTAATTTTTAATTTTTAATTTTTAATTTTTAATTTTTAATTTTTAATTTTTAATTTTTAATTTTTAATTTTTAATTTTTAATTTTTAATTTTTAATTTTTAATTTTTAATTTTTAATTTTTAATTTTTAATTTTTAATTTTTAATTTTTAATTTTTAATTTTTAATTTTTAATTTTTAATTTTTAATTTTTAATTTTTAATTTTTAATTTTTAATTTTTAATTTTTAATTTTTAATTTTTAATTTTTAATTTTTAATTTTTAATTTTTAATTTTTAATTTTTAATTTTTAATTTTTAATTTTTAACTTTTAATTTTTAATTTTTAATTTTTAATTTTTAATTTTTAATTTTTAATTTTTAATTTTTAATTTTTAATTTTTAATTTTTAATTTTTAATTTTTAATTTTTAATTTTTAATTTTTAATTTTTAATTTTTAATTTTTAATTTTTAATTTTTAATTTTTAATTTTTAATTTTTAATTTTTAATTTTTAATTTTTAATTTTTAATTTTTAATTTTTAATTTTTAATTTTTAATTTTTAATTTTTAATTTTTAATTTTTAATTTTTAATTTTTAATTTTTAATTTTTAATTTTTAATTTTTAATTTTTAATTTTTAATTTTTAATTTTTAATTTTTAATTTTTAATTTTTAATTTTTAATTTTTAATTTTTAATTTTTAATTTTTAATTTTTAATTTTTAATTTTTAATTTTTAATTTTTAATTTTTAATTTTTAATTTTTAATTTTCATTTTTAATTTTTAATTTTTAATTTTTAATTTTTAATTTTTAATTTTTAATTTTTAATTTTTAATTTTTAATTTTTAATTTTTTAATTTTTAATTTTTAATTTTTAATTTTTAATTTTTAATTTTTAATTTTTAATTTTTAATTTTTAATTTTTAATTTTTAATTTTTAATTTTTAATTTTTAATTTTTAATTTTTAATTTTTAATTTTTAATTTTTAATTTTTAATTTTTAATTTTTAATTTTTAATTTTTAATTTTTAATTTTTAATTTTTAATTTTTAATTTTTAATTTTTAATTTTTAATTTTTAATTTCTAAAAATATTTCTTATAATTTAGTTTTTCACTTATTTTTTTCATTTTTCACAATTAAACGCCAACAACAAATGTTTTAATATATTAACAGTTTGCGCGTTGTCAGTTTGACAAATAATTTAGAAAAAAAATTGAAAAGCAGTCGCTCACTTCAACTCGTCGTAAATTTGCGATTTCGGAAAATTACGAAGTGAAGTGTATACCCTTATTATAAATTTTGAAAAAGTGGAACTAAATTTTTTACATAAAATGTTCGAATAAAAAAGTAATTTTTAGCACTGCGCATTTATATTTTTTTTTTAACAAATTTTATGTAAGTTCATCCAATTGACCGAATGTACCTTTTGCTTAAAGCTTAGTATGCTGTAGGAACGAAAAAAAATTATATAAGATATACATTGAGATTTTTGACAACGAACAGGCAGCGAAATTTTCGCCAGCTAGTACGCTGTAGAAGCGAAAATTGTTGCTATGTTGCCAAATTTTCATTCGTTTGTGGTGAGTTGAAATGTCAAAATTTCTCTGTCGATTATATGCCCGTACATTTAATTAGCGCGGAAATTTGCCATTCAACAATGAAAAATAAACAGTAAGTATGTTTAAGTGGTGAATTTGTTATTTAACAAATTTATTGTTGTATTTATATAGTTTATTAATGTGTTGTCTTGCCTTTTATAGGACATAAAACTGCAGCAATAAAAATATGAATCTGTCAACCAGAACAGCAAGTGCTTTTTCTCCACACAAAAATTTTTACTCTACACCAAAATTTCGCGTGTTGTAGTCTTCTCAAAAAAAGTATCATTTCAGTGTTGTGCTGCGTCTTTTTTTTAAAGTAGGTCTTCTTTTGCTACACTTTTTTTAAAAGACTATGCTTTTTTCATTACACTTAAGGGAGATTTTAGGCAAAATCGGTTAAAATTAAGCTATATTTTGAAAGATGTTTATTAAAAAGTATAATAAATATACGAAAAACTTCATTTGCGTGTTAATTTTATATGATCAGTTTAAGTAACAAGGAAATATTATTTTTTCTAACATATTTTCTGTACTTTTAAATACAGAAAATATGTTGGCGCTAAAGTTATTGCTTAAAAAATGGTGAAAATCGACCCACATCAGAGTTTGGCTCATGATCGTTTTAAAACAAACAAAAAAATTCATACTGTTTGCAACAAAGAACAAACAAAAAGTTTGCATTGCATAAATTTTGTAATGAAAACCATGTTTAATCCTGAGCCCAACCAAAATAGACGAGTTGCTCCGTAACGAGTAGAGACGAAAATGTTCTCTTTAATGTAATTCAATGTTGATGCCCAAAATGAGCAAACGTAATTTAACGAAACTGAACGAAACAGCTTGTCCATACGTTTTGTTCCGTTAGAACTTTTAGCGTCTCAACTCGTCAGACGTTCGGCAAGTTGCAATCGTCTCGATTGCCCTGTTTTGGTTGGGCCTTAATGTGCAGTAAAAGGTACCTAAAAACTGTACCTAAAAAATACCACTGCTACCAAGTGAAACTAGAAACTACCATTATTGAAACCGATTCTTGTGAAAGAGCGAAAACGTTGAAAAGATTAAATTTACCCAGATGGATTGCAAAGTGCGATTCAGTTAGCGACTTCCATGCAATTTTCCAGCATGAGCAAATGCAGTATGATGATCCAAATTCTAGAATATTGAAAAATGCAATTGACTTTGAATTTATATTGACCCTCAAGATTGCGAGAATGAAGAAACTTTTGAAAAAATTTTCATAGAAGCAAATTCACTTGCAGAAAGCATCGATATAACTGTAACACTTACAAAAACTCATAAACATGACGGCCTGCCAATAGAAAAATTTCCGTGTGAAACTGTTTAATGAATTTCTGGATTTTTATAAAATGGAGTTGAAGGAAAGGTTTACAAACCATAGCAAATACTGACTGGATTTCAGGCACTTTTTAATAATGTCTCTTCAGAAAATAATCTTAAATCCACCTTTAAGTTTTACGAGGAGTTTCTTGACAGCCCACCATCAACAGCTGTTACTGAAGTTAGACTGTGGAAGCAGTATATTAGCCGCAATGGCACGTTACCAAAAAATTACGACAACCAGTACGGCTGAGCGCACCTTTTCGTGTATGAGACAAATAAAGACCTACTTAAGAAATTCAACAGGACAGGTGTAGTTAAGAATTTGAATTTGTTTGTTAAACAGTTGTAGTAAGCAAGAGCGTCGGAAGCGAATTTCATCTGGGGGGCTGTAAAAATGGGGGGCAGTACAAATAGTGGTGCAAAAAAAGTTCACCAAAATTTTTTCAAAGAAACATGAATGTGAATAAACAAATTTTTTATTTTAGTTTAAAATATAAAAAATATATAAAAAATATTAAAATTTCATTATTTTTAAAAGTTCTTCCAATTTCAATATTAGAGATCATTCTTTAAAGGATCTTTCATACATGAAAATATAAGAAATAATGGTTGCTTTTATAAAGCAAGACTAGGCATATCTTTACATGGTTTAAATGCAATAAGGTACAAAAAGTTATATCAATTTAAATTATTCCAAAATGTTTCTTTCTGTCCTAGCGAGAAACAAACTCTTTCACCACCTCCATCGAATTCAATTCTTCGGTTTTATCTTTGTGAATGTGTATAAGTGCCGTATGAGTGAGTCGTTTCTGTGTCATAGTTGCTCGAAGATACGTTTTAAGTCGTCTTAGTGCACTAAAAAACGCTCAGATGAAGCTGCTGATGCAGGCACAGTCAAAAGCAAAGCAATAAGTTTTTCAACTTCATTTAATAGTTTTTTTACAGTATCCGAATTTTTTGCAAATTGGGATACAATGCCACTACAATTTGAAGATGTTTGGCCAGGCAATTGCTTCAGCAATTTAAGTTGCGCGTGGAAATCGCTCACATCAAAGTCATCTGCATAAAGATCTAGTTTTGTTTTTAGATTTTGTTCAGAAGGCACTTTTCCGTTCAAGGCTTCGATACAATATTACAGTATTAAGGTACATACTTAAGGGTGCTTTTAAACTGAAGTGGTGGGTTTGCAGTAGAAAACCTACATTTTGTTCTATCTTTTTGCAAACACAGAGAAAGAAAATGGTTATCCGCAAGTATGCTTATGAAGAAGAGAGAAAGAAGAGGAAAATATATAATACAAAAATATTATCGTTGTAAAAAAACTGACATTTTGAATAACTTTTGAAGTTTTCTTTTTAAATTATTTATCTAGCTAAAAAAGTGGGGGCAACTGCCCCCTTTGCCCCCGCTTCCGACGCCAATGGTAGTAAGCTATAATTATACATATATTAAACTTTTAGAATCGGCTTAACAGACTGGCTGCACTTGCAATACACAAATATGTGCCCATTAATGCCGATGAGGTACTCAATGAGCTATGTAAAAAGCCAAGGCGGTTTAACTTAATTGTTTAATGAAATAATAATTAATGTTACATGTACATTTTTACTAATTTTTGATTGTTCGCTAGGAGCGCACAAGCATTAAAATACGCTTAAAATATATACTTATATAAATATATTTTTAAACATAATATCAAATTTTCTGTATCTCCTCCCTTTGGTAAATCCTAGCTACGCCACTGCGTGGAATCAATACTAAAAAGCTTTTTAAGATATAAAAATTGATATGTTGTTTAATCTTTAAATCTTCATAGATCCTTATTATAAAACTTTTAGGTTAAAAAAACTACTTCAGTAAAAAAAATTTTTTAAATCTGAAGCTAGGAAATAATAAAACAGAACTTAGGCTTGAATGTAAATACTAGCAATTCGCGATCAAGAGCATTTCGTATGCATTATTCTTTTAACGAAAAGAAAAACATTAAAAGTAATCGGAGTGAAACTGTGAGCACTTCAATTTTATAGCAAACATTTATCTCAAGTGCACTCAAAATAAAACAAAAAGGTATTAAAGATATGATTAGATTCACTGTTAAATTTTACTTGTACTAGCTACCCGTTTAGAAACAAATATTTTTTATGTTGAAAAATATATACTTAGAAATTTATGATGACAAAATGCAAAGTAATAATAAAAACTAAATTAACTAAACATTATCTTTGATGTTGAAATTGACTAAAAAATACACTAGTCCGCTAATCCCAAAATTTAAAATAACAACAAGACGATAATTGAATTTATTTTTATCAACAGCATATCTGAAAACCATTCTGGTATTCTGATATCTTAACGACAATATAATTATATTTTTTGTATTGTTATTTCATTAGCATCTTTGACAATCTTTCGTTGATTAAACAATCTTTGTTTAACTTTTGATAAACATCTGATAAATCATGATACATTACATACAAATCATGATACATTTAGCTGCAAGAACTTTGAATGTTTTACAAATTTGTTAGCATGCAAGTGTCAAAAAATGTCTGTTGACCAAATAAATTGGAGTATTATTAAAATATGGTTTAGAATATTAATTGGTTATTTAGTGAAACGATTTTAATGAAATCGAAATGACAGCACAAAAATGCGTAGTTTATAAAAAATACTGACACTTTGAAAATTATAATTATCAAAGCAAATCTGATATACTGACCTTGCATTTTTATTTATAAATTAATACCAAATACATCAATAAAATTTAAGCTGATTAATTATATATGTTTGATAAGTAGGTCAAATATATTGGGGGTTGGAATTAATTTTAAAGGTTTTTTTTCGGTTTTTGAGCATTTATTTAGAAACAACGGTACAATGTATATTATTCAAAGTATTGTCCATCGTTAGCTACAACATTTTCCCATCTTTCTGGCAGCATATGGATTCCGCTTTTGAGGCAATCCACGAATCGACCCATTTTTTGGTATCCTCGTAAGAAGTGAAGCGCTGCTCAGCCAAGCCATGCGTCATCGATCTGAATAGGTGGTAGTCGGAAGGGGCTATGTCTGGGCTATAAGGCGGATGGGGTAGCACATCCCAATTCAGCGCCTCCAACGTTTCCTTGACGGTTCTTGCAACATGTGGAAGTGCGTTGTCATGTTGAAAACCCACTTTGTCGTGTCTTTTGGCATATTCCGGCCGTTTAACCTTTAATGCTCGGCTCAATTGCATCAATTGTTGTTGGTAGCGTTCCCCAGTGATGGTTTCGTTAGGTTTTAGCAGCTCATAGTACACGACACCCTTCTGATCCCACCAAATACACAGCATAAGCTTGGCGCCATGAATATTCGGCTTGGCCCTCGATGTTGATGCATGGCCGGGTGGTCCCCATGATTTTTTTCGCTTAGGATTATCGTAATGGATCCACTTTTCATCGCCAGTGACAATACGATGCAAAAAACTCTTCCTTTTATGCCGTTGAAGCAGTTGTTCGCACATGCAAAATCGCCGTTCAACGTCTCTCGGCTTCAACTGGTACGGCATCCAATTTCCTTGCTTTCGAATCATTCCCATGACCTTCAAGCGTTTGCCGACCGTTGATAAGTCGACTCCCAATGATTCTGACAATTCTTGAAGGGTTTGACACGGGTCTTCATCGAGCAAAGCCTCCAATTCCTCATCTTCAAACTTTTTCGGCTGGCCCGGACGCTCTTTGTCTTCCGTATCAAAATCACCACTTTTAAACCGACGGAACCAGTACTCACAAGTAGAAATCGATGGAGCATAGTCCCCGTAAGCCTCAGTAAGCGTGCGTTGTGGTTCAACCGCTTTTTTCTTCAAATGGAAGCACAAAAGTAATCCTTCCCGCAAATTGCGTTTTATTGGAACGAAAGTCGACATGTTCACAGAGAAAAAAATATATGTTGTTTACACTTCAGTGGAATGACACATACTGATAAATGAAGCTTAGACAATGTGCTTTGAAATGAATATAGTCACAGGTGTGCCCGATGCGATCTATTGATAGTTACGCCATCTCTTAGAAAACCTTTAAAACTAATTCCAACCCCCAATACTGTGAAGGACAAACTTGTTCACGAAAGTAATGAAATTCACCATTTTAGAAATTTCGTGCCATGTAATGTATGTTTGGCAACCCTTTGCGTTTTTTAACGATCATATTATATATTTAGTGTCTGATGGCAAACTTTTTTTCTTACCCATATTTTTGACAAGTTGAAAGAAAACACGTGTTTGAGAACAGTTTTGTCCACAGGAAGACTTATTAACATTACTAGGCTTTCGATGACATGTCATCTTTTTTCTGCTGTTTCTAAGACTTTTCCTGATTATTTAGAATGTCCATTTATGTTTCCTTAATTCCAAATATGAAAAGTTTTTCGGTAATGTTTTCGTAATTTTTCATCGTTTTTTATCGGTTTTAGTTTTCAGGTCATTTTTGCTAGATTTAGGGCCTTTTTTTAGTAGTTTTTAGCAATTTGTAAGTTATTTTTTTGTCATTGTTGAACATTTAAAATTTTTAGAATATTTTTCGGGTTTTAAGGTAATTTTAGTGTAAATTTTAAAGAATTTTTTTTTCTTTTTTTTCGTACTAAATAATTTAAAAATGCAAATTTTTAAACACGTTCCTTTAACAATTGAGTCCATTCAATCAAAAATACTACCTAAAATATTACATAAAATATTATATTATGTGTATAAAAAATGTAAAGAAAACTATCAATTATCGTAACCATTAGGAAATAGTAACCATTAGGAAATCGTAACCATTGGATATGGGAAGAGCAAAAAACTCAGTTTTAAAGAAATATATAAAAAAATGGAGTATCTTATAAACAAATTGGAAGAAAATATAACAAATCACTTGAATTTATCAATAAAATAAAAAAATGTCTAATGTGTTTGCTCCAAGGAAATGTGGCGGTTGGACATAAAGCTATCTCTAGGCGTATAGCGCTTAGCCAGGCGTTTATTAGTCACTGGGGCTACAAACACTGCAGTGGAGACCAATCAGGACCTTAAACCGGTACTTGGAGTTCACGTCAATCACAAGACTATTCACAGGAGCCTAAAGAAATGTGGGCCTTCTCCTAGAACAAAAGTGAAGAATCCCCTTTGGACTGATAAGAACCGAAGGCAAAGATATGAATTCGTATAAAAAAGTATGAGCCCTTTGTCGTTGGTGATTGGATGGTCTAGTGTTGGGTTGTTTTTTAACAATCTGTTATTTTGCAACTGTTATTTTGTTCATAACAGTTGCAGCTGTTATGTGTGTATAAAAAAAACAGGTTCGCAGAAAAAATAACAGCAGCAAAAATAACAGTGTGTATAAAAACAACAGGTTCGCTTTTGATGTAATGATGATTTGTACGAGAGGTGTTGATTGAAAAATTTGGAAATAGCATACGTTTTACTTTCAGGTGTAAAAAAGTCCTATCATCTTTTTGCCTTTTAAATATTTTTAATTTAAAACTTTACTTAAGCAAACAGAATTCTTCGAGTGATTGAACATTTGGTTGTGAAAATAGCCACCTTTCAGTTAAAAACACTAACTTTTAGCGAAGCAAAAACTCGTTTCAATGCTATGGTGCATTTCGACAAATTATCGCACACCAATGAATATTGAAATAAATAAGAAGCAACTAGAACAGATGGCAACCTTGGTAGAGTTGATGGCTGTGATCTATCAATAGCTTACTGCTTTAAATGTCATATGATTAAGTGGCCGATTTGCACGTAAAGTTCAGAAGAATGTGTTCAAATATGTGTGAAATCATATACGACTTTAACAATGAGTTGATCACAGCTTAATCACTCGAAGACTACTGAAGAGGAAATGTAGCGGGGAATCTGGGGGCGAACCTTTACAATGTAACATGTCTGACTGTCTCAACCTGGCGAGGCCAGCATAATCCTTGTGAAATCGCTCGCCTCAAATCGACTCAAACCTCCACGTGGTGTTTCCTGGCCAACGTCAAAACTGACAACCGTTAGTTTGGCGGCTAATCTGAGCGGCGGGCCTCCCTAGGCTTAAAATAGGTTGTGCGTCGGGTTTGAAGCCCACCCGTAAAAACCAATTTCAATGAAAACAAATAAGAAAAGAAGAAAAATCCCAAAATCTGATGACGACTACCGCAAACGAAAAACTGATAATGATTTACGGATATGCACCTGGAATGTCCGAACCCTTAATTGGGAAGGTGCCTCTATCCAACTGACTGATGTCTTGGAAAGATACAAAGCTGATATCACTGCTATCCAAGAAATGCGATGGAAGGGACAGGGTTGCATTCGGCATGCACCCTGTGATATCTACTACAGCGGCCATGCGGTGAAGCACGAGTTTGGATGCGGATTTGTAGTGGGCAAGAGACTACGACCCCACGTCCTGCGATTCACACCTGTGAACGAACGACTTGCCATAATCCGCATCAAGGTTAGATTTTTCAATATAAGCCTAATATGTGCGCACGCTATGATAGAAGACAAGGACGATGAGATCAAAGAAATTTTCTACGAGCGCCTTGAAAATGCTAACGAGCGCTGCCCCCGTCACGACGTAAAAATCGTGCTTGGTGACTTCAACGCTAAGGTAGGCAAGGAAAATATTTTTGGTCCAACAGTTGGAAAGTTTAGCCTCCACGACAAAAATGAGGCTGATTGACTTCGCCGCAGCACGAAACATGGTCGTAAGTAGCACTAGATTCAAGCATCTCAATATTCACAAAGCCACCTGGATGTCCCCTGACCAAAAAACCAAAAACCAAATTGATCACGTTTTGATCGAAAGGCATTCTTCCAGTGTATTGAATGTACGCACGATCCGTGTTGCAAACATTGACTCGGATCACTATCTTGTAGCAGCCAAGATCCGTACACGTCTGTGCGCAGCTAAGAATACACGCAGCCCTACACAGAGAAAGCTAGACGTCGACAAGCTGCAATCAAAACAGACAGCCGATGCTTTCGCCACTTGACTCTCACTCCTGCTTTAAAGCACTCCTCCAATCGATGATATATGCGCGCAGTGGACACACATTTTCAACTCCATGCGTGCGGCTGCTGAAGAGGTGATTGGCTACTGACGCCCTCGCCGAAACCAATGGTACGACCAGGAGTGTCGCGACGCCACTGCAGAAAAAGACGCCGCCTACAAAGCCACCCTGCAGTCGGTTGTAACGCGCGCTGCTAAGGAGCGATACAAAGAAAAGAGGAGGGAAGAGAGACATATTTTCAGGCGGAAAAAAAGAGAGGCAGAAAAGCGCGAGCAAGAGAAGATTGAGATGTATGGTGACAAGAATAAGGCCCGAAAATTTTTCGAAAAATTAAGACGCCTTGCCGATAGTTTTAAAACCGGGGCCTCTTCCTGCAAAGATGAAAACGGAAATCTAGTGACAGATGTCCAGAGTACACTGACGTTATGGAGGGAGCACTTCTCTAAGCTTCTAAATGGCGACGCTGATAACAATCCCACCAATAGAGATGATATTCCGGAAACCCCAATTACGGATGACAGCGTCTATGTTCCGCTGACCGACTATTATGAAGTTCTGAAAGCTATAGCTCGACTTAAAAATAACAAAGCCGCGGAAGCTGATGGCTTACCTGCTGAGCTGTTTAAGAACGGAGGCGAAGCTCTATTAAATGCATTCACGAGCTTCTATGCAGAATATGCTCGGAAGAATGCATTCCGAACGATTGGAATCTCAGTGTGCTCTGCCCAATTCACAAGAAAGGCGATCCCTCCATTTGTGCCAATTACCGTGGGATAAGTCTTCTTAATATCGCATATAAGGTCCTGTCGAGCGTTTTATGTGAAAGATTGAAGCCCCATTGTAAACGAACTGATCGGACTTTATCAGTGTGGCTTCAGACCTAGAAAGTTCACCATCGACCAGATTTTCACGCTACGACAAATCTTGGAGAAGACTCGAGAAAAACAAGTCGACACCCACCATCTTTTTGTCGACTACAAAGCCACCTTCGACAGCCCAATAAGGAAGCACCTGTACTCCACCATGTCTGAGTTTGGTATTCCTGCAAAACTAATACGACTTTGCAGGATGACACTGAGCAACACCAGCAGCGCAGTTAAAATCGGGAAGGACATCTCCCCACCATTTGTTACCAAACGAGGTTTCAGACAAGGTGATTCCTTATCGTTTCTAAGACTTTTTTAAACTAATGATGGAAAAGTTCATCCGAGCTGCTGATCTGAGACGTAGTGGCACAAAATTCTACAAGAGTGTTATGCTGCTTGCGTATGCTGATGACATCGATATCATTGGCCATAATACGTGCGAAGTCAGTGCAGCATTTTCCAGATTAGAAAAAGAGTCAAGTCGAATGGGTCTGGCAGTGAATGCAGATAAGACGAAATACTTGGTGTCAACAAAGTCCCAGCGTCTTGGAACCCACGTTACAGTTGAAAATACCTCCTTCGAGGTTGTCAAGGACTTCGTTTATCTGGGATCCAGCATAAACTCAACCATTGACATCAGCAAACGAAGAATAACTCTTGCCAAGAGGTGTTACTTTGGGCTCAGTAGGCAATTGAGAAGCAGAGCCCTCTCTCGACGAATGAAAATCACGCTCTATAAATCGCTCATCATGCCCGTCCTACTTTACGCATCACAAACCTGGACGCTGAGCAGTTCAGATAAAAAGACTTTAGGAGCATTCGAGAGAAAGATTCTTCGTAAGATCTACGGACCAATCTGCGTCAATGGCGAGTACCGAATACGGTGGAATGATGAACTGTATAAGCTGTACGCTGACATCGACATAGTCAAGCGCATTAAAATCGAGCGGCTTCGCTGGCTCGGTCATGTTAAGCGCATGAAAGACGATGCTCCAGTGAAGAAAACATTCGATTCGGTACCCAGCGGCGGTCAACGCAGAAGAGGACCACCGCATCTTCGTTGGAAAGACCAAGTAGAGGACAACCTGACGAAGCTTGGAATTTCCAACTGGCGCCAGCAAGCGAAAGACGGAAAGGGCTGGCGCAAATGCTTAGATCAAGGGCCAATGAGGCCAAGACCGACATACGGTTGTAGCGCCAACTAAGTAAGTAAGTAAGTAATGCATTATATATTAAATAATTTATCAGAATCAGAAGCATGGATATCTTCAACTACTTTGATATACTTTTCAACTTTTCCATCTATTATACATTTTGATTTTGTTTTAATATTTCTCTTTGATGCGAGGAGATGGTCGGATGTCAGCAGCAATATTCTGATTAAATCCGTGTTAGAGCTGACTCTCGAGCATTTTCGGGTATGATGAAGTCGATGCTTTCTAAATTTTTTGTGGATTGCTACTAGTGCCTCTTCAGACAATTGACCGATAGGTAATGCAAATGCAGAAACAAATTCACATCCGTGTAAAAGAACCTTATGTACACTGCTGGGCATATAATATGATCTATATAATCGTAAATATAACTGAATTTTCGTATATAATAGAATTTTACAATGTATTCTTAATTTATACCAGTAATTTCAGAATTTAGATCAGGGTAAGCGAAAAAACGCCTTGCTGTATTGCTGTCATTAGTGGACCCATAGCCATGCTTTGGTTTATCAACCAAAATACCCATTTTGCTCTTAAATTCTATTTGAATTTTTCTCTTATTGTCTTCTACTAATTCTTTATGTTCCAAACTACGTATTTGCCAAGTTTTTATTGCTAGTCGGTAGCAAATGTGCAGTATGTGCACTAATGTGCGGTAGCAAATGTGCATTCAAAAAATCGAATCCCGCAGTGTAGGATAGACAAACCGAATCTATAATTCATAGACTAAAGCTGGATTTACTGATAGCCTTCAGCAAGTTTTTGTGTGAATTAAAATAATGTTAATCAAGTTGAAGAGCGTGCAGTAAGATCTCTCTCTGAAAGGAAACTTTATATAAAAAAAACTTGCAAAGCATGCTAAAGGTGATCAGTGAATCCGCCTTTACCGCCTAATGTTGTAAATCGAAAACGCAAACAAACGACAAGTGAGACACGAAAAGCAATACTTTTATACGAAATCCTATTGCTTCTCGTGTCTTGCTTGTCGTTGGTTTGCTTTTTCGATGTTTAGAGTAGAGGGGGGTAATGTCGTGCACTCAACTTTAAAGTGCTCGTAAAGCCGTACATGACAAGCGAATACAACGAGTAAGCATCCGATCGAAAGATAATTTGGTTGGTAACATTTATGTGTAACAATATTCGTGTAGCATGAAATCGTGTTAGTAAAAATTAAAAAAAAAATGTGCACGACATTACCCCCCTCAAAATTTGTGGGGTAATGTCGTGCATAGTATTTTAAAGGTATCAGAATGTGTGAAAAACGATAGGTAGTGGTTTGATTCAAGAAGATATAGCGTTATTGTTTATTTATTTATTATTGTTAATTATAAGGCAATATACACAAGTCCGAAATATGATCAAAAAATACAATTTTATGAAAAGAAAAGTGAAAATAGGCAATTTGCTATATGAAACACGGAAAGAAAAACAATTTTTTTTTTTCAAAAAGTGCTTGACATTGAGAAAAAATTTTGGAAAATTTTATTTTGATTGTAGCGTTTTGTTATGGCTTTACGACTCCCTTGGTACACTAGGGCGACCGCGTTTCCTTCCCTTTTCTTTTCTGTATAGTGCACGACATTGCCCCAAAGGTCGTTTTCAAGGTTGACTTCGACAAATCGGTAAAGAACAAAAATTTTTTCGATCACAATACATCTTTTTTTTCGGCGGAAAATTTGCTTTAAGAAAACACTGACCTGGTATATTTTCCTGCGAGACAAATAATTTTTCTGATGCTATAAAAAAACACTTTCGTCGTCCCGAGAACGTGCGATTTTTAAAAAAGTCGCACATATTGCCCTTACACATGGATATTGCTAGTATTGTTGCATGAGCTCTGTAGGTCAGTAGGCCCATACCTTACCAACGGCTGGTATATCATTCAATTTTTTATGCTAAAAAAGCCAGTGCACGACATTACCCCCTTCTACTCTACAAAATGTTTACAGAAGATATGAATTTTTTAGTAAATAAAACTTTTTTCCAGAAAGCAATTCCTTTGTTTTTGCAAAATCTCCTAATTTTCTCGGATATCGATGGTTTTCTGCGGGTTACTCTGCTTCGAACAGTTTTTGAATGCATTTCCTTATCCGAAGTGTTGCCGATCTTTTCTGCTATTTTTGGGTTAGTAAATCTTGGATTGTTGTTCTTCTCTTCAAATCAGGCTAACATCTCGCGTAGATAGTTTCCTTGGGCATCCAGACACCGGCTTATTTTCGACGGATCCAGTATGTTAAATTTTTTTTAATTATACATTGGATCTTAGCTAATTTGCCAATTTCTGTATATGATTTGCCTTTTTTATGCACAATAAAAATTTTTATTTCCATGCTTATATCTTTAAGCACACTCATCTTGAACACTTGATCACTGAGATAACAATGGAATGCCCACTAATCTTTCAACTAACACGTGGCCTACTGTCAATGCAAAAACTAACAGTATTTAAACAGTTACATTATGTACTCAGTTAATGAGTAAAATAAACATGATTTTGTGTATATTAATTTTTAGTTTTTCTTGCCTGGTATGTTATTTTTTAAGATAAATTAAAATTTTTCTCTTCTTGTGCACTAATAAAAATACAATAAAATCATTTCGGCTCAACAACTTTTTCGTTGAGTCTTTTCATTCAGTAGTTTTTTTGAGGTGTATGAAGACTTAAGGCCATGACTGTATGTTATATTTTAAAAATTAATAATGCGTTTGTTCCGTTCTTAGCACAACGATGTTAACTAGAAAGAGGTTTTAAATAAATCATGGGACTTCACTGTTTCCGAGTGGAATTAATTTTTTTCTTTGATTATCAAAAGCTATTAGCTATATTTAACCCATAATTGGTATTAACAATAAGTGAAACAAAGAGCCCAAAAATTCGATGGAACTATTTCCCGAGAAAAATTCTTCTTTCGATTTTTTATTAATTATTTTACATAAGAACAATTCTCGTACTTTAAAATGTGATAATTTTTTCCTTTTTTATTTTTGACCTTTGAGATTAGGAATGAAAGAAAAGTTTTGTTTAACAGTTTTTTTGTGTATTGTATATGTCCTGACATTAAAACTGGGACTCTGCAGGACCATTTCTATAGCATTTTAATACTTTAAACAATTCATATTATTGAAATAAAAATGAATCTATCTGCAACCTCGAATGTGGATGCTCTCCTTTTGATTTGCATCACGGCTCCTGGGGAAGAAATTTTGACAACTTCAGATGAAGTCATTTAGCCATAAATCATGAACGATCCATTTACATATGCTTAACTTTTAACTCGACCTAGTGTTGGAGCTAGGCTTGTTATGCTTAAATTTCGGTTAGCATCTGTGTTTTTTAGTTTTTTTTTTCATAAGGTTAAGCCAATAACAATGATCTTAGAAACGAAATGTATACAGCCCAATTCTGAATGATTTTTCTCGGGGAAGTGGAAAAGGGAATTTTCATTTTTAAGACAGCAGATAAAGATATCACAGTTGATATCATGATATTGACGGTTGATGAACAAATTGACATTAAAAATTTCCAAAATGTTTTTGAACTTTATTTTAAAAATTAAAACTCCCTTTTCCGATTCCCTGGGAAAAATCATTCAGAATTGGGCTGATATTTTATTATAACTTTATGAGCAATCAAGGAATTTAAAGTAATTTTTGAATTTGGATATAAGCCACAACAAATTTATTTGGATAATAAAAACTCTTTACGTTTGGACGTTATCGAAAGTTGAAAAATAACTTCCCAAAATACAAAATAAATTAAAATTAATAAATTTTAGAGTTTTTGCCTTCAAGAGAGAGAGAGAGAGAGAGAGAGAGAGAGAGAGAGAGAGAGAGAGAGAGAGAGAGAGAGAGTGAAAGAGAGGTATTTTTCTGCGTTTTGGAAAATTATTATTTTTAAGCAATGTTTGGAATATAAAATTTCAAGAATGTAGTTTATTCATTGTTCAATTAAAAGACGTTATTTTAATTCTTTTAGGAATGTTTGTCATGTTAAATTTCACAAATCAAGTATTTTATTTTCAAAATTTATTAAATTTTTAAAATTGTCTAAGCAAATGTATAGCTTAATATTCGGAATAAACAGCATTGCGTTACATTGATGCTCTAAATTATTTTATATCTGCCTGGTGCATATCTTACAACAACATCAGATTATGAAATAATGGCCACACATGCTGTTTTCATCTAATTAATGTTTAATAACTTAGGTTTAATGTTGGTTTTTTTTTTAAATATAACATAAGTATGGTAAAATATCACTACTAAAAATATATGTACGTAATTTCAAAAAGTATAGATATATATATATATAATGTATATAAATGTTGCTATATATGGAAATGTCTAAAGTTTTAAGGTTTTATGTTCTTTTACAATTCAATACAAAATATGAGAATTCTGCATATGCAATTAATAATTTAGAGTTATTTTTTTAAAAAAAGTATAATAAATAAAGTTTTGCATAATTATTATAATATTATATAAAATATCTTCTTTTTTTAATTTAACATCATTCGGACAAAATTATTTAGACTAAAAATGTTTTATCAGCCGTTTAGAATGCATATGATAAGGTTACTTTTTTTATCAGATTCCTGTTTTTTTTTCTCTTTACTTCCATTTAGCCTGAGCTATACGCAATAATTTTTCGAGGTAACAATAGGCAATACAAAGAATTGAGAATGCTAGAACCCTGCAAACCATATGAGTCTTTAAAGACTCTTTTATGACCCATTTGTAGGAGTCTGAGCCCTCGTAATGAAAAAGTTTAATGAAAAAGCAGTTTGTCCTTTGAAAGTTGTCCCTCTTTAAAAGCTCAAATAAGAGTATAAAATGATACTTTTTTCACTCTCAAAAGTAATTTATTCGGATTCCTATAAGACTATTTTATGAATATTATATTGGCATTTTTAAAGTTTCCAAAAAGATTTAGATTTCTTGGTCTCACTTAAGAGGCATCAATATGAATCCTAAAAGTGTCTTTTATGATTCCTATTTTTGTCCTTTTTTTCTTCATAAAATAATCAAAAAAGCGCCGAAAATAAGCTTGTTTTCCATTGAATTTTGCCACTCTTTTGAGGACCAATAAGAATATCAAAAGACTCTTTTATTAAGCTTATTTAGAACTTTAAGGTTTCATAAAAGAATAATAAAAGTGACAAAAAAACGCTGTTTTTTTTAATCTATAGACACTCTTAACGTGCTTGAACAAAGCTCAATTTTTCAACTGCCATGTTGGAGTTTTTTTTTCTAAAAACAGTGCCAGAAAAAGCGGATTAATCCTTCAAATCTATCACTATTCTTCTGCTGAAATATAAGTTGTACGCATATTTAAATAAACACTCTTTTTAAGCACGATTACCGAACTGAATAAAATATTAAAAATTTTAAGTGAATGAACGGTATTGAAAAGCATGTTTTTTTCTTTAAATTTCTACTCCGAAAATGTTCCTAATTGGGATGTTTTCAGGGACTCGTTTTTGTAACTTCAGAAAATACACATAAATAACTCATATTCAGTAGGCTTTTTACAAAATATTCTTAAATGTGAGTTTTTTCAGAGCCCTACACTTAAGTACTTCAAAAACAATCCGAAATATGTTCTTTTCAGGAGTATCCATTCTGAAAATACAAATAATACACTTTAAAAACGCAAAAATAGGAGGGAACTCTTCAAATCTTCTTCAATAAGGCTCTTTTCAAAGTCCGAATTATGAGCGCTCCGCACTTGGTTTAAAGGGAAGCATAAAGAATTGAGTGTATCAGAGTATAAATCACTCAAGTGATTGGATCACACCAACACTGATTTGTGTAGTTGCGAACAAAATTGATGTTTACTCTGCGTGTTCTTACTCCAAAAAGAGTAATTGTTTTATTTATTTTCTATCTTTCACAAACAAACTTAAGACAGAGCTCAATAGTAAGTACAAATTAAAAAATATCAGGTTTACAAATATGAGAATGAAAAGTTAAAACTATCTTAATCCCGGCTGTTACCAGTATGCTCTACTGCTGTGGAAGCAGAAACTGTTTTTAAAAAACTTATTCGAGCAAAGTGCAAGACCTAAGTGGCATAAAATCGTATATTTTATTAACTTTTTCAAAACGAGTTAATTATGAGATTCGAGGAAGTTTTGATGGAACTTTTATTTATTGATTATTTCCTAAGGTCTTTTACGTTTTTGCAGTTAATTGCATTAAGATATTAACATTCATCGAATAGAGTTGGATTTTGAATGGAGAACAGCTGTTGACCTCCTACAGACAAATAACTTTCAGCTACTCGACAGACTATCAAAACCTTAAGCAATTGGAAAAGCGGTTAACTACTTTGCGCCATCAGCTTTTGTTGATTTTAAATGCCACTAGAATTTATAATTTTTAATGTCGGCTGTTGTAAATAAAATTTCTTATACTCTAACCACTTACTTTAAATAATCTTGTCCTATTTGTTCTTTAAATTATCTATTTTAGAGCTTGAATATTAAGTGATGATTAAGTTTGTTTTTTTTTATTATTTAACAAGTTATACTTAACAATATTTGCTTATTTTTAATAATAATGTATTTAAACTTTTAGTTTTCTTTTTTAAAATGTGATTTGACAATTTTATGTTTATCGACTTTTTCAGTTTTTTGAAAATGCGTTTTAATTAATTAAATTGACTATGAGCTTTAAAATTTTCAAAATGCTGTTCATAAAAAATATAATGAATTTGCGTGCAGAAATTTTTTTATATGTTTATATAAGTGCAGAATATAAAATCGTATGATAACATTTATATGGTTTACTTTGCTTGCTTAATTAAATGCCTATCGAGATGTATCAGCGTTAGTATATTTTTTACTTATTAACTCTTCAATAATTTTAACTCTTATGATTTGTATAATAATAATAATATTTTTAAATATATAGATAATAATATGATTTATACTTAATACATGATTAAAAATTTGTTCAAATATATTGTAACAATATAGTACAGAGAGTGTGTGTGTATGTGTGTGTTTTAACGAATACAAAATAAAACAAAGTACAAATTAAAACAAATACATTAAATTAATTTAACAAAATAAAAATTCCTATGATTTTATATTATTTGTCAGCATTCTAAAAAAATTGTTTTTGCAAAAGTCACAATTGGAAATAAAGGAAAATTATACAAATTTTGTTTAATGTTGAAAAGCAAGAGTGCACATTCAAACTATACTAAAAACCAGCTTCAGCTAAATACTTGGCTATTTTTGAGTGCATATTTGTTCTTCATGCAAAAATGTAGAATTATGTCTTGAAATAGTTTATGCCAAAAATTCTAGTAGAATAATAATTCTAGGTTCAGAGGAGCTTAAAAGCGTGAGACTGCATTCTTTGCATACTTATATAAATAATGATATATTAAATAAAAATTTTACACAACTTTTTAAGCTTAATTTTCAGATCTTATAAAATTTCTGCACTCTTTTGCTGTTAATCGCCGCTATCCTCCCACTTACGCTCTTCCATTATTCTATCAAAGCAATCGGCCAGGAATGCATGCTAAGATAGAAGATAGAAATAAAACCACATGTTAATAAATTTGAAAAAAATTTTAATGCAAAAAGATGTCACTCACATATGGCGTGTAGACTTTAACCCATCTGGGTGGTTTATCTGGACGATTGTATTGGAAGCAGAATGACATCGATTCCTCATCGCTTTCCCAGCGCGTAATGCAGTCCCAAGTTAGCTCAACCATTTGCGCCTCAAGAGCGCCATCTTCTCGACAAGCATGCAGACGAAAACTTTTCATACCTTTAATATGAGAATAGGCATTATATTATATATATGTATATAAAATGTGATTCATAAAAGGCAGTGTTAAGTGGAAATGAGTTAAATAAATTTTGTTAATTTATTCGAAAAATGTGTCTTTGTCTTTTCAAAACTTAGTTCTTTTATAAAATAAGCATAAAAATAATTTTAAAAGCAATAAAACCTTCAAGATATAAGTACAATAGACTGCACCTTATTTGCATAGGGAAAATTTCCTGGCGATTTACTGAGCACAAATATCATATAAATTTTGTTTATATGTTTCCATTTTACATTATTTCTTGACTAATCTCAAAGTTTTTTAGCTTTTGCTTCTCCAAAATCGCGAAAAAAGCCTTTACTTGTTTATTTTTATTCATGTATTTATAATCTGTAAGCCAATAAAGGGCAAAGTTTAATTTGTTATCAGTTTTATCTCTGAAAACACCAACTTAGTACGCACAATGCTAAATGTATGGAAATGACAACGAAAGATATAAAATCTCCAAGGCGTACCCACACAGTTGAAAATTCTCCTATAAGAATGTACTTTAGTAAGAAAGTTTTGCTTTGGTTACCGGCAGCGAACTTTAGTAGGCGCCTCGAATGTACGATCTCTTACGACAAGGGTGAGTATGACCAAGTGGAGAACGACATGTAGGCTTAAGCATCAGCATTTTAGGAATAAGTGAGACCAAGTGGAGAGGTCAAGTAGAGTTTAAATACGATACGGGTCTTACGATAATGCTGTACTCTGGTGACGACGAGTCGGTAAGCGGCCAAAGACATGGTGGTGTTGGCATTATGTTAACAAAAGGTGCATGACGTGGTCTTATGACTGGTCAGTAGTCAACAGAAGATTAATGTCTGCAAGGTTCAAGACAAATATACGCAGCGTCACGATCATACAATGCTCTGCTCCTACCTCGGATGCAAAAGACGAAGAAAAGTTGACTTCTATACTCAACTGAACTCAGTATACGAAAATGTTTCCTAAGGCGATATCATAATCATAATGGGTGATTTCAATCGGCTCTGAAAACTCAGACATCGAGCGCGTTATGGGAAAGCATGCCATAGAAACTCCAACGACGATTTTCTCGTGGATTTCTGCAAAGCACAGCAACTAACAATTAGAGGATCTTTATTTTCCCACAAGACATGATACAAAATTACCTGGGTGTTGAACCAAAAACCAAATTGACCACTTTATCATACCACAGAAGTGGAGGAAATCACTGTGCGATGTACGTTATCAAGTCTGCGGGGACGCTGGAAGTGACCACCACTTAGGGCTAGAAACGATCCAGTTGAGAACATCAGCAGTTAAGTGCAGATCAACGTATTCGTCGAAGACATCAAGGTTCAGTACAAATGATGTGAAAGATCCTTTAACGGTGCGAAACTTCATCAACAAATTATGTGAAAATGCATCACGCCCTAGTGATCATGGTGAAACAATAGATGCGATATGGGCAAAAACAAAAACAGCGTTTATAGAAACAGGAGCCCAAATTATACCTCTTCTGACCAGAGGCAAAGATCCCTGGATTTGGGTAAACACATGAGAGAAGATCGAGCTCCGAAGGACTCTAAGGATAAAAATCAACGCCAAAAGTGATGCACAGCGTAGAAGATTGCTAAAAGCACACAATATGGCAAAGGCATGCGTTCGGAGCTTAAGAGGAAGCAAATGGATAACTTAGCTGACAATGCTGAACGCGCGGCAAGGTGGGGTCAGTGTTGCTGGATCAAATTTTTTTTTGTAACCAGAACGCCAAATAAAAATAGCCAAAATGTAAAAAAATACCCAAAAGTTTTATTCATCGTATTATAAAAAAAAACAAAAAAACTTACATACCTATTTGTACTAACTTGTTGCAAATAGATTTACAAACTAGTTGCTAATAGATGCTTACTTTTGAAAGTTAATTCTTACAGCCCTATTACTGGTCACAAATTAACAATTGTTAACCAGTATTTTTTATATTTCTATATGTTTGTTGTTTTCAAAACAAAATTTGAAGCACAAAAAACAAAATTTTTTAATGAAATTGTCAATAACAGAAAAGCAGGTGACAATTTTTATCAAAATTTATTATTTTTGAGCTTCAAATTTTGTTTTGAAATCAAAAAATTACAACAAACACATTAAAATATTCAAAATACTGGTTAACAATTTGTTAATTTACCAGAATAGGGCTGTTAATTTGGATTTATAAAAAAATTCTCACAGTTTACTTTTCATGATCAAAGTTATCTACATTGCTACGTAGGGTAGAAGGGGAGGCTTCGACAGTGGCAGTTTTTTACATTTTTTCACACTTTGGTTCGCGCAATCAAAAACACGTTTCTCCCAACCGAACGCGGTTGTCATGAAAATTTGTCGGTGATGCTTGGTGCATATGCGTGATTTTGTATTTCTGCAACGTGTTGATGTAATATTTGCTTATTACTTTTGATGTAAAGCTCAGATAATACAATATTAAACTTTTCGTTTCTTTTGTGCATTTACCTAAACACATTATTGCTGCTTATACAACATTTAAGGCTTGTTAAATGAATAAAAAGAAAATGTTAAATTCTGCACTATTTTGTGAAATAATTTGTGAAATAAGTGGGCGTAGGAGAATTCGTCAAATGAAAAACGGAGGCTTCGAGATAGTGTATCGATGAATATACGATGATACCTTTAGTATTGCTGACTCCTACAAATCCCTAACTTTTGTTCAAGGTGAAGACGAAGAATTGCCGCAACTGATGATAGGGCAACATTCTTGCTGTGGAAAAAATAACTTCGTTCGTCAAGTTTAAGGCCAAACAGCCGTTTTAATCAGAGCAGTACAAGAAGTAAATATCAGTTCGTGCGAATTAAGTTCTTGCAACGAAAAAGTAATATACTATGAATAGTTTTAAAAGAAGATATTGTGTGGAACGGTATATTGAAAACGAGAATCGCATTAAAAATAATAAAGTTATTCGAATTGTAGTGAAAATAATATAAAAAGAATTCAAAAAATTTATGAAAATCCGCATTATCTTTGCTCCCGTGGAAACATTTTATATTTTTTGATGCAGATTGGAAGAGCTTTTTTATTACTACTATTTTTGACCCCTTTATCTTTAAAATTACCACACCAGCCAACATTTTTACAAAAAAACTCGATTTTTAGAAGATTTTTTAAAACCATTCCAGCTCACAGATGGCTATCGCTAGACCCGAAATATTTGGAGAAACATCATAACATAAACCAAGGATTATTTTGAGCATTTGTGTCGAACAACTTTTTTTTCTTCAATGGAGCGTGAGGCGCCTTAATAAACATACGATAAAAAATAATAAAATTTCGCTTCCTATCACTTTTTCATTTATATATAGTCTAATCATATAATTTAATAATAATTTAATAATTTAATATCTAAGTATAATTAACTGCTCTTACATTAAAGACAATTTATAAGAACTAAAAGTAAGGTAATTTCCAATAAAATATACACTAAAAATATAAAAATATTAGTCAAACAAACCAAATGACGAAGCCTTCCTTCCTGTGTCAGGCTCCCTGAAGACTGACGACTTCGGCATTTTATTGAAAATATGTGTTTTTCTCACAGTTTCAAAATAACAAAAATAACAAGAATATTGAGTTTTTGGTAATTTTTATTTTCATCGAAAACAACCTGTCCCATTGCATTTAGAAGAAAAAACATTTTTTTGTTAGCGTGTCTGAGCCTCACCCTTCTACCCTAATCCCTTCTACCCTACTCTTTAGTGATTCGTGATTTGAGTTGCCACATGTAAAATTATTGTATACTCTTATCGTGTGCTGCACGATTGGCATCACTGGTAGATCGTGTTTACATGAACAGAAAATTCCCTTTCGCGAACATATTTGAAATCATTTAGGCGTAAAACAAAAAAATTCATTTTAGTCAGAATAAAAAAAAAAAAAACCCAATAAAAAAATAGCCAAATGAAAAATAAAATCACCAAAACACAAAACTGACCGCAAAAAAATAGCCACTTATGGCTATAAATAGCCAAAACGACAACACTGGGTGGCGTGTTCTAAAACTTCTACAAAATTACCAAAGAAATCTCTGGTCGTAAGTCAAACATTGACTACCTCGTGTTGGATACTGATGAGAGGCTGCTGTCAACAATGAACGACCAGCTACGGAGATGGAAGGACCACTTTTGTTCATTGCTCAATGAGCTCGTGTTCAATCTACTGCTCCTTCAGAAACATCGATGTCTGCCGAGTTCTTGAAGGCAGATCCAGAACTAACATCTAATATGTTGATGCCACTAACGCAAAGCATATGGGAACGCGAAACATACCCTACCGAAGGGAAAGATGAAGTTATAGTGAAAGTCCCGAAGAAGGGCAACCTCAGAAATTTCAATAACTGGCGAGGCATCAACGTGCTGTCCGTATTTACAAAGATGTTGGAATCCATTATTTTGCCACGTATCAAGGCTTCATAAACATAACCGAGGCTTCACTGAAAAGATACCAGGCAGGTTTACCAGGCAGGAGGAAATCCTCCAAAACTCATTGCAATCATAAAGGAATCCTACGAACATGCTCGATGTTTTGTTCGACACAAAGGAAAGCTCTCTGATCCTTTCGATGTTCGGCAAGGTGTGTGACAAGGATGTATACTGTCGCCGATACTGTTTTTGGCAGTAATCAATGATGTGTTGTTTTCCGCAGTTGGCAGAGAAATACGGTTTACAGTGGCGACCGTTTGAGTCGCATGATATTTGTTTTATCGCAGGCACCAGCAGCGGACTTGCCAAAATGGGAAAATCGCTACAAGAAAACGCAGACCCAGCCGGCCTTAAAATTATCTGTAACAAAACCAAAATAATGTACACAGGTTGAGATAAGCATAGCAACATTATCCTGAGGCAGACACACAGAGGAAGTATAGCAATTTAACTATCTGGGCAGCCTGGTTACTATTAATGGTGGAGCAGATTTGGATGTAGCTAACAGAATCAGTAAAGCACGTTGCACATTCGGTATGCTGTCATCTGTATGGAAATCCAACAAGATATCACGACGCACCAAATTGAGATTGTTCGAATCCAATATAAGATCCGTGCTTTTGTATGCCTGCGAAACTTGGAAAGTAACATCGCCCACCATAGAAAGTTGCAAGCGTACGTGAAGCTGTCTGCACCATATATTAAGAATTCGGTGGCCAATAACAACCTCAAATCTAGCTAGGTCAAGTAGCCGAGGATATTGAAATAAGGCAGTGAACAAGCGCTGCATTGGGCATACACTTAAAAAGCCAAATGAAAACTTGGCTAAGCAGTACAAGTGGAACCCTCAAGGTTTGCGTAAAATTGGCAGAACATCTCATCCCGTACATGGTAGGCATCAACTATGGCAAAAGCTGTTAAAATGAACAAATCAGATAGAAGGAAGTGGAAAGAATTTGTCATCGCCTTATGCCCCACGAGGGGTTCAAGGATAAGAAGAAGTATAAGAATAAAGGGCAAAACGTTTACATAGAAATTCATTATTTGTTGTGTGATTGCATTATTTTGTGCTACTATTTTTGAGTTTTTGAATTATTAAGTTGTAATATTTTCAAAATGAAAATTGTACGGTAATTGCCACGTTTGTACGGTAAGTAGAATTTTGTACATTTACAAGTGAATAAATACTATATTTTGGTTGAATTTATATTTATGAAGAGCAGCTTGTTAGTTATATGCGTGAACGTTTCATTATTGTGTTTTAGTTTTGTTTTTGTGATACCTTTAAGCTTGGTGACCTATTTATAGGACGTCTTCAAAAACCACTTTTTTTCAATAAACATTTATAAATCTATAATAGCACTGTTTTTTATTTCTCATTTGCTTCCATAATATACAAGTACTTTAAAAAAGATCAAGCTCAAGCAATGGGCATATCTGGGTTAAACGTACCGGACAAATAAAAATTACGAAATGATCATATTCGATTTGAGTCAAAATTGCATGAAGCATCACTGACGGAAATAAAAACTTAATTTAATTTGGAAAAAAGTTTCGCGTGGCAAAAACTTCGAAAATCGATTTTTACGATGTTTCATATCTCAAACACTTTTTAGCCGAATGTTTGAACTACCGTTGGAAAGGTAATAAAACATACTTTAATTTTAAGGTGCTTGGTTGGGAGTTCTATCCCTTGAGGTAGGTTAGGTTAGGTTAAAGTGGCTGCCTCAAATTGAGACGCACTTAGGCCAATAAGGCCCATTGTGGTACCACAGGGGTTGATCTCCCTTCTCTATTCAAACCAGCTTGAGCTGTTCACAAAGCTTAGGATTCGGTATATCGATATTTCCGAGAGTTCTTCGAGGTCTCTGAAAAACCAGTTGTTTAGGTGAAGAAAACGTTTTTGAGCCAGCGCTGGGCAGGTGCAGAGAAGGTGTTCTGTAGATTCCACCTCCTCCTCATCTCTACAGCTTCTGCAGAAGTCGTTGTGGGGTATGTTTAATCTTTGAGCGTGCCTGCCAATAAGGCAGTGCCCTGTCAGGATCCCTATCATGGTGCCAATGTGATCTCTACTAAGAGATATGAGTTCTTTTGAACGCTTCAGATTGAGTTTGGGCCAGATTTGCCGTGTTATATTACAAGTGTTACCTGCTGACCATCTTTTGTTGGTGTTGATACAGGATAACTCATGTGTAAGGAGTTTACATGTGGTGAGAGGAATACCAAGGTTTGTCTTGTCTGAAGATAGTTGTTTGGTAGTACCTGTGCGAGCGAGTTCATCTGCTCTGCAGTTACCTAGAAAATCCCTATGTCCAGGAATCCAGCATAGGATAATTTTGAGCTGCTCTGCCATCTCGTTTAGAGATCTGCGGCAGTTGAAAACTGTTTCAGATGTTATTTCAACAGTTCCTAGGGCTTTCAGAGCGGCTTGACTGTCAGAAAGTATGCATATATCCATGGAAGATATATCATTTTTCTGAAGCCAAGTTAACGCTTCATGTATAGCAGCGATTTCAGCTTGAAATACACTGCAATGGTCAGGGAGCCTGAAGGCTATATTGATGCTTAATGTTTCTGAGTAGACTCCTCCACCTACTTTGCCATCTAGTTTTGATCCATCCGTAAAGATCTCAATGACATTGTGAGGTGAACGGTTTTCTTGTTCCCACTCTTCTCGAGAGGGAATGGATACATCGAACTTCCTCTCAAAGAGTAGTTTTTGTGTGATGTAGTCAATGGACCTAGGTAAAGGAGGGAGAAATTTTCTGATACAAGAATGTCCTAGTGTACCTTCTTTCCACTGGGAGGTGGCTACTAGGCGAATGGCTGTATTAGCGGCCATCTGTTTAGCTAGGATATCAAGTGGTGTAAGATGGAGCATTGTGTCTAATGCGTCTGTCGGAGTGGTTCTTAGGGCTCCGCTAATGCACAGTTCAGCTGATCTTTGAACTTTACGGAGAAGGTTATGGTGAGTCTGTTTTTCGAGTGCATGCCACCAGACAATAGCACCATATAGCAATATTGGCCTTACAACTGCTGTATAAAGCCAGTGAGTAACACTTGGCTGTAAACCCCATTTGCTACCCACCGCCTTTTTGCAAGAGTATAGGGCAATGTTCGCTTTTTTGGCTCTTTCGAGCAGATTGGGCTTCCAGTTTAGTTTCCTATCTAGTATAAGGCCCAGGTATTTTGCTTGATCTGAGAAGATAAGACTTGTATTTCCCAGTTTTGGCTAATTTGAGGTACATTGTGTTTTCTTGTGAAAACTACTAACTCAGTCTTATTAGGATTAACGCTGAGCCCACAGCTGATAGTCCAGTTGACAAGAGTGTTTAGGCAGTTTTGCATAATGTCTCGGAGAGTTTATATATATTTTCCAGAGGTAACAATAGCAACGTCATCGGCATAAGCTATCACCCTGCACCCCTCTAGTTCTAGTTTGCCTAGCAGTTCATTCACTGCTAAATTCCAGAGTAGAGGCGAAAGAACCCCTCCCTGAGGGGTTCCTCTTGGTACAGATCTTAGCGTGGATGCCGCTCCAAATTTTGCACTTATAATCCTGCCAACTAGCATTTGGTTTATGAGTGCTATCAGCGCGGCATCCACCCCAAGCTCCGTCAGCGCACTGATGATGGCCCCTGCCTCGACGTTATTAAAGGCTCCTTCTATATCAATAAAAGCTATCATTGTATATTCCTTCAGATAGAGGGATTTTTCAATGATGGAGATTATGGAGTGGAGAGCTGTTTCCACTGATTTGCCTTTGGTGTAAGCATGTTGAGCTAGAGATAATGGCTTCTTATCTATCATGGATCTCAAGTGAATATCAATTAATCTCTCGAGGATTTTTAGAAGAAAAGATGAGAGACTAATTGGTCGAAGGTCTTTTGGGTTTGGAAGACCTTGAGGTCTCCCTTGAGGTAAGGTAATTGATTTCAAAGAAGGGGTTCGAAGAACACCATTTAAGAATTTAAAATAATTTTTATCTTAAAGCTAGTACAATTATAAAAAAAAATAAAATAAACTGGCCATCTCAGCCCTTGGAAGGACTTTGACCTAGCTTCTATTAATCAATTGTGTTGTGCGTGTTATTAAATGCTTGATCACAAATGACCGAGAACTGGACCTACGTGTTTAATGCCGACTCCAAACGGCTTATGTTCTCAAGAAGCTTTACATGGCAATTTTTACTCTCTGAGTTTTGCCATTGTCTGCAGAGAGGTGACAACCAAACAGAAACATTAATTCAATTGAAAAAACTTTCTGTCTGAGCTGGAATTGAACCCGGGCTACCGAAGTTCTTTAGCTTAGGGGCCACGCACTCTACCCACTCTACCCAAAAATATAAAAGTTGGGGTGGAGACACAATCGATTAATGCGATATGGTAGTTTTTAACACCTAAAATAAAATCTTTTTTGATCAGCAAATGAATTTCTTAACCGAATTTTAAGTTTGAACTACAGTTGGAAAGGTAATTGAACTTTAATCTTAAAAAAAATTTGAGAAATTTTGGTGGTTGGGGATTCCACCCTTTGTGGTAAGGTAATTGATTTTAAAGTAGCAGTACGAATAACACCGTTTTAACAATATTAAAATGTTCATGAGATATGGTAATTTTATCATCTAACCAAAAATATTTTATAATTTAAATTTTTGTTTGGATGTTAAAATGTCCATAATACATGAACCCATTGAGTACCCACCCTAATTTTTCATATTGTCGAAAAGGTTATTTTGAAGAAAAAAATTATTTTAATTTTGAAATGGTGTTCTTCGAATCTCTAATTCGAAATCAATTATCTTACCACAAGGGATGGAACCCCCAATCAACAAAATTTCCCAAAATTATTTTTAGATTAAAGTGCCTTTGAATTACCTTTCCAACAATTGTTGAAACGTATCATTCGGGTAAGAAGTGTTTGAGATATGAATTTTCGTAAAAATCTATTTTCGACGTGTTTGCCGATTTTTGTCAATTTTGTGCACGCTGTAACTCCGCCAAATCCTCCTCACAATGTTATTGAGATCTTTACTGATGGATCAAAACTAGATGGTAAAGTAGGTGGAGGAGACTAGATGGCAAACACGAAAAATCTGGCCTAAACTCAATCTTAAGCGTTCAAAAGAACTCATTTCTCTCAGTGGAGACGACATTAGCACCATGATAGGGATCCTGACGGGGCACTGCCTTATTGGCAGGCATGCTTAAAGATTAAACAACGACTTTTGCAGAAGCTGTAGAGATGAGGAGGAATCTACAGAACACTTTCTCTGCACTTGCCCAGTGCTGGCTCAAAAACGTTTTTTTCACTTAAACAACTGGTTATTTAAGGACCTCGAAGAACTCTCGGAAATATCGGTATACCGAATCCTAAGCTTTGTGAACAGCTCAAGCTGGTTTAAATAGAGAATGGGAATCAACCCTGTGGTACCACAATGGGCCTCATTGGCCAAGTGTGTCTCAATTGAGGCAGCCACTTTGCCCTAACCTGACCTAACCTAACTCCGCCAAAAGTCACGCCAAACTTTTTTCATCCAAATTAATTTTTTTTTATTTCCGTCAGTGATGCTCCATGCAAAATTTTACCCAAATGGGATATGGTCATTCCGTAAGTCCGGTTCGATTTAAATGGAATTTCTGTATTAGCATTTTTTTAAATTTATTTTATCAAAAATAAATTTATTTTTTATCTTATTCTAAATAAAATAAACAAAATCTTAGCTTACCAACTGCTGGCACAACGTGTCCTTCTTTGCGACTATCACAGGAACAATGCGGGAAAACAACATCACCATAACCGGGCAGAGTGCGCGCTAGTGCCAAATATTCAGATGCTTTCTTGGCATCTTGCAAAGCTTTCAATTCGTATAGACGTCCTTCGGCACGTATATTACCACGATTTACCTCATCAACTGCCTAAACAATAAAAAATTAGAAGTGTGATTAGGGTACAAATTCTTCAACTGCAAAAGTGCATTTCACAAAAGCACCTGATAGAATATAAATCTCGCCGCCTGCTCACCATCTGGCAGTGTTAGCTCCTTGCCCACCGAAAACAACCAACGACGCACGCACAAACACGTGCTCGACGCTGTGCTATAGTTTTGAACATATAGCTGATGTGGTACTTCGTGTGGTTGCAGCTTGCGTTCGAAGTTATATTCGACAATTTCGAATAGATAAAAATATTGCTGTGTATACGATGTGAGATTCGCTCGCTGTACCAACAGATCCCAGACGACTTGAGCATTTGCTGATTTCTTAACCGAAACAGTGGCGACTTCGTGATCAGGTAGCATTACTTTAATATCGACCGGCGATGCTGAGATGTCGTCTTCGGAATCTGTGAGAAAATCCTGTACAGCATCACTCTCAGCAATGACTCGAACAGCGCAAACTTTTTCAAGATACTGTTCGAGACCGCGTCGACGTGTGTCCAATTGTTGTTCGCTAAGCTGAAAGGGCCACTTGCCGGGCAGTTTGGGAAAATTGAAGCCCACAAATTCTTTGCGTAGAATGCAGTGTAAATTTGAAAATTCACGATAGCGTCGTGAGCACAATTGTCGTCCAGCCATGTGTATATTGAAGACAATGTAGCGTTCACCATTGCGATTTATAATGTTGTAGTCGGGAATACTAAATGTGTGGGGGGAGAGGAAAATGCTTTATACGAATGGGTTGTGAAAATTATTACAAACTCACCTTATAGGCAATGAGCGTTTGTCAGAGTAGTCAATATATGAATATCCGCTTTGATCCTCTTGCGGTTCCAGTCTTTCAGCCTCCTAAAATAAAATTAACATCAATTTAGCTATTTGTATTGAAAATCACACTTAACACAAATTAAAAAACAGTTATATACTAAAGAAATAAGCAATTCTGGAGGAAGTTTTCTATATTTTACTTTTGAATAAATGAATGTTGTTTTTATGCTTTTAAACTTACTTGCTGTGTTACCGAAATAACTGTAAGTGTTAAGCAATCTCCACCAGATTTTATCAGGTCGACGACTTGTTTATGAGTTGATCCTTCGACAGTGACACCATTTCTGAAAAAAATAAACGAGGCAAAATTATTAAAAATGTACTTGCTGATTATTTGTGATGTCAGCACAAAGAAGTCACTTTGAATTTAAAGTCTTGACAAGTGCTTCCACACTCATCTCCGCTACATTGCATGGAAACGTGCGGAAAAAAGTCACGTAAACTGGAGCAGAAAAGAAATGAAAATAAGGAATCGATAAGATGCAGCACAAATCAAGAGCGCAATTAGATGGAGTGAATTTCACGTCAATTAAGGTGAAGTGTTCCTGCCCAGTGCTGAGTGCTGAGTGCTGAGTGCTGAGATAAAAGCCATATTAGACAAAAGATATTTATTCACAGCATTTCATTATCCTGATTAAATTTAATAATTATTTTATACCATAAGCAAGCTCTTGTTTGATATCTTTTTTACAACTTCTTTTTATATCTTTTTATCAACCATCTAAATTCTCTTCGGTTGAAGGTAACGGTTAGGTACCTAAAACACTTTTCTTCCATGTGGGTCAGCACTCTCGTGCTGCTCAAGGCTGCAAATTGTACATAGTTAAAAGGAAGCATTTTAAGGATTGTTTTCATCCAATAATAAAACTACCGCGGAACACTAGTAATTAGTATTGACAGCAAACAATACGCTTTGAAACACAAACACAACATAAGAAGAAGACGTTACACATGAAAATAAAACATCAATGAACAAAATCAACCTAAATCATTGACTGACGACACGTTATTGAATTGCGATTTCGAACTTACAGTGATAACGTGGTGTTAATGATAACTTTGAATTTGGAATTTTAAATTAAATCTTGCATTGATTTCAACAACTTGTAAACATTGAAAATGGAAGCAACAGTGCGAGGGAAGAGTGCAAATAATAATTTAAGCCGAACCTGTCCACTCAACACACAGTGGAACAAATGCACACAAAAAAGCCAAAGATTTTGTTGGTATTTCGGGTGAAATAATAAACAAGACATAACTATCTAATCTAAGTAAGCTTCAAAATCGTTCTTTTAATGAGGCCATCTCTTTGGCTGCATATATTTGCTTTTGTTGCTGTTGATTATCGATAGCGTGTTCTTTGTTTGTGACAATGAAAGACAATTGATAAAGAACAGCACTTCATTTATCATGCATCTTGAGTGGATGGGGCTCAGTTGACACAGTCGAAAGTAGATTTTAGGACAAGGGCAACAAGGTCAAATGTGGGGCATAATTGTCTTTATTAATTCTAAATTTGTTTAAACTGGTTCTGAGCGTTGTACCAACTGTGTTAAATTCGTTGAATTTTTTTGTGCATTTTTATAATACCTTTAACATACATGCACAAGTAAATGTTGTCAAAAATTTTAAAACAAAGTCATTTTATAAATTGTGCTTTAAATTTATAATATGGTAAAAAATTTCAGATTATGAACTTTTTTATAAATACATTTTTTGTTTTATATTTTCATTCTTTACAGATTATTTTAAGAAGTGCAAACTCGCTTTATTATCCAACAAAAAAAGTAATCAAAATATTTTAAATTAAAAGCACGCTACAGTCAGTAGTTCTGACTGATTCAACATCTTATAGAAAAAAAATATACATATAAATTGACCTTTTAGTTCTGCACCACGAAAAAACACAGCAACGAAAATCAAGACAAAAATGATTTTTGTTTGGAAGAAAGCATTGCAAATCGGTTTTTTATTGTCATTCAAAACTTCATTATTGGCATTCGTGGCATCATGGACTTTTGGAGAAATTGAGAAAAATTGTCGGCTTTACTTCGACCAAGAGATCAAGTTCGAAAATGAGCCAAATCGGATGAAAACCTTGCCTACCACCCATACAAAGTGACTTTACCAAAACGTCAAAATCCCTTTAAATTACACAAAAATGTGTACAAAGGCGTACAATTTTGCAAATAAGTTTTAATCTTAACTATGGATTCTGTGTTTGGAATTTGGTATAAAAAAACTGAAAACTTCACCCACCTCCTATACAAAGTGACGTCATCATAATAGTCAAACCTTTATAAATTAAAAAAAAATAATGTTTAAACTTGATATTTTACACATAAGCTTTGGTAGTTAAAATATACTCCGAGTTTCTTATTGATATATTTGAATATTTGAATATACCCTCCAGAAAAAATCGGAAGACTTCCATATAAAAGTGATAAAGAAACATTCCCCACCGTATCTTTTGGAAGCTTAAGGGTAGTTTTGCATTTCTGTTGTTTCTAAACCGCTTCCCTCTTGTTAAAATTGGAAGACTTACATATGGAAGTGATGAATTCATATAAACATTCCCCATCATATCTCTTGGAATTATATTGGTAAGTTTTGAATTTATGTTGTTTCCAAACCGCTTCTTATGAATGCATGTGGAAACTTTTACTTATTGTCAAGCAATGACAACAGAAAATATTAATATCATTGTTTCCTAGCCGCTTATTATAGAATTCAAGTTTACTGTTTTAAAGAAATGTGTTTTACTGGGCGGCCTCGATAGTCTAGTGGTAGCACGCTTGACTGTCGCTCAGGGGTCCTGGGTTCGAATCCTGGCCGGACATTTTCATAACAAGGGAGAGGAATGATTCCACATTAATTTTCAGAATAAGGGAGAAGACTGCTTCCAACTCACTTTTCAAGACAGCGGAGAGAAATATTTCCACTCGACTTTCCTCTAATTAAATGCTATGTAAAATAAGCAATGGAGTGTGCAACGAAGGGGAATGCTTCCTACATTCCATGGAATGTTTCCTGGTTACATCCGGGGATGCTCACATTTCCATTGAATATATATTTGAATATATTGATATATTTGAATCAAAACCACGCCCTCTAAAAGTGATGTCATGAAGATACCGCAGCATTCAAAACTTCAAATACAGTTGGTAAGTTGGGAACTTCTAATTTCTGAAAACTTCTTATTTTGGAGGTAAAATTTTAAAAGTTGATTTTATGATAATATTGCTCAAGTAATAACGTAAAGATATACATAGATACTGCAGTGGCGGCCAGCTCAGACAAAATATTTTTTCAATTGAATTAATTTTTATAGATACTAGAGATACTGAAAATTATACACATTTTTATGATGTAAATGGCTTTATTTTGTAAAACAAAAAACCGGCAAAAAATCCCAAGTGAGGTGATTGCGTGCGTTTTACAAAATAAAGCCATTTATTTCGCGTTTAGCAAAATAAAGCCATTTACATAAAAATGTATATAGTTTTACACATTCAGCTCTATCATAAATAATTTTTCACCCGGAATCGGAAAAAGGGAGTTTCAATTTTTATGATGGAGCTCAAGAATATTTTGGAAATTTTTAATGCAAATTTGTTCATCAACGGCTTATCAACAAATTTGCATTAAACATTTTCAAAATGTTTTTGAGCTTTATCTTAAAAATGAAAACTCCCTTTTCCGATTCCGCGTGAAAAATTATTTATATTAGGGCTGATTATAAATGTGTTATTTTTATGCAGTATTTATATCTTTACGTTATTACTTGAGCAACAATTTTTCTTATTTTTTCTCTTCATTAAAACAAAGCAAAATTAATTGGTTCACGTTAATTAAGTTTAAAAGGAGATTTAAGAATATATTTTTCATTAAGAAAAATATATTTAATTAATTTAGATTGTGTATTTAAATATCAAAGTTGAATTATAAAAACATTTTATTTTAAAGCTTTAAAAATTTAAGACATTGAAATACTACCTGTAGAGTGTATTGAAGAACAATTTGTGTCAGATGTTATGGAAATTTTGTTTTTATCAATATTGTGCATTTTGAGTTCGATGTGGTTGACTACCAAACGAATATAATAATATAAAGCAAAAACAAACATCATCTTTCTTTTATTGTTGGTCCGAAAAGCAGTTTGTGTGTATTATGATAAGAAATATTTTCTGAAAAATTTGCTGAATAAGACATCATGTGAGAATATATAACAGAAAAATTACATTTTAGAATGATATATAAAAACTTTTCACAATTTTTCTAAGGTGTAAGGTGTAAAGTTTAGACTAAATAGTTTCAGAGTCAATAATTATAATTATGAAAATGTTCCGACAGATTGGGACAAAGTATTTTTTCCGTGTTGATCCAAAAAACCCTGACATAACTAGTTGTTGGATAGGATATTAACTAAACTTTGTTTCGGTACTATACAAGATGGAAACTGAATTAAGGGTATCAAAATATTTTGACTTTTTAATGTATTTTTTTTTAGATAAGACAGTTTTTCTTTAAAATTTCCCCTATTATTTTTCTGCTGCAAAGTCCTCATAAAAAATTTTTACCTGGGACGTCTTTTTTATGATTTTTTTTCAAAAATATTTTATATGATTTCTTTAGCTTTTCACAAAACAAATGCCCTTTTATACAAGTTTTTGCTCAAAATAAGCCAAGGAATCAACCCTTAGCGGATTAGCATCTCAAATCCGGACACCCTGTATATAGATTGTCTGTTTCCGTACTCGTTTCAAGTAACTCGAAGTTACGTTACAGTTTCTGTAGTTTCCGTGCATATTTTTCAAGCTCGATAGAGAAGAAAAACAAGCGAAATGTCCCTCTCTCGAGCTCGAAACTAACATGAACTTTCCTTGAAAAATTTCTTCGGAGACGAACCTTGAGCTGCAAACAGCTGGTCATAAAATTGTATTTTATCAAAAAGGTCAAATCTATAGGTAAATATTTTCTAATGTTTTGTAAATGTCAATAGTACTATTATCCTTGATGAGAATAAGCTAAGTTAAAATATAAAAATATAAAGTAGATAACTTTAACGCTTGTACTTGGAGCATGCGACAAATATCCAAACAGCTATGAATTACTTCAATTTACTTTCAAAAAAGTTTAACATAGTTTTTAGAACAAACAAAGTTGTTCAAAGAACAAGAAACCACATTATTTTTTAACAATATAAAGCATATGCTTACAATATTTTATACTAACAACCCTGTATGTCAACCAAATTCCGAATTATTAAACGATACTTAGCATGTAGAATTTCTTTGAAATGACTCATAATTAAATTATGAGCATGGTACACGCACGCAAGAGTTTGATAAGATTTGTATTGTTAGTAAGCAATGAAATTTTATAAAAACAGGCAACATTTATTTTAGGAATGTTAATTAATGTTACCAACAACAAATGAAACATACTTAGTTGAAAGTAATTCTCATAAATATATGTATTAGAACTGAACTGATAAAAAAAATGAGAAAGTATATGAAAAAAATACTGTAATATTGATTAGCAAACATTCGGACACATAAAATAAGACAATCATGATTGCAATTAAATTTTAACATTATTTAAATTCAAAAGTCAAATATAACTAGTGAGCAATTGTCTTCGACAGGGTCGAAATTAAAATACCCCCACACTATATTCTAAGTTATGCATGTTTTGAAAGTTTTATGACGCCACTTCTTATACAGAATGGGCTTGGTATTCATCCAATTTTAATGATAGCTTAATAATTAAAAATATAAATAATTAAATATAATAATTTGTATCGTTTCCATATCGAGAAATAACAGTTTTCGATACAAATCCACCTATCGTTAACGATATTGACATTGAAGTAAATTTTTATATCGTAACTACGAGGGCAATTTGATAATTCCGTGAAAAATTAAACAAGGAATGATTTTTACGGCAAAAAAGTTTTTTCTCAATATAGTCTCCTTTTAGCTCGATACACTTCGTCCAACGTTCCTCCAATTATTCGATTCCATCCGAAAAATACGTTTTCGAAAGGTCCTCAAAATAGGTCTCTGTTTTGGTGATGAGCTCCTCTGTGGTGATAAATCTCATTCCACCGAGCCATTCAAGTTTGGAAACAGAAAATAGTCTGAGGGGGCCAAATCTGGAGAATATGCTAGATGAGAAAGCAATTAGTACTTGAATTCATGGAATTTTGCCATGGGCGCTGGGCATGTGTAAACACGCGCATTGTCTTGATGGAAGAGCACTTTTTTTCCTTGCCAAATGGAGACGTTTCTCTTCCAAAGCGTCGTTGAAACGGTCCAATTCGGCTGCATAGTATTCGCCATTGATCGTTCTTTTCGGTGGAAGGTAATCGATGTTTATCCCAAAATACTGTCGCCATAATGTTTCCGGCACCGTCTTCGTCTTCTTTCGGAACACGTTCGGCCGGTGAAGTACACTGTTTCGACTGTTCCTTTGTCACTGTTGTGTAGTGATGGATCCACATGTTTCGTCCACGGTTACTAATCGACGGAAAAAATCCTTCTTATCTTTGTTCAACATCGCCAAACACGCCTTGGAATCAGTCACACGATCGCGTTTATGGTCGAGAGTGAGCAAACGCGGCACCTATCTTGCGCATAATTTTTTCATATCCAAATGATTTCTCAAAATGTTTCATACCCGTTCGTTTGAGATGTCTACGGCCGGCTTCAAAAATCTCGCTCACTTTAACTCTGCGATCGTCCAACACGATATCGTGAATTTTAGTGACCATTTCTGGTGTGGTAGCCTCATTTGGGCGTCCAGACCGTTCGGCATCACTTGTGCTTGTAGGACCGCTTCGGAACTCAGTAAACCACTTGTAAATCATTCCAATCGATGGTGCAGAGTCCCCATAGTATTTATCAAGCCTTTCCTTGGTTTGGCTGATGGTTTTTTGCGCAGAAATACATGCTTGATGAGCACACAAAATTCAGTTTTTTTTCCATTTTCGCCAAAATCCACAAGATCGTCTGCTGTCAATAGCTGCCAAACACAAACTAAGCGTCGCAGCGAGCTGAAATTTTGACAAAAGTCTATTAACACATGGTAGTTGACAGGATCAGTGTTGCATTTAAAGTTACTACGCGGGAAATTAAAAAATTCACTAACTTCTTAAATTGCACTCGTTTATTGAGATAGAAGAAAATTTCGATATCGTAATTATATTGAGGAAAAATGAAATACCGATACGTTACAAAATCGATATTTAAATAATAATAATAAATAATAATTGGTATCGTTTCGATATCGATAAATAACAGTTTTCGATACAAATCCACCAGTCGTCAACGATATCGAGATTGAAGAAAATTTTTAAATCGTAACTATATTGAGATAGAAGAAAATTTCGATATAGTTACGAAATCAATGATAACTTAAATCACGATATTGTTACGATATCGAGTTTAAACATTATTTCTGTAGTTATCGTAACTATATCGAGGCTAAATAAAATTTCAATATCGCATCGATCGAAATCTAAACGGTTTTTAGATAGAAAAATTAGAAAGTTAACTATCTTAATATGAAAATACTTAAAAAAAAATTAGATAGACGCACCATAAATTAATAGCAATTTGGTTTTGCTTTTTCAGAAAAAAAATATCAACGAGAAAAACATTTTCTTTTTCAATGGAGCAAAGTATATAAATATTGATTTTGTATGGATTTAGCAATAATTCCCATGCGGGAAATTAAAAAATGACTTTTTTTAAAATCAACATATAATATTACACTGCAATAAGGCTTAAAATTATAAAATATATGAAGTATCAAAAATAATATCGATATTTTTTCAAATTAGTTATTTTATTTTTTCCAATATCGAATCTTTAAGGCCCAACCAAGTTATGCTTAAGCACACTAAAGTTTCAGAGCAAAAGCACGCACTTTCACAGCATTATATGAAGTCGCCCAAGTTTTGTCTAAGCATTCCTTTCGTTCAGTTTTTCAACTTTCGTTTACTTTTTGAAACTTGAGAGAGAGAGCTCTTGACATCGTGTTTGCTAAGCAGAATAGGGTTGCTAACAGTATTGAGAATGTGTTTAATTAAAATTTTATTATTTGTATGGTAAATTTTTCAATAGTAAAGATTGTTGTTTTTTTGTTTGTGTCTATTTAAGCAAATTATGGAAAAATTGTATCTTTTTGCTGTGAAAATTTACGTTTACCACAGCTTATAAGTCGATCAGCGCATATTTTTGTTTTAGCTGATCGCAACTCTTTTAAACATATGTATAAAAAAATTTGTTTATCTGTCAATTGAAAAAAATACGTTAGTTTATTGATTCAAAATGAAAGCAGATCTCAATTTCGTTGAAAAACTTTATTATAAAAAGTGTCCAAAAACATAAAAACATATATAAAAAACTGACAGGCACCAAATTCAACAAATTTTTCAAAGATTTTTTAAATTTTTCTAATATATTTTTGTCAAGATTTTGTGAACGTTTGACATTTTGTTAAGCATGAAATCTGCCCACTTGGGCGAATTTTCTACTTAATCATATTTTTCGTCAACTTTTCTCTGAGACTTTTGTTTGCTTAAGCATAACTTGGTTGGGCCTTTATTGTACTATCGTTATCTGGTTTTTTTGGGATGGTATTAAGAATAATTTAAAAATGTTTTTTAATTAAGATTATTGTCATAATTATTTTCAATTGTTACTGATTTATGATTAAGATATGAAAATCCGTAAGAATCTTTCTCGAATATAGGCGTGGAGATTATTTTATTCCTTTGCGAACAAGCATTTATGTGAATTTTTCCATTCATTTGACAAGCATTTATATGAAGAACACAGAAAACAACTCAACTCTGAATAAAAAAGAAACATACATTTTTTAACGATATGCAACTTGTTTGTGACGTAAAGTTATTGATTTTTTAAGTTAAAGAATGAATCCAGAGAATAAGAAACAACATTACATATGCAATAAATAATATATTTGTTTAGTGCTTAAGTCTATACTTAAAGCAACTTGTATTTGAACAACGCAAAAACAACAAGTAAATAAAATGCAAATAAGAAATTTAAGAAAAGCCTTATCGATTACGTTTCAGCTTGGTAACTGTTTAAAGGTACAGCTAAGAAACTTAATTCTAAAGACGCAATGTTCAACAAGCAATTTTTTTCAATACGTTAGCAATAACACAGAGTGCAACGTTTTTGCGAAAGACTCACTATGGTATATTTTTGAAAGACTAAGTAAAAAATAAAACATCAGTTACCATAAAAGACTTGACTTAAAATTAGGCATTACATGCAACTAAATGCATCAAAAATAATAGTGAATTCTAGTTACGTTCGTTTCATAACTTTATTATTCAAGAGATAATCCAGATCTGTCTTAATTTAAAACATGATAAGAATAAAATTATACCCAATAAAATCTATAAATTCTGTCAAAAATATGTCTCAGCAATAGCCAGCTTGTCGTCAACAATTGAATCATTGAAATGCTAATTCCCATTGCTGCTTGGACTGTAATTTCTGGAAACTTTTTTTTGTTGTAAAATGCAAAACTTATTTTTCACGAATTCAAAAACAATTTTCATCAAATTCAAGATAATAAAAACGGCATCAAAAACAACAACAACAGCAAGAACTGTAAAAGTCAGAGTAAAGTACATTTTATAGTACATGATGTCTGTCAGTTTGTCTGTTGCTGGCAACAGAACTCAGTTACTATGAACCACAATCTATGCCTGCTTTACAATGACTCACATCAAAATGAGAGACCCAACAATAACTAGTAGATGACAAACAGGCCAGCAAGCAAGCATATTAATGAAGGCTTTCAGCGTACAATGACACAATGACAACAAATGTAAGTAATTCGCAGACATAGCATGAAGAGATCCAGCTTGAGCTATGATATGATGTCAGTAGCAGCGGCAGCAACAAACAATCAAAAGAGCAAAGCAGTAGAAAATGAAGACACAAACAAAACATCGTACAAGTAACCAAGTGGATGAAGACGTATCCACAATTTGATAACTCATAAACAATAACAGATACATTTATGATGTATGGGCGCAGCAACAACTACGACAATTTTTTTGCAACTAAAAGAATTTAAATTTGTTAGTAATATTAACATAAAATTATGATGTAGTACTTTTGTAAATTCAAATCACTGACTTAATTGTTAAATACTAATTTACAATTGGAAATATATGTATTTAGTTGATCGCAGTTTTCTTAATAAAGTTACTAGTGATTTTCATTGATTTTCGTATTCGTAAATTCGAAGAAATAATCTCCTCAAAAGCAAATGGGCACGATGAATTTGGTTTCCTCAAAATTTCGTTAAAAGAATTTGATTTGATATGGAAGTGCACTATGACGTATGAGTGACATTAATTCAAATCAAATGCCTTAAACTTTTTTATTTAGGCCACACAAAGGGTGACAGATAGGAGGTGAGTTGGTGTGTTCAGATGAAATGTTATGATGTTATGGGTGAAAAAAGAATAGGATCAACTCGTACATTTGATTCCCCTAGGGGTCGATTAGGAAACGATATGAACTATTTTTGACATTAAAATTATTTTGTATTTTTATACACCCCCGCATACTGATAACGCTGATAAGGAGGCGTGATAGGTATAGAAAAGTGTATATATTCTTGATCAGCATCACCTCCTGAGTGAATTTCGCCACGTCCATCTGTCGGTTTGTCGGTCGGCACGATTACAGCCGCAGTTTTGAGGCTATAGTATTGAAATTTTGTATATGTGCTTATATTCAGCAAACTCGGATGAAAACTAAGCCTACCTCCCATACAAATATGCTTTTTTATAACACTGAAATCTCTAAAAATGCCGAAAAAATTAATGTAGTGAATTGAAATTTTGCACATAAGCTTTGAAGTAAAAAATGCACCATATATGTATATTAAATGAAAACCATGCCTACCTCCCATAGAAAGTGACTTTAGCAATATGGTGAAATCTCTTTAAATGTCACAAAAACTAATGCAATGACTTGAAATTTTTTCACATAAGCTTTGATCTCATGTGTGAACATATTCATCATATATTTCAAATTTGTCAAAATAGAATAAAAAAAACTACGCCTATCTTCTATACAAAAAATTTACGAAAACGGTTAAATCTCAAAAAAATCCACAAAAATTAATTTCATGAATTAAAATTATACACATATTAGAATATTAAAATTCACTTTGAGATTGAATTTTGGCCAAATCGTATAAAAACTCGGCAAATCTCTTATACGAAGTGACGTCGTCAAAGTAGCATAACTTTTACAATTCCACAAAAAGGCGGGTATTAAAAGCATATTTAGCACATTTGAGTTTTCGCAAAATTGAACGCCCATCCCCTATACGAAGTGACGTCATCAAACTTTCAAAACATGCATAACTTAGAATACAGTGTGGGGTATTTTTAACTTCGACCAAGTCAGTGATGTTTAACAGCAAGTGATAGTATGACTAATTGCTAGCAGCACCTTACCACCATGTGATAAGGCCGATATAAGTGGGCAGCGTTCCTTACGAAATATATATCTTATACTAGCTGATAACCGGGTATATCTACTTATATCTAACCGGGTTACTTGAGATAGAATTTTATTTATTTATTTCAATCTACCGGGCTATTAACTTTACAGATTATATTACTTAATACTAAAACAAAAATAGTAACAATGGTAAATATTTTACTAAGGAGTAATTTAAAATTTTTAAAATTAATTCATAGATTTCATAATTAGAATATCCTCCAGCTGTTTCTTGAATACATATCTTTCTAGAAAAAAATCAACCTGATTAGCGATTGAGTTGCTTAGTGATAGACACCTGGTAATCGGTTCATTAAGACCGTAGTTTGTCCTGTGGTGGTCAATGTGGAATAATTGATTTCCTCTGAGAGAACGAGCTGGAATGTGAAAGGGAATAAAGGCCAACAGTTCTGGAGTGTTAATTCTGCCATCAATGAAATCTTTTATGAACAGAATGTTGGCCATTACTCGCCTTTGGGCCAGACTTTGCATGCCAAGTAATCGACAGCGTACCGCGTAACAGGGCATATCTTCCCATGAGTAAGTTCGCCTTAAAACGAACCTTGTAAAGCGTTTTTGAATGTTTTCGATTCTGTTTATTGATCTTTTGTAAAAGGGGTCCCAAATTGTACCACCGAATTCTAAAAGAGATCTAACTAAACTCAAAAATATTGTTTTACACGTAAATGGATCCGAAAATTCCATACAGTTTCATTTTAAAAAACCGAATTGAGAGTTTGCTTTTGATGTGATGTACTCTAGCTGTGTTTCAAAACTAAACTTAGAGTCAAAGTATACTCCAAAATCTTTAAATTGGTTTCCTCTTGAAAAAGTTCTACTGCTATCATAACTATAATCGTTATAGATCGTTAGAGTAATACATTTGGGAAAATTCAGTTCTAATCTGTTTAATTTGCACCAATTTAAAAATTTATTTATATCCTCTTGCAAATGGAGACAGTCATCAAAAGTATTTATGCTGTGGAAAATTTTCAAATCATCTGCGTACAGTAGGCACTTGCAATACTGAAAAGTTTGCGGCAAATCATTTATGAATAAAATAAATAGAAGAGGACCCAGATGACTCCCCTGGGGTACTCCAGATTTAGCAGATATAGGTTTCGAGTAACTATCGTTGACCTTTACAAAAAGTACTCTGTCTATTAAATAAGATCCGATCCACTTCAAAAATTGCGAATGGACCCCCAATTTTTGGAGCTTTATTAGCAACATATCATGCTGAAGACTGTCAAAGGCTTTAGAAAGGTCGGTATACAAAACGTCAACTTGTGTACCAGATTCAATAGTGTTAGCACAAAAATTTGAAAATACTGCTAGGTTAGTATTTATTGAACGCCCCACAAAAAACCCATGCTGATGGATTGAAATACTGTTTCGTGCTAAAGTAAATAACCTTTTATTCACGATTTTATCAAAGAGCTTAGGTATAACTGACAGTTTAATTATGGGTCTGTAATTATTGATTAGATGCCTTTGCCCAGATTTGAAAATCGGTGAAATGTAAGCAGTTTTCCATTCCTGGAGAAAATTGCCATCCAAAAGCGATTTATTGAAAATCTTGCTCAAAGCAGTATGCAAAGGGATAGCACACTTTTTCAAAAATATTGGTGGAAGCAAATCATAGCCAGCGCCTTTATTGCAATCTAGAGCAATGAGAGATTCGCATACCTCTTCATCAGATATTCTAAAGACGCCAATATTAAGCAACTGGCTTATATTAGAAAAATCGTCTGGACATGACTGTGAATTTTTATATGTGAAAACTCACCCGAAAAAGTCGGTAAACAATTCGCTTATTTCAGGCGGATTATTGGCGACGACCCCCTTTAACTCCAAAGATTTAGGTAAGCCATTTGTCTTATTTTTAATACAAATTACAATTTGTATTAAAATTTTAATACAAATTAATTTATTTTTGAATTTTAATACAAAAATTAGTTTTATTAGTATCGATAGTCAATGGTATGAAAAAATTTATGTTTAGCCATAAATTTTGATTGGAAAGAGATATTGTAGTCATTTTTTCACATAAATTACTTTTGAGGCTTGACTTTTTTATAAAAAAATATAAAAAAAAAATTTAAAAAATTCCTGCAAAGAAATCATAGGGGTAGTACCATTGTTGTTTTGATGACAAAAGCAGTTAAGGAAACTTTATGGGTTTATTTGACATATTTTCAAGAGTTATATGTAATATGTTAAGTAATATGTATTCAACAAAATGGCGGCTGCAGTGTAGGTCCAAAATAAACTTCAGGATATGATATCGACTCCTTTACTTGAATTTATCGCATGTGAAAAAAAACAAATTTTACAGGACCGATTTTTTTCTACTTTTCTGTGCTTTAGCTTGCAATATCAAAACCTATTTTACATGCGCTTAGATAATTAACTTATTTACTATACGGATTACAGCTACACTATTTTACCAGGTGATGCGTTGGGGAGTGTAGAACAAATTTACATAAAAAAGTCAGTTTCGAAAAAAGGGGTCGATATATCTAGTTAGAAGGATCTAAGACAAGAAATTCAAAAAGATTCTTAAAATATTTATTAGTGGCTATAGCCGGTAGTAGAATTAAACATTTTGGGAAAAAGAAAAAAAAAGTATAAAAAAGTAATTTTTTTGCAACTGAAATTGTTTAAAAAGTGTGTTAAAAATAATTGTAAAATTATGATTCTACTACGGTTTAAAACAACACATTTTCTGAACAATCCCTCAAAATCTCCAATCGGTTACATAGTTTTTCAGAAATCATGTCCTCAAGGTCAAAAACGTGGTCAAAAACGTGGTCGTGAAAAACGCGTTTAAAGTTTTTGAACGCCGTCTGTGCGCTCACATAAGCACTAGCTTATAAGCGACTGTAGGACTTTTCCACGTTCGGTAATCGATTTATCAATGTTTGTACACTAATTCTACACACATAAGGTAGACGAAAATTATGTTTTTGGAAAATCGAATATATCAAATAAGTGTCCTTAAATGATTTTTGCGCAAAACTGGAACAATTTTTAGGTAGTCAGAAATTAAATTTCTACGTGTTTTTATTTTTACAACAAAAACAACTTTTGATACATTTTTTGAGTAAAAAGTCAATATTTTGGACTTTTTTTAAAAAAAGTTAAAAAGTATATACACTGACATAAAGGTACAGAAAATCCAAAGTGTTTAATGTTTATTCTACGTAATATAGCTGCTCGATCATTTGTGCTCAAACATTTAATAACACGCACAACACAATTGAACAATTGATCAATAGAAGCTCGGTCAAAGTCCTTTCTAGGGTTGAAATGGCCAATTTATTTTTTTATTACTCCATAGCGTGGGACCGAAATATTGCGTTGGCCATCGTCCCTTTGAATAGGGTTCAAAGGTACCATATTAGCTTAATGTTGTGATGACATGCCGCAACCTTTGGTATGGGTGGGGACCTACCTAAAACCTCTTCCGTTTTCTGGGGTATGGCACCCGGTTTGAGAATGCAAACCAACAACGAGCTTGATAGCTCTGCCCGCGATATGTGCATAAACCACAACCACCACGAATCTCCCCGAAGGTCAAACCCAATCAGTCAACTTGGCACATGCCAAGGGCCTACTGATTTTCAGTGGTACCAAAAAAAATCTTTGGTCTGACCTCATAGCATACTAAAAGCTTACTACTACCAGTATTAGCTAATCAGAGCTTCATACTGGTGACCTATCAAACATAAAAGGACAAATCAACAAAAGGTGAATATTCACATTCACATACCATTTAATTTGGACCAATATTTACAAAAAGCGGAAACAAAACGAATACCACAAACTCAAATACGTCAGTCTCTTGCACCTGTCAGGTCAAATACAAACTGATCCAACCTGGAAACTTGATCCATTCTCACGCAACACATCCATTGCACGCAGATCACGAATGTCGAAATATATAATTGATTTTCATGTCCTTTTTTTTCTCATTCTTAGGTAACGATGTTTTATGAAAAAGTAATCGTACAAAAAATTTCTACAATTTTGAGGATATGTGAATGTTTTTGGTTATATTGTCTTCAAATGTTCTATTTTCCTTGTTCTATCTGCATTGTTTCCAATAATTCCAATAAATAAATCCAAAAATCGAAAATAACTATATAAAGGATTAAAAAGCAGGTGTGTGTGTAATGATAATTTTAAGCCATTATACTTTTCAGATCCTTAGACCGGCACAATAAGGCTATATTATTAGTTCGAGGATTAAATACTAAACTAAAAGATTTATACATTTCTAGCCATAACTTGCACTTCGATGTTATTGTTTTCAGTGTTGTCAGTGAGACTTGGCTTAAGCCTAATACCCTTAATACGGAAATTTTGCCTAATAACTTTAATGAATATCGCAAAGACAGAAACTCAATCGTTGGTAATTTATGTAATAGTGGTGGTGTTTTTATTGTGGTTAGGTCCTCTCACTTCTCAAGAGAAATAATAATTCCTGAGGCGTTAGATATTGAATTTTGTTGTGTTTGAGTGGGCTCTTTGAGTCTTTATGTAACATGTTCATATATTCCTCCAGTTTCCAATGTAGAGGTTTATAGCAAACATTTCGTTTCGATAAACAAAGTTTGTTCACAACTTCAGCCTCAGGACAACATTTTACTAACGGGTGACTTTAACCTTTCAAATGTCTCCTGGAACTGCTGTATTGAAAATACTGCAACGTTTTTGCCTTCTTCAGAATGTTCATCCGATAACTACGTTTTAAATGAACTTTCAAGTCAAGAACTTTTTCAGATTAACTGTCACTTAATAAAAACCATCGTTGGTTAGATCTTATATATTTTGTTGATAGTAACACTGCTTCAGTTTTTAGGTCTGATCCACTCGTGAACTCGTGAAGGATACACACTATCCGACTTTAGAAATTGCTCTTCATTTTCCAAAAAAAATCTATTCAGAATCATATTATTCAACCTTCAACTGAATTCAATTTTAAAAGAAAAAAATTACGTAATTTTGGAAAATAATTTGACTAATATCAACTGGCCATCAATACTTAATACCTATACAACCAGAATGTCGCCTTTAATCCTTGATTCTGCTGTTTTTGCTTTTAATCGAACTCTTAATGATTGCTTTCTATCTTCAGTACCTCCGAGAAGAGCCTCTTTAACATCTGGTCCTGTTTGGTAAAGCAAAGAACTGAGAAAAATGAGAAACCTAAAATCGAAATATTATAAAAAATCAAAAAACTCAGAACGTTATCGATTTCGCTTCTTATACTTTAATCAAGTACAGTTATCGACAGTTATGCAAGCAATCCTATGACATCTATTTGACGAAAGTGAAATTAAACATTAAGTCAGATGGAAAACTTTTTGGAACTTTGTTAACACTAAACGCAAGGTAAATTCGCCATCTCCGTAGCCAATTCCATTTTAGAGAGACGGTCCAAAGAACAAATTATAGCCAAAACAAGCCTATAACTCGGTGTATTCGCGATACAAACGAAATCCTAAATATGTCTGATTTATTTAGAGAGGTTTCTCGTAAATCCTTTAAGGATCTTCTCATGCTAAGTATTGTATTATGGCACGTGATGCTTGATTAGAAATTCTCACTCTATATCTTAGTCAATGTTGTTATGGTTATTCATACATAAAATTAATTCTTTCGTTTTGCTTTATATTTATTACAATATATATTTACTTGTATGATCTCAAATAACAAAGTTAAGAAATTTGTATACAAAGTGCTATCAGTAGATATTAAATTATTTTTAACAAATTAGTAGTCTATAAGAGCCCTGTACTCTGATTGATGAAATAAATGAAATAAAATATACAAAGTGCTATCAGTAGATATTAAATTATTTTTAACAAATTAGTAATCTATAAGAGCCCTGTACTCTGATTGATGAAATAAATGAAATGAAATGAAAGGAAAAAATAAATTCCTATCCGTCTTTTATGAAATATAAAACATTTGAGTCGGATAATGATATCATTATATGTAACTTGTTTGCTGATTTTTTTTAAGTCTACGTACTCATCTGTTTCATTTGATAGTGTTAGCTATCCTTTAAATGTGCAATCTGGATATATTTATTCCGCAATAATTGATATTAACAGTGTCTCAACCTACTTAAAAAATGTAAAGGTATCTTATAAAAGCTGTCCTGACAACATACCTTCATGTATATTGCAATATTGTTGCGATGAACTTGTAACGCCAATTACTTTGCTTGGAAATCTTTATTTATAATTCCACTTCATAAATCTGGTAACAGGTCTTTAATCGACAACTATCGTGGAATTGCAAAATTAAGTGCCCTACCTAAACTTTTCGAGGCGAAAATCATAGATTTCTATCTGGAAAATCATGAATTTCTATGTTACTAACTTACTTAAATTCTCATCAAAAACTATTGAGAATTTCGGAAAAGGACAACAAACGCATGTTATTTACACAGACTTTAGTAAAACTTTCGATGTTGTAAATCATAATCTTTTAACTCTAAAATTATCTCTTTTTGGATTTCCAACGCAACTTGTCATATGGATTAAATCATATTTATTCAATAGAACTCAAAGTGTAATTTACAAGCTCGCAAAGTCTCATGATTTTCCCGTTACTTCTGGTTTTTTCAAGGATGTCACCTTGGGCCACTATTGTTTTTACATTATATAAATGATCTACCGTCTGTTATTAAGCATAGTGATATTGTATGCTGATGTCGTCAAACTTTTTTTTCATATAAAAATGAACATGAAGCTTTGTTATTACAAACTGATCTTGACCAACTGTTTTACTGGTATAAAATTAATTGCATGACGCTCAACATGAAGAAATGCCAAACACATGACTTTCTCTCGTAAGCAACCATTAAGAAACACTTACAAAGTTGGTGACTATTTACTAGAGTCTTTCGATATTTTTGATGATCTTGGAGTTACTATGGACCACAAACTTCGCTTTCACAGTCATATTAACAGAATTATTAGCAGATCAAACAGTACTCTTGGGTTTATAAAACGATGATCAAAGGAGTTTATCGACCCTTTTATAATCAAAACTTTATTCACGTTACTAGTAAGGCCTATTTTAGAATATGCATCAGTTGTCTAATGTCCTTGACATGGGTGTTATATTGACGATATTGAATATGTTCAAAAAAAGTTTCTTCTGTTCTGCTTACGCAATCTGTATAGAAATACCTACTTTCAATTACCACCTTATGAATATCGACTACTTTATATGAACTTTTGCAGAACTAATTACTTGCAAAATCAACCATTGAGAAGCTCTAGCGGTGACTTTAATTTTGTCTCCGATGTCATATTTTTAAATGAATCCTTTTACTCAATTAAACATAAAACTCTAGATTATCTACGTTGCCGCCAATGATTTTGATCATGCTTTCCAAAGGGATGTAACATCTTTACTGGCAATGTATGCAAACGCAACACAATAATCTTAATGGACCTGATCTTGATGGAACGTATATCTGCGTGGCGTTGTTGACTGTATCGTGGTGTTTTCAAATTTCTAAATATTTTCTCCACGCTTGAACGATTTGTGTATGTATATATTAAGTATCCTGAAAAGATAGAATTTAGCCCGTTAAATGCAGGAATATTTGTCCCTAAACATTTGTAGTGAATACTTTTTGAAGTGAAGATTTTCTAAAGAAACTTGTGAACCCAGATAAACGAATGAACTGAGTTTAAGTCGACATTATTAACAACAAAAGTTGTCATTAATATCCAACAGTTTAAGCTTTTTGTAATTTGAAAAGGTGTCGAGAAGCTGGCTACTAATAATGAACACTCCCCTTTTTTGCATGCGGATTGTTTACTTTAAATGTGTTATGTTTCTATATGTAAGTGGGTGTTTGTTTGCTAATTGAATAATCTTATCAGGATAAGTACAATTTTACTAAAGAAAGGAAGCAGCTTAAGCATCAACAATAAAAACTTTGCCAGTAATTAGAGCATATGCTCTGGAGAACTTTATGTATAGTAATCTCACTTCTGAAGCATGGTGGAATAAAATTATTTTTTAGTTTTGTTTTATTATGGTTCCGGGATTAAAGTACACACCACTCAGATTGATATAGTTAGATAAGGGAAATAATTTATAAGATCTCTTAACTTTTAGTTCGTGCCGGCATTTTAGTCAGAGTGGAAGGAAGCATTTACAAGACCAACAAAAAATGCATGAACAAAATCCTAATAAAAAAAGCCAAATTGGACATAGCTTGTGATCTAGTTTTAGTCAAATTCAAATTAAGGAAAATTTAATAAATGAGTGATTATATATTTAAAGAGCCCATTAAGTCTACGTTATAAAATTCACGGTCCAATGAATTGAAACAAAAAATTTTAAAATATTTGATTTGTTATTATCTATTGGACTCCGGTTATCAATTGTTTTACTTTATGTATGCGCATTTAACAGAAAAAGACAGTTAAATATTATTTATGCAGTATAAAGAAAAGCTAATCTCTGTTTAGATTCGAACCTACTACTAATTCTGTTAGCCACGAATAGAAAAATGTTTACAAGACACAACTGAGAGCCGCTACGCCTCCTGTCCAATGGTTAAGAGTTCAATAAAACAGGTCAACGTGTCGTCATAACAAGAAGTTGGTGGCAAACCATTGTTGGTGGTGTTATGGCCACTCAGTTTGTATGCGTGTGTCCACTTTTTGCCTGCCTACCTATCTTTTTAAAGGGAATAACTTACACTTCAAGTATCCGGTCGCCTTTCTTGATGCCTGCCTTCTCGGCAGCTCCGCTTTCTAGCACAGCGCTGACATGTTGTAGCGGAGCGTATAACTCGCCGTTAATGGAACGCAGTTGGCCACCCTCGGACACTTGGCCGCGCACATTGAAGCCGAAACCAGTTTCGGTCTTGTAGATGGTAACAACTCGAGGCCCATTGGCCGCCGTCAAATCACTCATATCGGTTTTGCTGCTCCTGTATTAGCACTAGTTTGGAATTTAATTTTTATTTTTTTTTAATTTTTTGCTTCCTACCAACTTTTTTCCACTTTTTGCTATTTGCAATTTTCACTTTGCGTAACTTCTTCGTTATTGCCAATTATTTCTTCGAATACTCTTTTGATGCTTTTTTTATAATTGCACAATTTTTGAGATTCTTTTTTAGTGCACGATTTTTGGAAACATTTTCCACCTCTTATTTTTGCGTTTTTTAAGACTTTATAACTTAGATTTCTACGGATTTTATTAGCTTAAATTATGCCATATATTTTCTACTCAGACTGATTAATTTTCTATGGACACTTTGGCAAATACCATAGAAAATAAGAGTTTACTGCTCCCTTTTCACTGGTTTTTCGTTCTTTAATTCGCCATTGCACTCTGGTTCTTCTTTGGCAGTTGAAATTTCTTCTTCTTTTTATCTGGAATCGTTGGTGTAAATTGTTCAAAATCGGTTTAAATGTTGCAAGTGCGAAAGAGATGGAAGTAGTTTATTGGAAAACGAACTGTCAAAACCATAGTTGCCAGCCCAATTACCTCACAAATTCCCTTTTTCTCATATATGAGTTTTCAAAATCCGACGACAATTCTCATGGGAATTTTTTAATTGAAAAATACCACAGCAATTCAAAAATACCACAGAAAATTAAAAAATACCACAAAAATCCTACAGTTAATTAAAAATAGCCCACAAAGCATAAACACATCCATAACTCTTACCAACTACCGCAAAAAGTCGCAATAGATATTGTTGCTACATTTTATTTTTATATTAATTCGACTTCTGTTGAAGCATTCGCACGTTTGTATAATTGTGTATAGAGTATGAACTTACCCTAACCAATTAATAATGGTCTAACAAAAAATAATTGTATAAAATACAAGTAGAAAAAATTATTTAGAATGTAAAATATATGTGAACATTTGTTTTGAATTTTGTGAGAATAAATTCCACAGGAATTAAAAAATACCACACTGAATTAAAAAATACCATTGGAGTTCTCTTTTCCCACAGCAATTAAAAAGTGCCATAAATAGGATTTTTCTCTCCAAGCTGGCAACTATGGTCAAAACAATGTGATTGCAGTGCTGCCACCATAAAAAATATTTTAATATTATTTATGAAGAATCCCAGTAAGCAGAGTGTTGCGCTTTTTAAATTCGCGAATACACTCAATATTTTCTTATTTGGGCAATTCACAGTTCATGCTATTTAATGTTCAATGTGGTAATTCTGAAATGTGCTATTTTGCCGGTTAATTTTTTGTTTTGCATGTAAACACAAGTTAAACCAGTGTGTTAAGTGTTGCCACTTTTGTTCATGCCCTAATAGCTTTGACACATTGGCATAGGTAATTTTGGTTATCTTTTGTAGTTTAAAATATAACCATTGGGGATGACACACTCAATATTTTTCTTAACTAGTTTAAAAAAATAACGAAAAATATGGAAGCAATGGGCGAGCGAACAACACTATAATCGTTAAATTTCAGCGTGTGAGTTTGAGAGAGAGCACAGTAGCTATCAACGAAAGTGTAGAAAGAAGAATATCAAAATCAGCTGTAAAAACTCGTTTAGCTGCGCTAAACGACTTTCGAAAACTAGTTTTGACTAAACGAATTCTAAACATAGTTCATCAGAAAATTAAACTAGAAAAGCGATTTAAACAAGTTTAAGTCTACCAATGTGTCACAGGTATAAGGCATGCTTTTGTAGAGTGTTAACGTGTTATTTCGTGAACAGCTATTTTACGTGAATAAAAAAGAGTTGGCTGGTAAGTAATTTTGATAAAGTTTTTATTAAAAATTAATATTAAATTAAATTGTTTAACTTTTAATAGAATCTAAACCATCTGAGCTGCATATTAAAGATTCCAGCACTGTTTTGAAACTACAATTTTACTTTTCACTTAAATGTTGCTCTCAGTTGCCAGAAATTAGTACATTAAAATATTAGTATATTAAAACATTACAATGTACTGTGAATTGCCCAAATGTTTTATACTACATTTACATATGAGATAAAAACAAACAAGATTAAGAAAATAATTTTTTGCAATCTGTTTACACTGTGTGAAAGACAGGGACAGAAAATAACGATTATTTCCAAAAACTAAATTTAAAAAAATCAACATGTTCCAAATTTCGGAGCACATTTTGGACTACTTATATATGATTTTTATTTTGTGAGCTTCAACAATAAAAATTTAATTTAATTATTATGTACTGATTTTTATATTATTCATCAAAAATAGAAGTTACTTTTTGATTTTTATTTTTCTATTCAAGAATAAAACTTATTTTTGAGTTTTATTATTTTGCTCAAGAATAAAAATTGTTCCTCAATTTTTATTTTTCCCCCTTATATATAAAAGTGCTTTTTCAATTTTTGTTTTATGCTCATAAATAAGAATTATTTATTGAGTTGTATTTTTTCGCTCAAAAATAAAAATCATTTGTCGAGTTTTATTAATTTTTCTTCAAACATGAAACTCAAAACACCACAGAACTTTGTAGTTGCTGGCGAATACTCGCTTTAAGTGTGCCTTAAAGTGTGTTTGGGGGGTTTCAAAATATCGTTAAGGTCAGAATTTATTTGTATTGTTAAGACCAATTAATCAGTGTTTGGATAAAACCTGGTTGATATTACAATCCCATTACAATCCACTGAAATTGAAATTTTGTGTGAAATTGAAATCCACTAAACAAAAATGTGAGCATGCGCCAGCAACAACAAAGCTATGTGTAACAAATTGTTACTCAAAAAACAATTTTTATTTATGAGCGTAACATAAAAATTGAGAAATAATTTTTATTTCTAAGCGAAAAAAATTAAGGAACAATTTTTATTCTTAAGCAAAATTATAAAACTAAAAAATAAGTATTATTCTTGAACATAAAAATTAAAATAAAAAATACCTTTTATTTTTGATAAAAAATAAATATGGTCATTTCCACAGAAAAGTTAACCGTGACCAAAAACTTAAAACTTATTAAAAACTTTTTTTTATGATATTACTGAGAGAAACATTTTAATTTTAAATTAATTAACCATGACGATCAAATCGTCTGCACTGTTTCACAAATGTAGTTTCCTTTTTCGTAAAAGTGTAGTAAATGTTTCGTAAAGTTTTTGTTTTAGTGAAAATGGAAGGCATTGGCTAAGGATAATAGAAAAATGGTTGAGGCAAGAAAAGGACAATATATTAAATTTGTTTTTTTTAATTACTAAATTGCATAATTACTTTACTACCTAATTACTTTATCACTCAATTTAAATTTAAGGATATTTTGTAGCGTGAGTTACGGCAAATATTGTTTGGAAACGCAATATATTTTTAAATAAGTCCATGGGTTAAGTGGATTTATTATAAAACTTCACTGTTTTCCCATTATTTAAAAATTAAAAACAAAAAGAAATTATATGGAAAAATTCACTGAGTTTTTACAATCTAAACTTGCTTGTAAAACACACTTCCTCTTTTTGTCGCTTGAGTTACGCCCATATTTACCACTGCCATTCTTAATTAGTTACAGGAACGACAATTTTGGTAGATCATACCAGTACTATGTCTTGTAAGAAATTTTTTGTACATTAATAACATAAACTTCTGAGAAAACGAAGCTTTAAGTTGTACGCATGTCGCGTGAGTTACGTTGGAAATGCCCATATATCGCTACCTTAATATAGAAAGACCCTAACTCATTTTTTTCAAAATAAATTTTTTTACAAATTTTTGCAGAAAAAAAATTGCTCTAGAGAAAAAATTGCTGCAAAAATATTGCTACAGCATTGAATTGGTTAGTGTCTTAAATAAAACATTTCAAGAAAATTCGGACCCGCATAATTATAATTTTTATTAAGTTTTTCCATCTCCTGTAAAGCAACAAAAAATGAGTTAGGGTTATATATTAATATTAAGGTAGCGATATACTTTGCTTTTATATACGCGATGATATGAAAAATATGACTATTAAAAAGAAAGAACCATTTCATATGATTCAAATGACGCATCAGGAATTTTTCTCTACAAGTACTCCAGAAAAATATATGGTTAATATAAAGACAAGAGCTACCAAGATACAAACAAATTGGCTAGGTTCGTTGGACACAATTAGAAAAGTCGAGACCACACCTCATTCAATTCAAATGGAACTTCAACGAACATACAGAATGTAATTCCATTAATACAAGAAAATCTGTAGCAAAATCCGGCCGAACTTTGACAAGAGAAAAGATGAAAGATATGATGGATTTGTAGAAATTCATTCCTTCTGTTAAACATGATTATTATAAACAACTAATAACAAATCAAATAGGATGGAAACTCAAATTTAGCTGACAAAGATGACATCATTTATAGTGATGTGCAAAGAAATAGGGACACCCGTAGTTTTATATTCAAAGCTGCATGAATTATATACAAGGTGACCCAGAAAAAGCATTAACTCGGATAGTGATTCTACTTGATAAGGCGAGTGAGGAAATGCAAGGATGAGGGTGACCCCTTCCCCCTTTGGGAGCTAGAGAGGAAAAACTTAAAAATAGGTGTCGTTATATTTTACTCCACATTTAATGTATTTCTTAGCCGATTTCCAAAGCTTACAACTTGTTGAGAAGAAAATCTGACATTAAGATTTTTATAAAACATTTTGCATAAAGTCACAATAAAGAAAGTTATGAGCAACTAAATTCTAAACAAATTTTGAATTAAACTTTGATAATAAGTACCTCGAATTTTAAATATATTTTTTTGACAATTTTTGTGATGTAATTTCTTTTTATGATAAAATTTTCTACAGACTTGGTTTTTGATCTTGCCATAGTACTTGAGTGTTCAATGCAAACGTAACTACTTTTTCATTTTAAATTACCACACGTAAAACAGTTAGCTTTTAGTGTGGTACGACTAGAAAAAGGCTTTTGTAGCATTGGTTTGATGGTCATGTAGTCTCTTTTTCAAGATGTTCTTGACTTTGGAGATTGGTTAAGAGTTACATTAAATATTTAGTAAAATGTAATGACACCTATTTTCAAGTTTGTTCTCTCTAGCTCCTAAAGAGGGGAGGGGTCACCATCATCCTTGCATTTTCTTACTCGCCTAATTAAGGAGAATCACCACCCGAGGGAATTCATGCTATATCTGGAGCAACTTGTATATAATTCATGTAGATTTAAGAATAAAAATACAGGTGTCCCTATTTCTTTGCACATCACTGTATATTGATGATGAATCAGTTTAAACAAAGTAATACTACTCGCAGTATATGTAACAGAACAGTTATTTTTAATTTATGCTAAAATCTTTATTAAAAACATGTATAATGAAGTTTTTCTACAATAGAAAAACATACACATTTAGGACTGAATTTGAATTAATCATTTCCTTTCACTTGCCAAATCGATTAACTCCCTTAATCACGAAAAATTTTTAGTTATAATAGTAATATTAACGATACATCTAATCGTTTACTCTAAATATCTTTTTGGATAAAAGATAAATCCGTAGAAAAATTTAATCGTTTATTTTAATTTATAATTTAAACGGAATTTAATAACTTAATATAAACTACTTTATCATTTTTCTCAACATTTTGTTTTATGGAGTTAATCGATTTGCCAATTGAAGAATTCATGCATATGTAAAAGAAATGTTTTAATAATGTGAGAAAAAATCCCACACGAAAGAAAAAATACCATGCTGAATTAAAAAATACCAGGGAATCCCTTTTCCAACAGCAATTAAAAAATACCATAAAAGGGACTTTTCCCACAAAGTTGGTATCTATGCTTGTCACATAGATGAGACCAGATTACCAATCTATTCTCACTGCGCTCAGCAAGAACATGGTGTAAGAAAACGAGGCGTTAGTGAGTTTTTGACAACACCATGAATTTCTTTGCTTCGGCCAAAAAATTGTGAGCGAAAGAGCGAAACTGTTGATGGTTGTCAAATTGTGTTATTTGTTTGAGTTGCTAGATGATGTGCTATAGTTTTTATAGTTTATTGTGCGAATTAAGTTGCACAACGCAAAGCGTCTCATATATTTGTTATTGTTTTCCATATCACTTTAATCTCACTAAAAATCTTATAAACTTGCAGAAAGACACGAATTTAACAAAATTTGTTTTCATTGCAATTCACCATCAGCTGTTTTTGACAAGAGCGGGGAAACATAATTTTATCATTTTGAGAGAGAAGTGTCAAACTCACTGACACCTCCATTTCTTACACCATCAGCAGGAAGAAGTAAACATTGAAATAAATTTGACAAGCATAGATACCAACTTTGTGGGAAAAAATCCCCTTAATGGTATTTTTTAATTGCTGTGGGATAAGGGATTCCCATGGTATTTTTTAATTCAGCGTGGTATTTTTTACCTCGTGTGCGATTTTTTCTCACATTATGAGAGCGGCAGCAACTCAGACCGAACAACGACCCCGTAGGCCAGAAATCCCTTGACAAATAATCGTCCGTGAATCCGAAAAGAATTTTCACACCCTATAATGATTTACTAACGAACTTTCTTACAAATTTTTCCTACCGGCATGTGGTCTCACGGTTTGCAACGCACTAATCTGGCAATGCCGATTTATTATTAAACAAATGTTCAGTAGCTCGTTTCTAGAAATCATTCGAGAAGTACTCGAATGAAAGTGACGTAAGTCATTCTCGAACGGTCGAACTCGTTCGGTCGATTATAAGTGTTTCTGCAACTTAAAAAACTCACCATCACTTTTATCTTAATAAAAAAGAAAATTGATGTACCTCGATAATTGCTTTAAAAGTTGCAAAACCAAATGGAGTTCGTAGAACCAATCGAATTGTATAATTAAGAGCTCAACCTCACTTGCCAAATACCAAGTGAGAATGAACTCGATTGACAGATTCGATTCACCACACTTGCAGAACAGATCAGATGAGAATAACGTCATCGTGACGTCAGTTTGAGAAATACTCGAGTATTGGTCATTGTTTTGTTTTTCTGTCAGTGGATAGCTCATCGTTTGGAATGAAGTTGGGAAGGCTGGAATAGGAAATCTCTTCTTATATATACTCGTTGTCTTCATACATTCAAAAGGTGTACAGTTATCCAAAAAATATGAAATTAGTGCAACCCTAAGTTAAGTAAGCTCTGAACTAAAAACCAAACGGTTTGTGTATTCACTACAAAAGTAAGCGTTGAGTACAATACAACTGTTAAAAAATTGATTGCATACTTTTGTGCTTATGTTTTAAGTACATTAAGTTGTAAAGCTTTGATTGATTGAATTATACATAACTTGGAATTACTAACGGTTTCGATTTCTTAGTTTAAACAAAAACAATTTAATTTGAAAGTTCTATTTACTTTGGCTGCACAGAATGTCGAAGCAAATTTAATGAATCAGTGCAAGTCAGGCTTTTGTTTGAAGCCATTCTAGCGGTACTCAACAAAATTATTTGCTGCAGAAAATTGTTAAATTTTTGTGTTAAAGTGTTATCTAATAAAAGTTGCTTGTTTTAAAAAATACAATTTGTTTATTATATTCAAAAAATAGTGTAAAATCTTAATCAAAAAAGTACTGGTTTGGTTTGAAGCAAGGCGTTCAGTGTTAAATGTAAGAGCAATGATTTTGTTTTTTTAGCAAATAAAATTTGCAGAGAAACGCTAATATTTGCAGAGTCATGATATATATGAAAAAACTAAATTATATATATGAACAAAAAAAAAATTATATATTTTTAAAATCTCGAAGCACGTGCTCACATTTTCTATATCTCCATTTTTTTTTTCTTTTCAGGGCCGAAGTTTTGCGTATACCGTTACAAAATGTCAAAAAAAAGCAACAATTTGCTTTGTTTGCACGTAGAATTGCACTTTGCACCCTGTTTCTACAGTTGGTGTCACAAGCAATGGGTGCGGCAGCGTTAACCCACTGTGGAAATGATCAATTCGCCTGCAAGGACGGAAGCTGCATCTTACTGGAGAAGATGTGTGATGGACGTCAAGATTGTACTGATAACTCGGATGAAATTGATTGTGGTTAGTAAAGGCTTAAATGTGATGATCATGTAGTTTATAAGCTAACGACTTAATAATTTATATACTTTTACATCTAATAATTTTTACTTAATCTTTATGCTAATGGCATTTTTTAATTTTGTATTCTGCTTTCCAAAATGTAATACATTTAAAAAACCATTAGTGCAAGAATCTAAGAACCTAAAATCTAGAATCTGTAGAGCTATTGGCTGGAATGCATAAAAAGTGAGCTTTTGCTCAGACTCGATTTTTCAAGTAAATTAAAGAGAGTTTATGAATTTTTTACTTGAAAAATCGAGTCGGAGCAAATGCTGACTTTTTATGCATTCCAGCCAATAGCTCTACAGATAGCCCTTTTCGTAGAATTTCAAAATCTTGAAATCAAAATCTAGAAAAAAAATCTTGAAAACAAAATCTTGAAAAAAAAAGATCTTGAAACGAAAATCTTGAAAAACAAATCTCGAAACTCAAAATCTTGAAAAATCTACGCATAGAATGTATCCGCATAGAATGTATCTTTAATCCGCGCGCTTTTTTCAAGATTTTTCAAGATTTCCGCACGCGAATTAAAGAATACATTCTATGCGTAGATTTTTCAAGATTTCTTAATTGAAAATTTGACATTATTTCGAAAAGTATCCAATTTCGAAAGATGTATCAAATTTTTCGAATAATGTCAAATTTCGAAAATAATCAAAATAATGAATAATTGTCAAGTCACAGAAATTGGATTTTGAAATAAATTTCAAATTGTCCAATTATTTCAAAAAGTTTCAAATTTTAAAAAGTGTCAAATATCGTAAAAGTGTAAAATTGTCAAATTTTGAATAAGTGTCAAATTTCGAAATGTACAAGTTTTGCAAAAAATGTCATATTTAATTTTGAATAATTGATAAATTTTGAAAAGTGACAAAATAAAGAATAAATTCTATGCGTAGGTTTTTCAAGATTTCTTAATTGAAAATTTGACACTATTTTGAAAAGTGTCCAATTTCGAAAGAAGTATAAAATTTTTCGAATGTCAAATTTCGAAAATAATCAAAATAATGAATAATTTTCAAGTTACAGAAATTGTAAAATTTATAAATAAATGTCAATTGTCCAATTATTTTAAAAAGGTGTCAAATATCGAAAAAAGTGTCAAATTTGGATAAGTGCCAAAATTCGAAAAAATGGTAAAATTTTGATTAAGTGTCAAATTTTTAAATGCAAAAAATGTCATATTTAATTTTGAATAAGTGCCAAATTTCGAAAAGTGACAAATTTTGCAAAAAAATGTTCACAAATTTCAAAAAAACCACCATATCCTCGTCGTTTGTCTGAATGATGCTAAGTGTGGGATCATAAATATTTAAAAAATTTATAATTTTGCCAAAATTTGACATTTTTGTTTTCGAATTTAGACATTTTTCTGTTTCATTTATTTCTTAAAATTTCAAGATTTTTTCAAAATTTTTCAAGATTTATGCATATTTTGTGTTTTCTAGATTTTTTTCTTCAAGATTTTCGTTTCAAGATTTTTTTAAAAAATTTCGTTTTCAAGATTTTGGTTGTTTCAGGATTTTGACCTTTAAGCATTCGGACCGCTCCCTTTATGCATTCCTGCCTATATCTTCTATTGGCAAAATGAGCTGAATTTGAGAGAAATTAAAATTCTAAGCAAATTCAAACAAATGAAATTTGTTCGATTCTCTCAAAAAATAAACTCTTTTAAATCTGTTCCCGTACGTAAAAGTTTAAACTATTTTTTTTACTCGAACGCATTCCCATACCCGAAAAAATAGTTAAATTACCTATTCCAAAAATACCAATAGGTAAAGGTCTCAAAGAAAACTAACTTTTTGAAAATTTTTTTAAAATAAAACCACACCTTCACATACAGTCATGGTCACACAAATAGCACAACGTTAAATAGGGTTGGGAACGATTTTCACATAATCCCCAAATCAAAATGCCCAATCACGAAATCCCTAATCACAAAATTCAAAATCTCCAAAATCAAATCTCCAAGATGAAAGTCCCATGATTAAAATCCCCCAAACAATCCTCATTCATTGACACCAAAACCATCGAGGAATCTACAACGCATATTTTTAAGCAAACTCATCAACTCAGGATGAAAAAAATATTGAAATTTTAAATGTTGACTTTTGAAGGTTTTGTTTTCGCTATTTCGCGTGTCTAGATTTTTTGGCTAAAACTAATTTTTGCTAACTTTTAATCAAACTTCACCACGGAGCATCACCACGGATGACAACTGCAGGAAGTGCAAGGAACCGGGCACAGTGGAGACCCTGGAGCACCTACTATGCACATGCCCCGTCCTACTTAGATCGAGACTAAAATACCTAGGCTCATCGACATTCCCGTCGCTTAAAGATGTAGCCAGGGTGTCTCTAGAATCCCTCCTAAGGTTTGCGAATTCAATGCAAATCTTTAAAGACTTTTAAACAAACACAAAGGTTGCTTTTGTTCGCTACCGGTACCACTAAGGACCTGAATTGGTCTATGTGAGCCTTCACAAAAGCATCCGGTTTAACCTAACCTAACCTTAATCAAAAATTAACATTTTTTGTGTTTTACCACAGAGGCTATATTATACAAAGGTGTCAGTTCGAAGTTCACTCAATTGAAGTTGTACAAGCGTCAGGAGGATAGAAGAACAAAACAAAAATAATTATGCTTTTGCCTCAGCAGTTATTTCATGTCCACCTATAGAAAAGTATAGGCAGCAATTATATTTGTTTTTTTCTTCTATTCTCGGGACGAAGTCGAACTGGGACCTCTGTATAATATAGCCTCTGTGGTTTTACCAATAAAAATATTGAGTTATTGTAAGCTCTACACAAAATGTATTAACCCATTCAATGGCTAGGCTAAATCAAGAACAAAATAATTTTTTTAAGGTAATATTCCTATCATTTAGGTCTGAAAAAGATGAAAAAAACAAATTTGGTTTTTACCTGCGCTACTTACGTTTTGCAAACTTGTGGAAAGAAAAATTGTTTTGCTCCTGTTCGGTACAAACAAGTTCTTTTATGCCCTTGAAGGTTTTCAACCCTTTAGATCTTTGTTTTTTAAACCCTCTTAATATTATCTATATATTTATTCCTGTAAGTATCCCCTTCTTCTAGGAAATCTACAAATGCCACAGAAAAACTTGATATATTATAAGAAAGGTTTGAGCTGTAGGTGTGTTAGATTTATTATAGGCAATACCGTTTAGCAGATATGAGCGTTTAAATTTGAAAAACTGCCAAAAAGACTTGAGACACGAACTCGCTTTAATTTGAATGAAAAAGCGTGATTTTCAAAGCGAATATTTTAGAAATTTCTTGATCGATATTATTTATTTCTGTTTTTAGACTTAACTTTGGTAACAGTTCTTACAAAATAGTTTTGAAGTTTAAAGTCTATTGTTAATAAATAGTTTAAATATTTAAATGAAAATAATCTGCTTATATACATTAAGGCGCCTCACGCTCCATAGACAAAAAAGTTGTTCGGCACAAATGCTCAAAATAATCCTTGGTTTATGTTATGATGCTTCCCCAAATATTTCGACTCTCGACTCGATAGCCATCCGTGAGCTGTATTGGTTTTAAATAACCTCCAAGAATAGAGTTTTTTGTAAAAATATTGGCTTGTGTAATAATTGTAAAAAAATTAACTGCCAGAAATTATAGGCCAGAAACAGCTCTTCCAATCTTCATCAAAAAAATTGTAAATGTTTGCAATCAGATTAAAGAAAACGCGGTTTTTCATGCATATTTTTGATATTTTTTATTTTATTTTCATACAAAACTTTCAAAATTCCTTTGACCTGAAATATGAGCGTTTAAAGAGAATTTATTAAATAAACTCTAAACTAAAAGCTGTGGCTTAACATACAAGCATTGGTCCGTGGACACTTTTGAAGAACATTGTAAAATATCGATTTTTCACAAATTGTTAAATAACTAGTAAGGAATTATCTTCGACGGGATCGAAGTTAATACCCCCACTGCCATATTTTAAATTATTTGAAGTCTTGAATGTTGTATTATTTTGATGATGTCTCTTTTATTGGTTCCGGTTTTTATCCAAATATTTCCCATTTGAAACTCGCAGACCTTTTTATTTATTAAAGCTTTTGTGTACAACATAAAATTCAAACATAGATTTTTTTTAATTTAAAAAGGTTTTACTATTATGATTCGTCATTTGGTATTTTCACTTTTTTTTGTGGTTTAATTCTGTTGGCAGGTCAAATAGCCTATAATGCCAGGGTCTGAAAACAATGAATCATTTTAGATTCAATTTAAAAACTGTACTTAATTGTGTCAGTCGCATCAGCGGATGGACCACAAACACAATTACCGTTGACTGGTCGCACTTCACGACCTTGGTGTTGAAACAACACGAGTGGAATGATTTTGTATTTTCAGTTTTTTTTTAAAAAAATTTTAAACATCGATTGTTACCTTAACAGTAAGTAATTTGAAAAGTTTTAAGCCATTGTAGTAATTTTTGTGGAAATTAGGGGGATTTTACTGATTTCATACTGTCACTTTGTATGGGAGGTAGCCGTGTTCTTCTTTTGATTTTTCCAAATTTCATATTTAAAGTACATATTAATTGTTCAAACTTATGTGCAGAATTTGAAGTCATTAGATTAGTTTTTGCGGAATTGAAAGAGATTATATCATTTTCTTTAACCAATTTGTATGGGAGGTAGACGTGATTTTTATTCGACTTTTACAAATTTCATACGTGAAAAATCTTAAGTCACAAGATTAATTTTGTGAGATTTAAAGAGATTTTACCATTTTGTTAACCTCACTTTGTATGGGAGGTAGCTGTGGTTTTCATTTCATTTTTTGAAACTTCATACTTAAAGAACATATTAATTGTTCAAGCTTATGTGCAGAATTTAAAGTCATTAGAATAATTGTTATGGAATTGAAAGAGATTTTACCAATTTGGTAAACTCATTTTGTATGGGAGGTAGAAGTGATTTTTATTCGATTTGTGGAAATTTCATATGAGCAAAATTTCAAGTCACTAGATTAATTTTTGTGCCATATTTGTGAGACTAAGGGCCAATTTTTCAGTGCGATTTTAATCTCTAGTCAAACTCGGTTTAACTAGATATTTTAGCATTCGTTGAAGTTGAACTGACTTAAATTATAATATAATAGGGCAGTTCACGATCTTGTTGCATCATTGCAAATGCAAAATAAACAGCTTTTACAAAAACAAAAAGCATATGATGCAAAAGCTTTTCAATGCTATGATTAACTATGCTATGATTAACTTTTGCGGAATTGGAAGAAATTTTACCGTTTCGATTAAGTCATTTTGTATGGGAGATAGACTTGGTTTCCATCCAATTTTTACAAGTTTCATACTCAAAGTTTATATTAATGGTTTAAGCTAATGTGCAAAATTTTAAGTTATTAGATAAATTGTTGTGGAGTTTAAAGAGATTTTATCGTTTTGGTTTAGTCACTTTGTATGGGAGGTTTACTTAAAATTCAAACAATGCATTGCTTCCATAGAAGTTAAAATTTGTGTGAAAACAAAAACAATGCTTAAGGGGGGGGGGGGGGGGTAAAGTTCGCTCGCTCAAAATAGTCCCTCAAAAGCCACAATTTTTTGTCAACAGATAGAGATATTAGACGCGGAGGTGCCCGTCTAAAAATTGGGCGGTATTCGACACAGGGGCGGGGCAATATAAGAACAACTTTGTATATCGAATAATATTAACATTAGAGTACTGAAATTTAGTACAAGGGTAGGCACAATTAATAAAAGTTATGTTAAAAAAAGTGGGCGTTATTCGATTAAGAGCGTGGAAATATTAGAAAAATGCTGTAACTCAAATAATATTGACACTAGACTACTGAAATTAGGTACAGGGTAGGCATGATTATGAAAATTTACTGTGAAGAAAGTGGGCGTTGTTGGACAAAAGGGCGTGGCAATATAAGAAAAATACTGTATCTCAGTTAATATTGGCACTAGGTTACTGGAAATTGGTACAAGGATTGGAACAATTATTACAAATTTCGGTAAAAAAAGTGGGCGTTGTTCGGCAAAGGCTTGGCATTATTATAAAAACGCCGTAACTCAAATAATATTGACACTAGGATATTGAAATTAGGTACAGGGGTAGACATAATTATGAAAATTAACGGTCAAGAAACCTGGCATTATAGGACAAAAGGGCGTGGCAATATAAAAAATACTGTTTCTCAGTTAATGTTAACACTAGGGTACGAAAATTCGTTACAAGAATGGGAAAAATTGTTATCATAATCTCTAAAAAGGAAGAAATAAAAACTTTTTAACAAAAAAAAAAACCAACTTCAAAACCACTACAAAGTAAAAAATAATGTTAAATTACTTTTCACATTAGTTCTTGGTAAAATTTGATAATTTACTTATATATAGTATTAAATTGGAAATCTTATTATTATAATTTTTTTTTTATTATTTTCGTAAATATATTAATTTCTCCATGAATAAAAAACCTTTAAAGTCGGCGCTTATATAACCAGACTTTTATAAAATAAACGCTCCGGCTTTAAAGGTTTTATATTCATGGAGAAATTAATATATTTTTGATAACAATACAAAAAAGAAAAAAAAATTATAATAATAAGATTTCTAATTTAATATTATGTATAAATAAATTATCAAATTTTACCAAGAATTAATGTGAAAAGTAATTTAAAATTATGTGGTCAGTGGTTTTGAAGTTGGTTTTTTTTTTGTTAAAAAGTTTTTTTATAACACATTGTATAATAGATATATTTTGAAAATTAGTATATTATAATGCAACATTTGAAGAATATTTAAAAGATTTTTGGGTCAAAAATATAAAGAAATAACGGATTAATTGCAGTTCTCGCACTATTCGATTTTTTTTTGGACAATAAAATTGACCTATCGTTATTGTAAGATTAATACTAATTGACAAATTTTAAAAACTTGACGCCACCTAATAGTTATTTGTATGTTAAATATGTGTACGAATTAATTAGTTTAATGATCTATTAAATTATAACATGAATTAAATTGTGTGCTTTAGATCAAGTAAGTAAGTCTAGTCAGCTAAGTGATTGACTCTATACAGAGTTGTTGTTGCCTTCTTAAAAACTTACTTGATCTAAAGCTCACAATTTAATTCATGTTATGTGTACAAATTTTTAAAACGATCGGTTCAGTAGTTTTTTCGGAATGGTGGTCACCGACTTTAAAAATTACCTGTTTGGGAAAATCGATTTAAAATTTGTATACTCGAACATCCCAGTATGAGGGTCGGTCGCTTGAATTTTGGGTATTATGTTCATGGGTCCGTAGGTTTAGCTTTCAAGATATCTTATTTTTTTAAAATTCTAAAAAATGTCATCTCAATTTCTTTGAATAGATGCCAAGCTCTGTCGCAAACCTAATTGGTTCAAGTGTTCCAAGCAGGACGGCGCTTGTCTTTCCGCCGATTTAATTTGCAATGGCATCGAAAACTGTCCAGGTGGCGAGGATGAGTCGGACTGCGCGGGAACAGGATCGCGTGGTGCTAAAGATGATACTTCGTCATCATCAGATATTGGCATCGGTGGTTGGCACTCTGCAACATGTAACGAATATGAGTACACATGCGATGATAAATCGTGTATTCCTTTGGATTTTATGTGTAACGGTAACAGTGATTGTCTCGATGGCTCCGATGAGAGTGTCGGTTGTACGAAAGCACAAGCCAGCTGCAAGGGTTTCTTTTGTGACAACAAAAAATGTTTGGAAAGTCATAAGTGGATGTGTGATGGAACGGATGACTGCGGTGATGGTAGCGATGAAAAAGATTGCGGTAAGTCCTTTGCACTTTTTTTATATTATATTTGAAATTGTAGAGTTATCATCATACTTTTTAGGTTTTACCTAAAAAACTCTGTTTCATTTTAAAGTGTTCCTCTCCATTTCAGCTTATAACTGTACACCAGAATTGAATCGATTTCTTTGTCGCAACAACAAGACCTGCCTGGATTTATCTAAAGTTTGCGACAACAACCCTGACTGCCCGGATGGTAGTGATGAGTCTTTTCGCTGCACTTCGCCCAAAGATAACTGCACTAATCACAACTGCCCGCCAATGTCTAAGTGTCACATGTTTCCATTAACTGGGCCCGAATGTATCTGCCCCACAGGCTATCGCCATTCAACCATGCTGGCAGCATGTGTTGACATTAACGAATGTGTTGAACAGTATGGCATCTGCTCGCAACGTTGTGAGAATCTACCTGGTAGTTATCGTTGTCTATGCGATGAAAACTACTCGCTGCTCCCGAGCAATAAAAGTTGTGTAGCGGCACAGGGTGAGGAGGCGCTTCTCTTGTATTCTACCCAAGTCACTGTGGCTGGTATACATTTGAAGTCAAAACGCGTTTTTACGGCTGCACGAAATCTTACTAAAGTCATTGGTTTGGCCTACGATGGCCAGAATATTTACTGGACAAATATACAAAATGAAGCGGAGAGTATTGTGAAGGCAAAGATTGATGGAACGGAGCGGGAAATATTGCTAACATCGGGTTTAGATGCACCAGAGGACTTGGCCGTAGATTGGTTAACAGGTACGAACATGACTCTAACTTTAGGGTTGGGTTTAATTTGACATTAAACTAAAACTTAATCCTTAACTTGACCTGGACTAACAACAACATATACAGCTTTAGGCCTGACCCAAATAGACGAGACGATACAATAGATAACATCTTTTCGAAGCTCGGTTCTTACGGAACAAAACGTAATAGGGGTAATCACGAGTGCACTTGCCTGTGCAGTTGAGGACTTGTGCACTTTACAAAAACATAATACACGTACGTCAACAATCTACACAAGTGCTTTTCTACTATTGCCCTAAACTTGAGGACTTTAGGACTTAAGCAGTTGCGCACTTGTTTGCATTGAAAAATTTTGTCAGCTTTGAAATAGTGATGATAGTGTGTTCACGAAAACCTAACTGCACAAGTCCTCAAGTCCTCAACTGCACCGGCAAGTATACTGATTCGTGAATACCCCTATTGTAAACTGTTTAATTCAGTTTCGGTTAAGTAACGTTTGTTTATTCTGAGTAACAACATTGAAATGCACTTGTTGATTCGATATTATGGTTGTATCAGGAGCCACAGACTCCGGAGTTTGTACTTTCCCTGCAAACATTTTCAATCGCCTCAGAGCCACCAGCGAATCGCTTGCCAGATTTGACCGCCGTCGAGCTCATTTGGGAGTCACCCGGGTATCACCGACTGTAAGCAACTGAGGCCATAAAAGCGATTTGCGGGGAAGATTCGCGAACGAATCGCCTAAAGTGTTCCTAAAGCTGCTAGACGACGCTACAATGTCTTAAGAAAAATTTTAATGGGACTGTCTGATATTTTGTCCGATGTGAAAAGTATTTTCCAATTTGCTTCCACACGCACGTATTTTCTGTGTGACAAAAATGTTAACAACAACAGCTGTTTATGCCAAAAAGAAAATTTTTAAAAATGGATTCAGAGACAATCGTCTTGGCAATTTATAGCATGATTATTTTAAGTAAAGCTAAGTATTAAAAAGAAGAAACAAATGGAAATAAAGAAAAGATACAGAGCATTGTGGAGCCGTGCATGTCTTTTGCCATAAAACCAATATTTTATGCAATGAAACATTCAATTCACATGAAAACAAACCGTACATGTTATTTTCCTTTGAAATCAACTCTGTGTCGTCTAGAAAGTCGTAAGAAAATAGAAACAATTCTATCAATAAATGGGTCTCTGAAAGCCGCAAGACATTAGGTCTGTTTCCGTACTCACACTGTGTGACTTGCGAGTCGCTATTTTCTGTTTCCGTACTTTTTATGTAAGAAATGGGAGAAAAAGAACAAGCATAAAATCGCTCTCTCGAGCACGGAATGTGCACAGAGCGTGCTAGAACACAAGAATTCGAATAAATTAAGAACAAGCATCAATAAGAAGAAGTATCAAGAAGAACAAGCAAATGTCAAATGTTTGTTTATGTTTTCCACAAACATTCACAAATTGTGCTGCTAAAAATAAATTTACAAATTGCAGTTTCTTTTGATCTTCAATTTTTAACTATAAAAAAGTATTTAAAGTAATTTTATAACTCAAAACATAGCTTCAAAGGTTTTATAGCTTAAAAAATGTACTTCGCAAAAAAAATTACGACAATTTAAATTGGCGCTATTTACGTTTGACTCGTCTGCTGTCAGAATCAGCTGTTGTGTGCTCGAAACTTGCTAGAAGCTGTTTCCGTATTTTTGCTAATATTCTCAAATTTCATTTTTACTCTCTCAGTTCGAGCTTACCAGAAGTTACACAAATCTTACACAGTGTAGAGTACGGAAACACGTCTATTGTCAGAAGACTTTGTTTTTGAGCTTCCACACGATGTGACATTAAATTTGAGACTACATTTTTTTGGCATGTCTTAAGACAATGTCATCATCAAGAAGCAGCTTTAGCGATTCGCTGGGAAGAGTCGCAAACGAATCGCCGAGAGGGGTCTTAAGCGATTCGCTGGAAAGAGTCTCAAACAAGTCTCGAAAGAGAAGTTCTTAGCGATTCGCGGGAAGAGTCGCACACGAATCGGCAAAAGGAATCTTATGCGATTCGTCGACAAGAGTGGAAAATGAATTGCTTTTAGGGTTCCTCAGCGATTTGTTGCGTAGCGTCTTTGTTGAAAGTTACAAGTTGTTTTTAGGGGATATTCTTTGTCAAATCGGTCAACAAAAAATCGACCACCGAAAATCGTGCTGATATAAATATTTTCATTTTCCATACGGAAATTCAATACAAAAAATAATTTATCAAAATTTTTTTATATTCCAACGATCGATTTTTAAAAAGGCCATCTTCCAACGATCACCGGATTGAGCGAAGGAAGATTTTGAAAATTTTTCTTGAATCGCACATTGATTGGTTGAGCGATCGAAAAGCGATAGATCTTCCAACGATCGCCGCAATAAGCGAAGGAAGATTTTGAAGATTTTTCTTGAATCGCTCATTCATCGCTTGTATGCTCGAAATGCGAGCCATTTTCCAAAGAACCCTTGGGCGAATCGCAAGGGCTTCACCAAATTAATTTATCCTTCAATCGTCTTCCAAATGTTTTCCGGGCTTCGGACAATTTTATTGTTGTAGATTTTTTGTTTTTGAACGTCTAGGTAAAAACATTTTCGTAAACACATTTTTCAAAATATCAAAATAATTTTATTTTTGGTTTATGCAAAAATTATAAAAAAAAACAGATTTGAAAGAAAAAAATTAAATTGGATTTTTAACCGGATTTTTAACCGGATTTTTAAAATAGTCAAAAATATAGGAAACTAAAAAAAAAATTAACCAATTTAAACAGTCAAACAAAAAAATTCCTACCGCTTAAAATTCCCGCCTTGATGGCTAAAATGATCGTAAGAAAATTTTATTTTCTTGAAGTATCTGTTAAAAAATTCACTGAATTGTACAGATTCTTTGTGAAATCTCATTTTGAAAAATGGTACAAAATTGGTATTTCACAGAAAATTTTTACCGTTGGTAATTAAGATCATTTAATTAATGTCAGCAAGTGTACTAAAAATGGGCGTGGTCCCACTGTAGCTACGCCCACTTTTAAGTAATCATTAAAATGTTCCGAAACTACTGGGCCGATTAACCCATTAGTGCTCACTATCAGAACCCGTTGACTTTAGTATTGAAATTTTCAGCATAAATTTGTATTAATATTAGACGGAAAATTTTTAAGTTTGAAAAAAAAAATTCAAAGGTTTGGGTAAAACGTGGGTCTGTAAGTAGAGAAATAAAATTTAAAAAAAAAAATAGAAAAATTGTAAAATGAGATATTGGAAAATTTTCATCTCGTAACGTAGGCGTGTTCAACTTTAACCGAATGGACTTTTTTTAACTATATTTGCTTTTTTCTTGATGTTTATAAAACAAAATAACTCACCTGCATGGATGGTATTTTTCACTTTTTTTTTTAAATACTGCATGAACTGGGGCAAAAAATGTAAACAAAAAGGCTTTAAATGTTAATTTTATATGCTTTTTTAGAAAAAGCATACTTTTGGCTCTCTCGCACTGTCGGAAGCAAAAGCTTTACAGTGGCTGCGGATTTTTGAGGAATTTTTGAAAAATGCTTTCATTGTATATGATATATCATACGTTGTCATTAATGCGTTAAGCTAAAAGTTTGGCAGTGGATTTTTTTCGAGTACGAAATGGTTTAGGAAAAAAATGCTACACTTCCTTTCATCGCCCGCATATGAATAAAAATGCATTATTTCAGATTTAATCAAATGACTGCAAACAATTAGAAAATATTTACTCGTAGCTCACCATTTCTATTTTTAATTTTTTCCAGAAAAGGTCTAAAATATTTACTTTTCTCTCAAAAAGAAAGCCAAAAATTTTACTGAAATTTCCATTTTAAAACTCTTTCATATGCTTTTTTAAATTTTTCATATTTCATAAACATTTTCATTGCATTTATTTTACATACGTTTGCAAAAGCAACGTTTTAATTACTTAGTCTATACACTTTTAAACTCAGAGGATACAGTAAAAGCTCAACTTTTTTGCCGGATTTTTATCTAAGAATGCGTTAAAAGCCACATTCAAAAATATTAGGTAAGCTCGTTTGAACCATATGAGGAAAATTTGAGGAAAAACACAAATGCGGACTTGATTGCGCATATGATTATTTCCTCAGATCCCCATTTATCTTCAAAAAGAAAAAAAATTAAATATAATAATTATTTTGACGGCGGGGACATAGATGTGGAATTTTACATAGAAAAAGAAAAGAATGAAGAAGAAAATTAAATCAAAATTATAAACAATTGCTTCAATATATTTATCAAACAGCACAGGTATCGTGTAATTTATGTCAAATAGCGTAAAAGTACGGCACTGAAAGTGGCTTCTACTCCTTGCTCTTGAGCCAAAATCACCATATCTTTAATCAGCCAAACAAGCTTGGAATAAGCTTGTAGTAAGCTTACAAGCGTAAGCATTGTGCTTGGAAAAAGCTTTAGAAAATGGTTGTGAAATGCTTCCAAGTAATTGTAGAATAAGCAAAAGGGAACAATTGGAAAAATATTCCTTACTGTAATATTATTGCAATCGTAAACAATTTAATTGGATATAAGTGTTGTAAATAAGCTTTCTACAATTGCTATTGGAAAAAAAGTGTTGTAAAAGTATTATTGAAAATAATTATTAAATAATTGGCAGTATGTCTTATTGTAAGTTTTCTACAACTGTTTATAAAAAAGTGTTATAAAAATATTATTAATCCTCTGCAGCTGACGTCGTAGTCTGACAGACACTGCAAATTACAATTTCTGGTTTTCTTCGTAAATTTTGTAAATTGAATAAGTAAATAAAATAAGTCACATAATTTCAAGCAAACGTCTTTTATATGAAGTTTTATTCTTATATTAGATAAAAAACTATATTTTTATTTAAATAATAAAGGCCTGGCAAATAAACAACTTCATAAAAATAATTGATTTTAAAAAGGTGTCCTTCAGACACCACATCAGTAATATTGTTAAAATTAAAGCACGTCAGTTGCAGAGGGTTAAATATTCATCTCCTCGGTAAAATTAATCCATACGAAAGGCCATCACATCCAAATCTATAGGACATTTATCTCTAATATACTATCGATGAACACATTGCCACTAAAAAAAGAAAGTGAATAGCAATAAAACTATGTAGACTATTCAATATAAATTTCTATTAAAGCACATTGTGTTATAACTAACAAAATATTAAAAAAGTATTATAAAATTTTAAAAGAATGTGATAACTCACTGAACACAACTATTTCCTCTGAAAGCATTTTCCAATAATGCTTTAAAAACGCTTGTAAATTAAACTTCAAGTAAACTTACTACAAGTATTATTATAAGAAGCTTAGTTTTATTATGTTTTGATACAGTTTTAAAAAACAACTTGTAAATTTGTTAGGAAGACAAGTGTTTTAAAAGCATGTTTATAAAAGGCCTTCATTATTCCATTGTCGGCAAGTTTACTCCATACACTATTACACAATGGTTGATTGGGTCGTATATACTTGCACTTAACCTAACAGTTTAGTTTTCACTTGTAACGAAGCGTCTATATTGGTCTCGTCTTTAATCGTCTTTAGCTTAATCTCTAAGTTGCCTTGAATAAAACTTGGACTTTATACGAACCTTAACCTCAGATAAATCCAAACTTAAAAAAGATAGTTTACAAGTCCTCACTGTATAAATCTCAACTTTAACGGTTTTACTCTTTCTAACAGGTAACATCTACTTCTCGGACAATGTAATGCGTCATATTGCGGTCTGCTCCAACGATGGCGTTTCCTGTACAGTGCTCGTCAGCATTGATGTGCATCAGCCACGTGGTGTTGCTTTGTGGCCAGAACGCGCACAAATCTACTGGACAGATTGGGGCGTTAAGCCTTCCATATCACGCGCTTCAATGGATGGCAGCAACTCACTGGCTCTGGTTACCGACGATATTCACTGGCCCAATGGTATCGCCTTGGATATGCACAACGATCGCATCTATTGGGTGGATGCCAAGCTTTCGTCCATTGGTAGTGTGCGTTCCGATGGCACGGATCGTCGCACTGTCTTAGATGAGATTCTCAAGCATCCTTACGGCATAGCGGTATTTGAGGATAACCTTTTTTGGTCTGATTGGGGCACAAAAAGCATACACTCTTGCAATAAATTTACTGGCAAAGATCATAAGGTTATGTTTGTTACTAAAATTGTTGTGTTGGCTTCTTAATTTGTCGTACTTCTTCTGCAGGTTTTGGTAAAGGATCGCACCATCTATGCTGTTCATATCTATCATTCAGCCAAACAGCCAAAAATTGACCATGCTTGCATGAATACACGTTGTTCCCACTTGTGCCTGCTTGCCGAGCGCAATAGTTCCACGTGCGCCTGTCCCGATGGTATGCAGTTGTCCATCGATCACAGACGATGTACCAAGACGCACAAAAAACAGCGCCTGTTCTTAGGAGTTAATAATCAGCTTTTGGAAATAGAACACACAACGTTTGGAAGGCACATTATATCGAAATTCCATCAGCTGCCCATGTTTGTAAGTGAAATGGTTTATAATAATGTCAATGGCACTATCATCTTGGCGGATAATATTCAACGTCTCATATTCGAATATGACAGCATCAGTGGAAAAGTAACGACACTCGTACATGGAAACCTGGGAAATGTTACAGGCATGGCATTTGGTGAGTTCAGCATGAGTAAGAAAAAATTAAAAAAAACTCAGTCAATGCTCAATAAAACGGAAGAGAAAGTATTTTATCTGAAATAAAGAGGTGCTAAGATGTTGTACCTTTTGCTGTTGAACGTAAAAATGTTCTTAAAAAATGAGAAATAAACTAGTTAGGAATTATGTTTGATTGGACTGAGGTTAAAATAGTCTCACAGTCGTATTTTTGTATTTTCGATGTTTTGAATCTTGCATTATTAAGATGCTACATTGTCAGGACGTTAGACCCTTATTAAAAAGTACTACTACCTGCTTTAAGAGGATGTTCTCACTCCTGAACTGAAAAATAAACGTTCGAGATTAATCACATTTTAAAAAATAATATCGAAGGTTCGGTAAGGTCAAGTTAGGGTGGCGGCCGGTCCAAAGACCGACCCACATAGAGTATATACTTGGTCCGCTGTGGTATCACAGGGGATCTACTCCTCTACTCCTAGGCACTATATTGGAATCACCGCCAAGCGCGTCGCAAGCGAATTTCATCTGGGGGGGCAGTACAAATGGGGGGGCAGTACAAATGGTGGTGCAAAAAAAGTTCACCAAAATTTCTTCAAAGAAACATGAATGTGAATAAACATATTTTTTATTTTAGTTTAAAATAAAAAAAAATATAAAAAAATATAAAAATATATAAAAAATATTAAAATTTCATTATTTTTAAAAGTTCTTCCAATTTCAATAATAGAGATCATTCTTTAAAGGATCTTTCATATGGTAATATGAAAATATAAGAAATAATGGTTGCTTTTATAAAGCAAGACTAGGTATATCTTTATATGGTTTAAATGCAATAAGGTACAAAAAGTTATATCAATTTAAATTATTCCACAATATTTCTTTCTGTCCTTGCGAGAAACAAACTCTTTCACCACCTCCATCGAATTCAATTCTTCGGTTTTATCTTTGTGAATGTCTATAAGTGCCGCATGAGTGAGTCGTTTCTGTGTCATAGTTGCTCGAAGATACGTTTTAAGTCGTCTTAGTGCACTAAAAGAACGCTCAGATGAAGCTGCTGATGCAGGCACAGTCAAAAGCAAAGCAATAAGTTTTTCAACTTCATTTAATATTTTTTTTTTACAGTATCCGAAGTTTTTGCAAATTGGGATACAATGCCACTACAATTTGAAGGTGTTTGGCTAGGCAATTGCTTCAGCAATTTAAGTTGCCCGTGGAGGTCGCTCAAATCAAAGTTATCTGCATAAAGATCTAGTTTTGTTTTTAGATTTTGTTCAGAAGGCACTTTTCCGTTGAAGGCTTCGATTACAATATTACAGTATTAAGCTACATACTTATGAACCGCAAGCATGCTTATGAAGAAGAGAGAAAGAAGAGGAAAATATCTAATACAAAAATATTATCGTTGTAAAAAAAACTGACATTTTGAATAACTTTTGAAGTTTTCTTTTTAAATTGTTTATCTAGTTAAAAAAGTGGGGGGCAACTGCCCCCTTTTCCCCCGCTTCCGACGCCAATGTATAAGCACCGTATAGGTGTGTAAATCCAGCGTGCAATATTCGGTGTAAGTCTCCTTTTTTACCTATAGCTTTCTTACAGACATATACAGCAACATTGGTTTTCCTAGTTCGCTCAAGAATATTAGGTTACCAGCTTTACTTTTTATCTAAAATGTAGCTGAGTGCCAGTAGCTTAGTGTAGCTGAGTGCCAGCAAGACGAAGAGGTATTATTTATTTCCTCGTTAAAAGGACCAGTTCTGATTTTTGGGGGATGTGATTAACACCCAAACTACATCTTTTTGCCCAACTATTGAGATCGAATAGCGCTGAGTCAAGCAGCTGCGAGAGAGTGTTAGGAAACTTTTCCTGTGCAGAAATAGCTTTGTCATCCGCATAGGCAATCACCTTGCAGCCCATCTTTGCTATTTTCATAAGTTTATTGACTACCAAGTTCCATAATAAAGGTGATAGAGCACGCCCTCCCCTCCCCCTAAGGAGTGGCTCTACTCACAAATCTCCTGGCCTTTGACTCACCTAGAGATGCACTGACGAATCTGCTGGTCAGCAAGTTGTTTATCAGTGTACATACCCTATCGGAAATTTTAAAGTGCTTTATAAAAAAGCAAGTAAAAAGGTCACTCTGCCTTTGAATAGCGCTTTTGAAAAGTGTTTTGCTCTCGCTAGAAATTGGGCTGAAAAAAAGCTGTTTGCTTTCGAGATTCTTCGTTCTCTTTCATTATCTACTCTGCTGACTACTCGTATTCGCATCACTAACATCACTTGTTGTTTTCTCATCATTATTCATCACTAGTATACGCAAAAAATTAGATTCGTGGAAAAGTGCTGCAGCAAAATGGTGAAAAAAATAATAATCAGACCTATCGGGAATACTTTTTCACGCGGAATAGGAAAATAGAGTTTTAATTGTTAAGATAAAGCTCAATAACATTTTGAGAATTTTTAATGCAAATTTGTTTATTAACCGTAAATGAACCAATCTGCATTAAAAAATTTTTTGCCAATGACATGGCAATGGTAACTAAAGCTCTATTTACAGCGAGAACAAAGCGCTATTGCGGTTTTGTAAAGTGCTTTGAAAGTGGTTTGGAAGTGCTTTGTTTCCTTAAGGGGAGTGACTCTTCCACCCGAAACTTCATGAGTGCGACAATGATTGCCCCCGAAAGAACATTTTTAAAGTCACCTTCGATATCTTGAAAAGCTACCATTGTGTATTCCTTGTGAATAAAGGATTTTTCTATAAAGCCTGCCAGAAAATGCAGAGCCGTTTCTACAGACCAACCATTTCTGTAAGCATGTTGTGAAGCTCAAAGAAAATTTGAGTCGATGTTACAACGAATATGAGCGTCAATCAATCTTTCGAGTATTTTCAGCAGAAAAGATGATAGATTAATGGGTCTAAGGTCCTTTGGACTCATTTGTGATATCCTACTCGTCTTAGGGATAAATACTACTTTTACCTCCCTACATTTTGATGGATGTATGTCATGACAAGTCAACCTTTGAAAATGACAAGAAGGTTGCACCATCGAAGGATTATAGACGCCGTCTCCTGTAGAGCACACGAGATAACGCCATCAGGCCCAGCAGACTTATATGGTTTAAAACTAAACAGAGCCCATTTGATCCTGTTATCTGATATCATATTTGTAGGATTACTCAATGCCAGAGCCCTCTCACACCTAATGTGAGTGGCGTCCACAGACGGGAAGTGGGTAGTGGGTACTGAGAAGAAGATCAAGGGTCAGAAGATCCTGAAGGATGTCCAGGTATCATTTAAGTAGTTTAATTTCCTTAAATGGCTTGGAAAGATAGAATTAGAAGCGAGGATCTTACAAAGTCTTGATGTTTCGGAAGTTTTCTCTGTATTACTACAGAAAAGCCTTCAGGAATTGCGCTGAGCCTTTCGAAATGCTTTTTTAAAAATTTTTAAACTGGATTTATACTCATTCCAGCATTGAGTAATACCCGATTTTTTAAGCTTTATTAAAAATCTTCCAACTCTGCGACCTTAGATTGCCAATTTCCCTTGACGACTAAGCAGTTTTTGGTTTACCTCTTGGGTCGCCCTTAGGGCATGAGATTTCTAAAGCCTCGTTTAGAGTCCGCGGTAGCTTCTCCACCATTGAATCAAGGACTTCGAAGAGGAAACATCTGGGAGGTGGTAACGATGCTTCCACTACCTCCCTGAATTTGTACCAATTTGTTTTCTTCAGATTCCTAAAGACAGTTTGGCTATTGACGTGGCTTCTTAGACGGAATGTTATATACCTATGATCAGAGAAGCAGTGCTTCTGAAGCACTTTCCAGTTGGGGATCCTATCTTAAAAGAAGTCAGAGACTAGGGTAACGTCTAAGACTTTGCGCCTGCTGCGAGTAACAAAAGTTGGCTCATTCCCAACGCTACAAACATATAAATTACTTTTTAATAAATAATCAAAGAAGAACTCGCCTCTTTTATTTAAGTCTGTACTTCCCCAAACTGTATAGTGCAAATTCGCGTCGGCTCCGATTACCAGGCCACGCTTCTTCCTCTCCGCTTCGGTTAGCAGATACTGCAGATTACCAGTCGGTAATCGGTAATATCGAAGGTTTGGGATGAAGCACCTCAGGAGTTTAAATCTTAGAAGGGGTTCAAGACATTCTTTGTTTAGCTTAAAACGTAGGAATCCAGGTGTTTCTTCTATTCAGTCAAGTCTATTTTGTTTCGAAATGAGAGTATAGTTAAAATAAAAGAGACACAAATTAAAAATTTGTGTAGGATGTTATATGTGAAAGGAAAAGTTTAAAAAATAAGTATATTTATGTCTGAGGGATATTGTATGCCATTTTCTCAGTCAATTCATGTTCTTGACGGTTGATCCTCAGACGGTTGATCCCTACCTCCAGCTACAACGATTTTTAGTTTTAATATTTATTAACTTTAATTTCAACTGCTTACATGGAGAGAAATATGATCTAAGCAAAAAACTATCGGTTCTCACTCAAGCATTAAATACTTAGCCTTCACATGGCATGCTCATACTAAGTAACATACAGGGTTGCCCATATTCGACGGACCCATCTGGCAACGCCATAACTTTTGACAGAGATGTCAGATCGCTTAATGACATACCGCGTTTGAAGCGTCAGTCCAAGCAGATTTTTACCATGGAACAATACACCCCACGCGAGCGCTCTGAAATAGTTGAAATTTACATTCAACAGAAGAAGTCAATTGTGAAAACTCAACGTGCTTTTAAAAGATTAAAAAATGTGAGAAGTGCACATTGAATGGGACCGTAAATAAGCAAAATTGCCGTATTTACGCCACTGAAAATCCTCAGGAGATTCAAGAAGTGCCTCTTCATGACGAAAAAGTCACAGTTTGGTGCGGCGTTAGTGCGAAAACGGTCATTGGGCCGTTTTTCTTCCAAAATGAAAATGGCCATGCTGTTACCATCAACCAGGAGCGTTATCGCGACATGATGACCAATTTTGTGATGCCAATTATTCGTCGAGAGCGTATGAGGCAGTTCTGGTTTCAACAAGACGGCGCTCCACCGCATACAAGTCGCATAACAATCGATTTTCTGAAGAATTTGTTTCCGGGCCGTTTGATGTCGAAAAGTGGTGATTTGGACTGGCCACCGCGTTCGCCCGATTTGACGCCGCCTGACTTCTTCTTGTGGGGATATTTGAAGTCAAAGGTTTACGTTAACAAGCCAAGGACCGTAGAAGAGCTCAAGGACAACATTCGTGAAGAAATAGCCGCTATTCCGGCCGAAATGTTGGCGAAAACGATGGAAAATGCTGCAAAAAGGGCACAATACGCCATCAACGCCAGAGGCGGCCATTTGAGAGATATCATATTCAAAAATTGATGTAAACAAATCTACTTGGAACAAATTAAATGATTAAGATTGCCAACCGCCAAATTTTTATTTTTTTCTTTGATTTTTTTAAAAAAAACATGGGCCCGTCGAATATGGGCAACCCTGTACCTCGACTCGTGGGGTACATACGAACCTCAGTGATAAAAATCTTTCTAAAAATTTAAATATTGATTATTTTGTCTCAAAAAAAGTCAGAGATCGTCTTTAGATAGCACTTTAAACTGTTCTATAGTCCAAGTTGAAAAAATAAGGATCAGCGTTCATAAAAAATCTGGAAAACTTAAAAAAATTCCAAACAAATCAAAACAAGAAAGAACGTAGGGTATGTACGTACCCCACGGAGCCAGGTGAAGGTTAATTCAATAAAATGAACTTTTTAAGTTAAAAAAAATTATGTTAAAAATCCTTTCTTTATCCAATGATTTCCTCTTAGAGTTAACTTTAGAGCCTGAGTTATGCAGAGCGCTGCTGCCTCTTAGTTATCTTCAAGTGTTTAATGTATCCTGGCTCTTTAATTCTTCATTAAAAAAAATTTGTTTTTTTCTTCATCTTTCATTTCCATCGTAGATCACTTGGGTCATAATCTTTACTGGACAGACTCTGAACGTCATGTTATAGAAGTTCTATCGTTAAGAACTCGTGAACGTGCTATCATAAGCTTCTTTTCGGGACTCGAGATACCAATCGGTATTACGCTTATACCAGATGATGGGTAGGGGTTTCAGGATTTTATACACACATTTACATTGAAATTATCTAAATTTTCTCCATACTTTAGAATTGCGTTTGTTGCTCTACGCTTGCGCAAACAAATACACATCGATCAGTTGTCTCTTAGTGGCAATGGTGAGCATCGTCATGTTTTTGAAGATGAACTGGGCAGTAAAACCTTGAAATTCGCCGCCGACTTTGCTACACAAACGATCTACTGGTCGGACAGCAGTTTGGGACGCATTTCCTTCTCAGACTATCGCCATCTGCAGGCTTATACATTCCGTGGACGTCTGAAACGTCCCTATTCCATAGCTTTAGTTGATGATGATCTCTTCTGGTCAGAAATGAAGTCCAACACTATCTATTGGACACATAAAAGCAATCTCGGCCCATTAAAACGCATTGAGATCGAAGCAACTAAGGATCGATACAATATAAACTTGCCACAAAATATTCCTCTGATTGGCACCACGACGCCCATGATAGTCGATCATCCATGCCAGCATGCAAATGGTGGCTGCTCTCATGTGTGCGTACCTCAGGGAAAGTTTGCTGGCATTTGTCTCTGTCCTGCAGGCCTCGTTTATAAGGATGCCTCCAATCGTACCTGCATCGATTCCTTAGATTGTGAGTTCCGTTGTCGCTCAGGTGAATGTTTGACACTCTCGCGTCGCTGCAATGGTCGCAAAGATTGTCCCGATGGCACGGATGAGGAACGTTGTGATCCGGATAGTCTCAAACGTAAAAAAGTGGTCTGTTTCTTTGATGAATTCACGTGCCATGATAAAGAGCAATGCATCAAGAATAAGCAACGTTGTGATGGTCAAAAACATTGTCGCGATGGTTCCGATGAAGAACATTGCTTGGAATATGGTGAGTTACCTTTATAATTATCGTTTGAACAGCATGCTTATTAAACATTTTTTACTTGCAGATAAGAGCAAAGAATGTCATCGCCAGCAACATGCCTGTGATAATGGCAACTGTGTGGATTTTAGCGTCATGTGTGATGGCGTTGATGATTGTGGTGACAACTCGGATGAAACTAATTGCAAGGCAGCAGAAGGAAAAGATGTTGCTGATGATCGTGGCTTGGCAACGTGCGAGAAAAATATGTTCCAATGTAACAGCGGCACTTGTATTGCCCAAAGTTGGGAGTGCGATGGCAAACTGGATTGTACGGATGGATCGGATGAGCATGACAAGTGTGGTAAGTATGGAAAGTTGGCCTTAAAAGCCTTGAGTGAGCTGTGAAAACCTTAAACATGTAAAAAGACATATAATCAACTAATTTTTTATCCCGTAGCTCTCAAGGATTGTCCCACCAGTATGCATAAATGTATGCTGGGTCAATGCATTGATGCGCGTTTGATTTGTGATGGGCATAACGATTGTGGGGACAATTCCGACGAGGCCAATTGCGATATGATGAATGAAGGAAAACGCTACATTGATTGCGGCGATGAGAACCATCAGATGTATCAATGTAAGAGCAACCAAAGCATCTGTCTTGAGTTGACGGCAAAGTGCAATGGAACCGCAGAGTGTCCACGTGGTGAAGATGAGGCCGATTGTGGCGCTATTTGTAGCATCTACGAATTCCAATGTAAGACCAGTAAAGAATGCATCCGCATGGAATTTCGTTGTGATCATGATAGGGATTGTAAGGACGGTTCGGATGAGCAAAACTGCGATAACATTAGCATGAATGGCACTGCGTTGTCCACTAATTCCCGTGAACGTGCCTGTGAGGCCAACATGTACGATTGTCGCGATGGTCAATGTGTGGATCTTACACGTGTCTGCGATGGCTTTCCTGATTGTGAGACTGGCGCCGATGAGGGTCCACTCTGCAACACGGCCTGCAAATCACAATCATCGAAGAGGGGCATCATCTGTTCACATAAATGCCGTGCCACGCCTAGCGGTGGAGTTTGCTCATGTTTCCATGGCTATATGCTGGATGCGGATAAACGTTCCTGCATCGATATCAATGAATGCGAAGATATTGATCCATGCGCTCAAGTGTGTGAAAATAAATATGGTTCCTATCGCTGCAGTTGTTTTCCCGATTTTATGTTACGCCCAGATAAAACTACCTGCAAATCGATTGAAAGTAATTCAACCCTCATGTTCTCCACATACAATGAAGTACGTAGCATGAAAGAACAACCAATCATTTTGCGAATAGCTTGGGCTACACCAGATGCCAAGATCTTGGGTTTCGATCTGAATGTACGTAAACGCTTGGCCTACTTTACGACGGAGGGTGAAAATATTTTGTATCAGGTGGATATGGAAACGGGTGAAATTAAGGCCGGATTAACCATTGAAATGCCATCTAAGGTTGCGGTCGATTGGATAACAGGTAGGGACATACGCTATTTTCAACATAATGATTGTATATACTTACCTACTCAGTTGACACTTACAACTGTAAGTCGGCTTAGGCCTCATCTAATGTCGGGTTGATTAGTTCATTGGCATGCCGTTCATAGAGCGACTGAGACGGAATGATTTTTCAATAGAATTAAAATGTCTGTTCAACTGCGACAATGACAAGCTTCAGTGAGTAAAAACTGCCAAGAAAACAAGATAGGAAACTTCTGTGGGGAATCCGAAATTCCCTTTAATAAAACACACGTACCAGAAAATTCATTCACCATGAATATTTTAACACTCACCTGAATATTTTTTAGCTCAACAGTCAATTGTGCAAAAAAGTGAATATGTCAGTTTAAAGTGTACGGTGTTTTTTTAGCTGCATGAGAACTTTAAATAATAATACAAGACAGAAATATTGTTGGAATGAATATTTTATAATTTTAATCTAGTAGATAATTTCATGGCAATTACTTTTAAATATGATTTCCGCCATATGTCTGGCTACGAGTTACATAGTCTATTCGAGCAGTCCAGTTTTTCACTTTTTTTTTCCAATAAATCTGGCCGTATGGCGTCAATGGTGGCTTGAATACTGGCTTCCAATGCTTCAACAGTTGCTAGTTTGTCGGCATACACCAATGACTTAACATAACCCCATAAAAATGTATCGAGAGACGTTAAGTCGCACGAACGAGGGGTCCAGTTAACAGGACCACTTCTGGAAATAAAGTTGTCACCAAATTGATTTTGCAATAAATATATGCTTAGGTTAAGCGCGCTGTATGGCAAGTTGCACCGTCTTGTTGGAACGAAATGTCGCCGATGTTTAGCTAATTCAGTTTTGGAAAAAAAAAATCAGTAGGCATGGCTCAATAGCGCTCGCCATTCACCGTAACGGCAGCTCTTTCCTCATTTCGAAAGAAATAAGGATCGATGATGCCGCCAGCGTGTAAGCTGCACCAAACAGTCAATTTTAATGGATGTAATGGTGATTCGTTAATGGTTTGAGGATTATCTTCGCTCCATATGCGGCAATTTTGCTTAATGACGAAGCCAATTGCTTACTCACTAGGCCGAAGTAAAATAGGTGAAGTGCTCTATGAACTTCGCGAACAGATTTATTTTTTTCAAAGTAACCAGAGGATATTTTAGTATAGGATTGTTATACACCTAGGATCGCTAGGAAGGCGGACCTCTCTATAGGTAAATCGGGGAAAAATATTAACAATTATTAAAAATGTGCATTTCTACTACCGGCGAGAGCCATTGGCGTGTATAATAACGTATTAACAAACTTTGCTTCGAGAAAAATGCTTTTAAAGTTTAAACAACACACCGCGCAATATGAGGCGCTCTCGACTATATGCTATAACTTCGTTAATATTTTGAATTTTGGTCTCAAATTTATGCAATACCACCAGACTAAATCCCTAAAGATAAAATTGTTAAAGTACTCAATCCATGCATTAGGTTTGTTCACATACTTTACTTGTTGAAACTTGCAGGTGGAGAGTAAAAAAATAATTAAGAAAAAGAATGTCACTTGCAAAATCACAGCTGATGGCTACTACCTCCTTAATGTTTTTAAGAGTCGGCCTTATTCTTATTTTATTGCTGAAATTTGTTTTAAATATTTATTTGTATTTGCAATACTTATGAACGCATTAAAGTTAGTCGCACCATTTTTTGCCATTTTTACCATACGCCATACCAAAAACCAACTTTAGTCGGCTTTTTGACTTTTGATCATACCCAAAACCAAATTCGTACTACTTTTACTTATATTTATTACGACTCTGAATCTGTACCTTTTATCTATTATGAATCTTGCAACTAAACTGTACCCAGCAAACATTTTATAACCCCTAAAAAAATATGACTCTAAAATGCGTCATTAAAGTGAGTGTTTCATGTGTGTTCACAAAAATTAGTCATAAAAGAGTCTTTTTTATGAGTGTTTATAAAAAGGACGCATAATAAAATCCTTTTTAGGTATGTTTTATGAGTGTTCATAAAAAGGAATCGTAAAATAATACTTTTTATGCGAGTCTAGTGAGTGCTCATTAAAAGGACGCATAAAAAAAATTATTTTTATGCATGTTTTATGAATGTTCATAAAAGGGACTCATAAAAGAAACCTTATTATGCATGTTTTATGAGTTTTCATTAAAAGGAGTAATAAAATAATACTTTCAATGCGTGTTTTAAAAGTATCTCGTAAAAAGGACTCATAAAAGAATCCTTTTTATTCATGTTGTATGAGTGTTCATAAAAAAGACTTAAAATAATCCTTTTATATGCATGTTTTATTAGTATTCATAAAAAAGGGTCATACAATAATACTTTTTTTGCGTGTTTTATTAGTGCTCATAAAAAGGACTCATAAAAGAATCCTTTTTATGCATTTTTTATGAGTGTTCATAAAAATAACTCCTAAAAGAATCCTTTTTTATGCATGTTTTATGAGCGTTCATGAAATGGAGTTATAAAAGAATACTTTTTATGCGTGTTTCATGAGTTCCTATAAAATGGACTCATAAAAGAATACATTTAATGCATGTTTTATTAGTACTCACAAAAGATCCATTTTTATGCGTTCCTGTGACTCTTGTGAATGTTATAAAGCCGGCGCTTGCTATGCTAGCGCCAAAACTCGGGGAATTCCGTTCTTACAGCGATCAGCTTGCCGCGTTTTTGGTGCGCAGCAAACATTATAAATAGAATTTAAATATTCACTGTGCGTTTAAAAGTTTGAGCTTGTGAAAGTGATACCATTTTAACTATTACATTTAATTGTTAACATATTAAATATAGAAAATAATCATGAAAGTTATTTTAAATTTTTCACGATAATAATGACAAGAAAGAGTGCAATAAAGAATCTTCGGAAATAATTAAGTTTTTAAGAAATTAAAAAATTAGTTTAGACGATAGTTAGAATTCGTTTAGAGAAAATAGTGAAGAATATGAGGACCAAATGAGTACCCAACTAGAACTGATGGTCCACATTTGGGTTGCAGCGACGTTGTAGCGTTTATTTTTGTGTCAAAATTGACATGATGTTACGTATTGGTTACGTTACAGAGACCACTATGATTCGAAAGTGGTGCAACACAATGCCGACATTGTGTTTGTGAAAATTATTTTGAAGGGACTTATCACATTTTAGTATACACATTTGTGTATAAATGCATTACAGACTTGCCAATTGCAAAAAATATTAATTTTGTTTACATGTTTTGTTTACATTTTGCAGCCATAAATATAATTATTTTATAATTAAAATTTATATAATATATAGGAGTAAAACATAATCTTAAGTGTTTTTTGATATTATTTGGAGCTAAATGTAGATGGGAAAGAAGATTTTCTGTAAAATAACAGCCAAAACTTCTTAAGAATTTAAGCGCAAGCTGAATTCAGTAAATATTGCAACAATTTCATACATTAATAAAAAATGTTTAAATATAATAATAATTTGCGTCCACCATTTTAAATAACTTGGGTCGCAATTAGCTAATTGTTACAAAATGTACATCTTGATGAATGATGAGTGATGCATTTTTTAAAGGTAACACTTGATAAATCGTTACAACATTCTGTGACCTAGCGGTAAAGTAGTATCTTAGGAATTTTTACAAACTTTTCCCACAAAATATTTTCCAAACCAGTATCGCTGCAACGTCGTCGTGTAAATAATGTGTCTTAAGGAACCTGTGGTCGCAAAATTCTACTTGGGTAGGTTTGTAATAATCGAATTCCTGATAATAAAATTCCAGCAACCATTTAGTGCTTATTAAGCAGTGAACCAACAAATATTAGAAAGCAATTGGCGAGGTTCTAAATATGAGTCTTAACAGAGTCTTTAATGTGAGTCCTAAAAGTGTCATTTGTGTGAGTCATAAAAGAGTATTTAATATGAGAGTTTATGGAGGATTTTTGAGGGTATAACATAGTCTTTATTATGGGTCTTAAAAGAATCTTTAATATGAGTCATAAAGGAGTCATTTATGTGACTCATTAAAACATATTTAATGTGAGGGTTTAATGAGGGTTTTTATGCTCATAAAATAGTCTTTAATATGAGTTTTAAAAGAGTATTTAATCAGAGTCATAAAATTATCTTTTTTTGGCGTCATAAAAGAATCAATAAAAGGAGTCATATCATACCTAAGAAAAAGTGCCATCAAACCTAAGTGCCCTCAAACCTAAGAAAAAAAAATAAAAAAAAAGTCGTTTTTGATAGCACAATGATGCAAAATCCTTAAAAATAAGAGTGGGCACTTAAGGGTATTCAGTCTGCCAAAATACCTAACTATCCCCTATCAACATGGTCTCGGTACGCTCCTGGTAATAGCCAAAAATATCAATATCAGCTGTATAACATTCTTATAGAATATCGAGGCATTACATCTCAGATCAGCATTTCGGCACGGTAGGAAATAGCCGCCTTTTAGAATAATCGAAAGAAGGAAAAGGCCATTTCAGCCCTTGAAAGGACTTTCATCGAACTTTTATTGATGTGCGTGCTATTAAATGTTTGAGCGCAACTGATCGAGAACTGGACCTACAATTTTTATTCCAACTCCAAACAAAGGTATATGCATCTTTTTACTCTCTGGGTTTTGCCATTCCCTGCAAAGAGGTAATTAAACCCAGTTTATCGTGGTGCTATAACTTGCGGGCCAAGTAATCTATCCAGTAAGCTACAGTCACCTCACCTTAGAATAGTCACCTTTTCTAAGTCATCTTGTTTGGTAACACATGGGGAAAAGAGGTCATTGCCGAGATTGTTGCTGTTGTTCCTTTACGATAATCTAGGATATATCATAGAAACACGATTTCAATATAATTGATTATTTAGATTCTTTTATTATACAGCCCTATCATGAATAATTTTACACGCAGAATCAGAAAAGGGAGTTTTTATTTTTAAGATACCAGATAAAGACATCACAAATCTTTTTTCACACTCATGAATAATGACGGTTGATGAACAAATTTTCATTAAAAATTTCCAATATGTATGTTCTTGAGCCTTATCTCAAAAATGAAAACTTCCTTTTCCGATTCCGAGTGAAAAATTATTCATGATAGGACTAATAGTATTAAAAACTGTTAAGCTGATCAAATTTAATATCTCTTTCTTTCTTCCTAGACAACGTTTTTGTGGTCAGCCGCGAACAACGCTATGCCATTAAAATCTGCTCTTTTGCTGCCAAAATGTGTGGAAGTATTACGCAATTTGGAGCAAAGGACATTGTGAAAACCATTACGCTAGACGCATACAATAGGCATCTTTTTGTTGTTCTAATACGTTCGCAATCTTTTAGTCCGCCAACTTCGCAAATCGTCATCTCCAGCATGGATGGCGACAAGAAGGAGACACTTCTCACCAAAAATGGAGGCTATATAACTGCCACTGCCTGCGATCCACACAAGAAGCTATTCTATTTTGTTGATTCACACACCAAAACATTACAGTCAATCAGCTACAAAATAGGCAGCAGTCACACACCGACCACAATCGTGCAGAAGGGTAACTTCATCACAATTCCCACAGGCATCACTGTCTATGAGAATAAGGTGTTTATCGTTAACATTGGCAGCAAGGAGGCAGTACGTTGTGATCTTTTTGGATCACGTAGCTGCAAAGCATTCAATTTGAATATTTTAAATGCACAAGATATTGTTGTTGATGGTGCTTCACGTCAGCCAATGGCCAAAAACCCCTGCACAATGGCCAAGTGTTCTGGAATGTGCATCCAATCGGAGTTCAGCTATGAGTGTATGTGCGGCAATGCCATTGTCAGGGAGGAAATTTATTGTCCGAAATCGTCTAGTAATGATATCTCTACAAGCGCTTTGCTCTCCAAGCCCAATGGTAGTGATCAGCTGTCCGACGAATCGTCAACGCCACATGTTGGTACAATTGTAACGTGGAGTTTGCTGCTTCTAGTGCTGATTGGCAGTGGCATTGGGTACATGTTCTATCGACGCGTCAAACAAGGTCATCGTGATTTCAATATCAACCTGCATTTCCAGAATCCGCTATCATCGTTCGGCAAAACAGCATCGCACTTGTTCGGTAGCGGAGCAGGCGCAGGTCATGGCGACTCCAACACAGGAAGCACAGCAGCCTCCTTTGAGACCGAACGTGAAAAACTGCACTTTGGTATGCCGATTCAGAGATTTTTGCGCCGTGAAGCGTCGAGCTTGGCGGGTTCGGAAATTAAACTCGAGACGGCGAAAGTGAGTATTCAGTCAGGGTAAAGTGATATAAAAAACGAATTACTGCCTAAGTTTATGTTTTTATGTCTATCTACCATGTCTTCAATCTGATCACAGGTTAATACATACATATGACCTTTCTAGGGGTTACTCCGGGTGAGCTATGAACTATTTTTGCTATTTTTCTTATTAGTTTATTAGAAGGTAGGGAGTGAATGTGTTTGGAAGATATGTTGGGAGTGAACTAGTTTATGCCTTTGAACTCTCTACGGGTAACTCCGGAGAAATTATAAAATATTTTCGAAATTTCACTTAATTTTAGTTTTCTGTAGAGGAACCGCAGAAATGTTTTGAAGGAATGTTCGCACGCATGCAGGACATACATTTTTTAATTTTTTGTGTTTTGTCACGTTTACTAACTTGGTCGTTATAGAATTGTTTACTAGAAGTGTTTTGTATATTTCGAGTTTGTATATTTCCAAAAATCCAAAATTTTAAATATGTTGCTATTTCGGGCAAAAAATTACAAAAACCAAAATTCGAAAAGAAGTCGTAGCTGTTGAAACTTGATTTTTTTTTCAAAAATGCTCAAAGTGCCGGTTTCTGGCATTTCGAAAAAAAAAAATTAATAAAAAATCGATAAAATTATGTTTCTCATCTAAAATGGCTTCAATAATATAAAAATAAATTTTCTGATTTTGTTAGAAGAAATTGTGGTATTCCAGGGCTGCTAACATATCAGACCCTGGATTTTGGGTAAAAAGTATTAAAAATAGCCCAAAAAAAAGCCAATTTTATTTTCTCCACTGTCACTTAGAATTTTGTTTTTTCACCATTCTATCAAGCACAATATATCTAAAATTGGATCAGAAACCAAGCCACACTGCCAGGTTAAAGTTAAAAAAGTAAAAGAAAAAAATCAAGAACATTTGCTTTAGTCGAAGCCATTTTTTCAAAAAAACACAATAGAAACTTTGGAGCTTTGTTTTTTGTGGTGAAAAATTGTGAAAGAAAAGAATTAAAAAAAGTTTTTGGGGTATTTTTAATATTTTGTACCCTAAAACCAGGGTATAATTTTTTCGATTTTTTATGATTTTTTTGTGTTTGAAATGCCAAAAACAGACACTTTGAGCATTAAAAAAAATCAGGTTTCAGCAGCTATAACCTTTTTTTCCGAATTTAAGTTTTTATAAATTTTTTGCCCGAAATAGCTTAGGACTATGCTTAAGCCAGCCGTGAAGTCGATTTTTAAAATTTCACATTTTTGAATTTTTTCCGTAAAAATACCCAAATTCGTAATTTACAAAATGTTACACTTCTTGTAAAAAATTTCATAACATCCAAGCTATTCAACGTAATCACATGATTTTATTTTATTTGTATTACATGTCGTTTCAGAAAACATTTTAATAGCAATTAATTGCACTTTTTAAAAATTTTAGTTTTTATTAAGTTTTTTTTTACTACAATAAAAAAAAATTAGAAAATTAGAAAAAATTAAAATATCACAACACTGATAATTTTTATCCGATTTTTATTTGGCGTACTCCTATTGAACTCATATTAATACATGCTTGTTTTTATTCCAAACGTCCCGTTTTTAATCAGTCATAATTTTCATTTTCGAAAAATTTAAATTAAACTCTGGGTGTCCTGTATGGATTCGATTTTGATGTAGTTTTAATTTATATGAAAATTTAAAATTTAAAATTTAATTAGAGTTTATTGCGAATTTCGTACAGTACTTTTTTGAATAAATATAGGTCAAGGGGTATATCAGGATATGAAAAATGGAAAATCAATTGCTAGGGACCTTTTTTTAAACCCACTTCTTGAGTTTATGTATTACATGCTTAACAAAATAAAAAAAAAATTATATATTTTAAACAAAATATAAGCGACCCCAACGCGACCTAGTGGGGAGGGAATCTAACACACATAAAAATAATCCGGAGACCACACAAACATCTGGTGTGAATATGGTTGTTAAAGATTTTTATTTCATTTAAACATTATATGTTGTGAATTTCAGCCAAATCTATGGACCAAATAAGAATTTTCGAAAAACGACCTAAGTACCTCCTTGTAAGAGGGAGTCCAACACATATAAAACCTATCCGGAGCACCACACGAACATATGGTGTGAACATAAGGTGACACAGTGGGCAATTCCATCAGGCCTCTTGAAAAAAATGCATGTTTTTTTTTTGATTCGCCCGGAGGTATGAATCTTCCAAAGATACGTATAGACCCGACTAGACATCTGCATGAATGCATTTATTTTATTTGCCTTAACGTATACTTTACTTTAATTTACAAAACTTCAAAGTAGATTTCACACATGTGTGTTATAATTTCTACTCAACAAGAAACAGAAGAGAGTATTGTACAACATTCTGTTTGATCTCAATAGAGTGTATACATAATTTGCTTTATCGTTTACTCTCTTTGTATGCAGCATACATAGCTAACTGCAGTAGATTTTCTTGGATACACCAAGTACAAAAAGAACACCAAGTATACCTAGTAAGAAAAGAATAACTTACTTTTTTAAATCGTCTTTTGAGCTAAAAGGGAAACTTTTCATTTTCCACTTCTTAAATTACCTAGTGTAGGTTTTATGTCTGGTCGAGTACAACACGAAACAGCAATTAAAAGTTGCCGTTAAAACACCAATTTTGCGTACATTCATGTATTTTCTAACCATTAACTCAATCAGTTATCAACTGATTCTAGATTTAATGCCAGTTTTTTAAATATAATAAACTGACCTTTTAAACGATATCCAAAACTTTGTAGTATTGATGTATTTACTGCGAGTATTTATCAAGTAAACGCAAAGATTAAAATTTCTTATTTCAATTTATTCAATTTTACAATTTACTGCGTATAAATAAATTCAACAAGTTAAATGAAAATTTTAGAAATTAAAAAAATTTTTTGGGATAACGTTCCATAACTTTTTCAGTTTCAAGTTGATTTTGAATTAAAAACACTCAACTTACTCCAAAATTAAGGTTATTCTCTAATAATAATACGATTGCTATGCGTGTTAAAGAAGTTTCTTTAATGTCGAAAAAACATGGGTAGAGGATGATCGTAAAGCTGTCATAAACGTAAATAAGTATCAAATACTTAACATTTACTTGATAAAAACACGTAGAAACAATACAAATTCCACAAAGTCTTATATATCATTTACTATATCTGTATTTTACCAAACTAAAACTATCAAGAAATCTTGAATTGGCTTATATCTGATTGAGTAATTGGGTAATAAGTGCTTCAAGATGTGCAAGCCCGGTTTTTTTACGGTAAGTTAAAATTTTAAGGGTTGTAGACAACTTGTATGCACCGTTTTGTGTTATACTCGGCCAGACCTACAACTTACATTAGGTCATTTTAAAAGTGCATGCAGTTTAGTTAGTTTTGTCGCACCGTGTAATTTATATGGAATATAATTTTTTTATAACAAATACTCATGTTTAAACCATAGAAACGAGTTTTTAAAATAGGGTCTATAGATCTTTTACATAACATGTGCTATGTTTTTTAATACTTAAATGAACCTTTGTACCTAAAATTTTATAGCTTAACAAAGTAATGTTTGAAAGATATTTTTTAAAGATTTTTCAAAATTTTAGGGGGGAAAAAACTAATTGCTTCATGTGTTTGTGTGAAATTATACAAAAATGTACTGGCAACACTGGTGGGCACAGATTAGTGAGCAATTGGTTTTTTGTAAACTCTTTTCTGAAAAATAGAACTAAATTGATAAGTGAATTAGTGAAACTGTTTAAAAACATATATTTTATAAATGCTATACAACGAAGCCTATAAAAAACTATAAAAAAATATTTATTTTGTTACTCAAATTCTCCGAATATATTAAGATTTTTTTTAAAAAATTTTCTATAAACTTTTTCTTTATATTGTTTATTGCTCATTATTCATTTTTTATTCACATAAATCATTCTCTATTTCAAAGCTACAGAACATCCCTTGCATTAAGTTTCCTTATAATTTCAGCATTGCCTTTTTCTCTTATTAACACAATTGAACTCAATTTCTTTCTACATGTGTATTCATTTCACTATAAGTATTTGGTGCACCGAAATATTACTCACAGAATAACACATGAATTCAAGTCAATTTCATTTTGAGTGCTCTACTGATTTTAGTACAAAACACAAATGTTTTCCTTCTATGTTTACTTGTGCTCATTCGTAATCGGTAGCTGAGTGGGATAGAGTATAAGTATTTCTTTTCGTAACAAATGTGTTGAAGTTGCTTCCGAATGCATTCATGCAGATGTCTAGACTCGACCTATACTCATGCACGATTTACATTCTAGATCCTGCCCGGATCAGCCGGGACAGACAGAATGCACCTACGTACTAAAACATACCTCCTATTGGCATTTAGGATTTTCCACTAAGCACATTAATTGGCTTTTTAGCGGAATTAAGTGCTTCTTTTGGCATCAACATACCTCACAACATCACTGCATCGATGAGGGTTTCTATAAGGACTACCTGTTAAAGAAAGTCAATAAGTTTTTGTTATTTCTCTGTGATGTGAATGTGAGTTGAAAGTGCTGTGTTTTTGTTTATTGATCTTACGGTTTAAATGTTATTATAGAAAAAACAGACTAAAATCTTGGAAGGTTTTTTATTTTCAGTATGCTTAAAAGGTTTATTCATTACTTGCATACTGAAAACTTTAAAAAAAATGTCAATACTTAAAAGGAACTCTGCTTTTATTAAATAATAGAGTTGAACTAGCTATTCCAGAAAAAAATAATTAATAAAGCGTCGTTAAAGAGGTACAATGCACTGTATAATAACTAATAACCTTCGAAAATATTTTATACAAAAATAAGGGTGAATCCCCAATAACCAATGTTTAAAGACACACTATATGGCAGAATCAAAATATTGCGTGATTTTAGTAATATATCTTTACATCAACTCATAGCGGAAAAATAACATTTCCCATAGTATTTCTCATATGAAAATAAAAATAATGTTATCTCTTATATTATTACCGATATACTCTTAAATCCCATAAACACGTATATTAATAATAATACATATTCGGTTTTTTGCACAGATTCATCGTGCAACAGATTGCAACAGATATTGAGACGACATAATAAACAAATATTTTTTATAGTTTTTTATAGGCTTCGTTGTATAGCATTTATAAAACAAATTTTAGCAGGGCTTTTTAGCAAAGTGAGTGCGGAAGTACTGAAAAATTTTCCCACTCCATACAAACAATAAAAAACGGTGTTTGCGAGGAGTGTGAAAGGTCTATTAAATTTTATCAAAGGCCTGCTTGAAGGCCTGCGAAGAGAGCACCTATTTCAGGAAGAGTGAACAAAGTGCAAAACAATCAAGGCTTATGAAGAAAGTATTTAAAGAATACATTTTCAAAAAAGCGCTTTTAGAAGAGCTTTTTAGCAGAGCGAGTGCGGAAGTACTGACAAATTTTCCCATTTCATACAAGCAATGAAACGGTGTTTGCAAGGAGTGTGGAAGGCCTATAAAAACCTAACGCAGGCCTGATAGAAGGCCTTCGGACTCCTGCAATTGCCCACTGGGAGATAGCTTCAGTGTTTCCGCCTAAAGAGCTTAAAAAGAGAGAACTTTTTTCATTAAGGATAAGAATAAAGGCAGTGTATGGTTATGTTCTTTCAATTTTAAATAATTATTTAAATAATGATTAGCAAAATTTATATAGCCTAAATTCCAACTGGGTAACATAACTGTCCAATAGAAAAAGAGTTGTTGAAATACCACTGGCCGTTCTCAAGCTTTGCGATCACAAACATACGTGAAAACCTTTAATTTAATAGTATAGATAAAGTAGCATTTGTAAAATTAGACCGAAAATTCATCCCAATTTAAAGCTTGAAACAATAAAACTGCTAAAAATTATTTATGGAATCAACGGTTTTTGTCTTGACATAAGTATTAAAATATGTTGGCCTACAAAATTTGTATGAAAATTGATTTTAAAATATGTATAGGAAAATATATTAACATAATGAAATTTTTCAATATTTCAACTGTTACTTTGTCATTTTTAAAAATAGAAATTCAATGAAGTCATGTATCATTGTCGAAGTTCATTTTTAGGATTTATTAATACCAAGTTTAAAGGTATGTACATTAAGGTGGATCGTTTTGTTCAGGCGTAAAAAAACTTTTTTCGACACTCATATTCTGAATGATGGATTCAAGAAGTTCTTAAATACAAAAGGATATCGAAATCGGCTTGACCGTCTGCCACTTTTTCGTCAAAAATCAAAGTTTTTTTGTCGTATGTACTTATCAAGCTAAAATGCTACCCAAAAATAGGGTGCAAATTAAAGGTACCTGGGGCCTCAAAGTTGTGAATTGGAAAATTGTTTTTTGTTTTGAAATTGAATTTTTTTTTAGTGCAACAGTGTTTAGATTTCGGTCAACATTTTTGGCATTTTTCACAAAAATTGCTATAAATACGCTATTTTTCAGTAAATTTTAGAAAATTAATTATTTTTGAAAAAGTAATCTATTGATATATATATATATTAGGCTGGGTCGATTTCTGGGAGGCAAAAAAATCGCCCATTGCTCAGTGAAAATCGTATTCTAGGGATCAAAATAAGAAACTTTGCCGGAGGTACTATACCTTTAAAACGAATTCTAATGCCCCAACTTTTGACTTTTGTCCCGTAGGGTAAAATTTTGAAAAATCCCTCTTTGACCCATTTAGAGTGCCCCAATCGAGTCCAAATGTATGTTCCAGGGGGTGTGCCACTGGCATGGGTGGATCGGTCCTCCAAAGTTAGTGCGGGTCGGTCATACATTTGGAGTCGATTGGGGCACTTAAATGGGTCAAAGAGGGATTTTTCAAAATTTTACCCTACGGGACAAAAGTCAAAAGTTGGGGCATTAGAATTCGTTTTAGAGGTATAGTTCCTCGGGCAAAGTTTCTTATTTTGATCCCTAGAATACGATTTTCACTGAGCAATGGGCGATTTTTAAATCGACCCGCCCTAATATATATATATATATATAAAAGTCTAAGTAGTGGAATTTATTTTTATAATGACTTTTCATTGAAAACTCATTGAATTGATTTTAAAAACTCTTTTCGTGATTTAAACATTCTTTTTTTTTAAAAAAAGATCAAAGAAGAAGGAATGCGCCTTAAACAAACAAGGTTTGGTCTTTTACCTGAAAGGAAAGGGATAGAACTATTTAGAGGAATCGATTGGAACCATACGTGAATTATTGATTAGGCGAAACAACCGTGAAAGACAATTAAAATTGCTTTTAACCTTAACCTCGGCAAGCATTTCCAGCGCTTAGTTGTTCCTGTCCTTTAATTCCACATTTTCCACAATTTAGTTGTGGCTTGTTAGTTTTTCCATAATTCTTAAATGTAGAAAAAAAACACAAAGTGAAAAGAACCATTCCCGAACCCGGATTCGAACCAGGGACCTCTGAGTTGATAGTCTAGCGCACTCTCCACTAGATTACAAAGGCCAATTGTAGCGTTCTCGTGAATCCAATGTACACATAATGTACCCGCATGTTGCTCTTCTGTAACAGTTGTAACGAATGGCTTACAAGGTGCACGAGCCTTTCGATATTTTACGAATGGCAAGGAAAATATGAAATATTTAACAAAAAATTGCCAAAATTTTTACCTTAATCTGAACACTTCTGCACTAAAAAAATTCTCGATTCTTTCAATCCTCCTATTCACTACTTTGGGGCCCAATATACCTTTAATTTGCATCCTACTTTAGGGTAGTTATTTCAGCTTGATAAAAACCGTTGATTTTTGGTGCAAAAGTGATTTATTTCAAATCAAAACTGCTGACAGACAGTAACACCGATTTCGATATTCTTTAAGATTCAAAATGTACTTGAGAATATGAGTGTTGAAAAAAGTTTTTTTTTTCGATCCACCTTAATTGTATATAAAACTAGAATGAATTTTGAAGTGGCAGCCGTAGCCTATTGGGTAGAGTACGTGGCCCGTAAGCTAAGAAAACGTGGTAGCCCGGGTTCAATTATCAGAAAGTATAAAGTGCTATGCAAAGCTTCTTACGAACATAAGGCGTTCAAAGTCGGCATAAAACTCGTAGGACCAGTTCTCGATCATGTGTGTTCAAACATTTATATTTAACACAGCCAGGCATTTTTTGGTCTTTAGGCCACAAATCAAGATATTGATGGTATGTTTGAAAATCAAAGTACGCACTTAAATTGAATTATGACAGGTCTACAAACACCAATATAATTCTTTAAAAGATTCTCAATACTTTTTTAAAAAAAAAATCATGTAATACAAAAAACCACTAGAAATGGGTTTAAATAGAGCGCCTCTTTTTTTAAGAAATAAAAAATACTGATATGTTCTGTGACCTATGTATCTCCATTCAAAAAGTACTGTATTCGAAAATGAGTCAGAAAAACATTATTTTAAGATCCGCATTTAAGTGATGTGTTAGCAATATTGATGCTTCTTTTTTTACCAGGGAACAACATTACGTGGAATGGAACCAGCAAGATGCATGCCATGCATCATGGTGGAAATGGATTCCGACAGTGATGCCACCCGAACAGATAGACATTACAATGATGATGCGAGGGCCAGGCTTGTATCCTAGATAATTTAATATCATTTTTTTTTTGTTTTTTGTAAGTAATGCGCCTTGTTTTTATATTAGTTTTTATATTGTAAAAAAATCAAAATCTTCCAAGTCAACTTTTGTTCTTTTTTTATTTGTACATTTATTGTTAAGTATAGCATATAGAAGTGTGTGGGTAGGAGGTATCTACTAAATTCAATAAATTTAAATTAAAAATTTGTACAAATTTTGTAAAAAACTTCAGCTTGTAAAATATGTAAAACAATTTGCATTTTATAAAATGTTTATATTTATGTTTAGAAAGTGAAAAAAGAACTATTTAAAAATTTGTCATCATAGGCTTTATGTAATATTAAAAAATAACAGTGTCTTACTAGTAGATAGAGAATAAACATATTTATTATAAACTCAACTGAACTTTAATATGGAAAATGCGATGAAACATTTTTATGTATTTTTTAGTTCTATAAGCAAAAAGTAGATAATTTATTTTTGGCAAGCAATTTCTAGATACTAGAAGGGATTATCTTATAAAAGCTAATTTAAAACTATAAATATTGCAACTAAAATCTAAAATTATAAACTAGCGAAGAATTTAAACTTAGGTCTAAACGGATTTTATTGATTGTGCACGACTCTCGAATATCTTACTCGTCTGCGCACGCATGTTTTCTGTGTTACCAGCCACTAGGATGGGCACTGCTACTGGCACTTCTTGCTGCTTGACCAGCGTTGAAAGGCACTCGCGGAAAGCCAACAAGAATTCATCGGCATTCTCTTGGCTGAAGCACATGGGTGGCTTTAGTTTTACCACATTGTCATTGGGCCCATCTGAAGAGACTAGAATTTTGTGCAACTGTTTCATGCGGTTAACCAACCAGCGTGCAGATTTAGTATCCGGCTCACGTGTCTCGCGATTCTTAACGAGCTCAATGCCAACAAAAAGACCCATGCCACGCACATCACCCACCAACTCGAATTCGTATTTGAGCTCTTGACACTGCTGTAACAGATAGTCGCCCACCTTGCGTGCGTTTTCCTGCAGCTCTTCCTCATCAATAATGCGCATGACTGCATTGGCTATGGCGCAGGATACCGGATTACCACCGTATGTATTAAAGTAGGCAACGCCGGTGGCATAGAAGGCATGTGCAATTTCCGGTGTTGTGACAACAGCGCCTACTGGATGACCATTACCCATTGGCTTGGCTACAGTTACAATATCTGGTACCACACCCTGGGTCTCGAAGGCCCAATAATGGCTGCCAACGCGTCCAAAGCCTACTTGCACCTCATCAGCAATGCAGAGACCACCTGCTGCACGCACTGCTTTGTATACCTCACGGAAGTAGCCGTTTGGTGGCACAATCTGACCACCGCAGCTCTGCAAGCTTTCGGCAATGAAAGCAGCCACACCCTTGCCCTCCATTTGTAGCTTATCGCAAATGTCCATAATTGGCTTTGCATAGATTTGCGTCATATCTGCGTTTTTGTAATCCTTGTCAGTGAACTTGCCATTATAGACATCAGGACAGGGTGCCACGTGCACGTAGTCGGGTTTTGCATCGCCTCCAGGTTGATTGAATTTATACGGTGATATCTCCATAACTGACGTCAAGTGACCGTGATAGGCGCTGTAAGGTGGGAAAGGGGAAAAGGTTGATAACCAATGTGCGTGTTTTATTTTATTATATAAAACTTACTGATCCAGAGTAATGATGTCTTGACGCTTGGTATAGTTGCGCACCAGACGTAGTGCTAAGTCGTTGGCCTCCGAGCCGGAGTTCACAAAGAAGCAAACCGACAAAGGTGACGGCATTTTACTGGTCAATCTTTTAGCGCATTGCACGAGTTCATCGTGCAAAAAGCGATTGTTTGTCGAAATAGTGGCCATTTGGAGGCATCCGGCACGCACGACCTCGGGATGGCAATGACCCACTGTAAATGAGATAGAAAGTGAGAGGGCGAATTAAATTAGTGGTGAAAATTAATTCTTTAAATTTAGAATGTTGTATATCAGATTTAAAAATAATCATGTTATAATTTATTTTTTAAATTTTAATGCTTTTACTATTTGTTGTACCGGAATGACTTGGCCCATACCATTTGACCTGACCCATCACCATACCATTACCACTGACATACCGTTGTCATAAGCTTATCAAACTATATTTCCTTTGGATTTCTCTTTTAAGAATTTCAATTGATTTTTTTTTCATTTCAAATTTAATTTGTGGGTTTTGAGTTATTCTTTTCTGAATTCCAATTGATCTATAAGGAATTTCGAACAAAGAAATACAAATTTTGATTTGAAATTCCGAATTTGAATTGGAGCTAGTATCGAATGTTATCGAAATTCGACCATATTCTTTTGATTCTGATATGCATTTCAAAACTTTACAATGAGTTTTAAATTAAAAATTATCAAAACCAACAAGTACCAAATTTATTTTGAATTTAATAAGAATTCGAACAAGAATACGAGATAGAATTAGCTACAAAAAATAACCTTGAATTTGGTCTTGCAAAACATTGGTTTAGCCAAGAATATGATTTTAATTAGACTTGTAACATGATTTAGCGTTTTTTTTTAATGTTTCTGCGATAGCGTTTTTATAAATCTCCGGGAACCAGAGCGACATACTCGTTAACTTAGAACCTCAAAGCGTAAACAATATCAACAAGAAACGTTTTTGCTATAAAACTAGCAGTATCATAAATTTTGCTTTATGTTTTAATTGAAATGTCCTCAAAACTTTGCTGATAACAAATAAGAAAACAACTAAAATAATAGATCCATAACACTTCAATAACACGTGTTCTGAAAAACGTTTCTTTCACGCTACGCTCAAGTTTTTTTCAAGGCACTTTTCTGTTTATTCGTTGCAATCAAAAACTATTTTGGTGTTTAAAAATCTACAAAAGACACACTTATCTCTGGGTTGAACCTAGTTGCTGGCGGTCACAAGTAATAGCATATACTTTTGTTTTCAATCTCGTGCTTAGTTTTTTTCCCGCTTCTCGTTATCGTGCAAACAACAAGCATGTGAATTTCTCGTGTTTTGAGTAATTATTGTTGGTATTGTTGTTTATTTAGTGCGTGAACCCAATAAACAGATCAATGGAAATTTACTATAAATGCGAAGGAAGCAATTGCTTGAGTTTGACTTTTGTTTACTTAGTTTATAGATTGTTTTTGGCGGCAATTCGATTATAAAATGAACTGCGGTATATTTTTAGAAATAGAGTTCATACCGAAATATAGTATTAGTTATGAGCTAATATAGGTCAAGGCTTTAAGGAAAATTAAGTATAAATATGCATGCTGTTTCTGGTTAGCAGTTATAATCTAGACTAAGCAGGGATAATTTAACTACTTGGTAGCTTTATTGTTGGCTTAAAACAGTATTATCAGCAGACTTTTTTTTTTAAATATGTAAAACTTTAGACTTTCTCGTGATATTTTCGTTTGGCAGTTTAACAGTTTCATCAAGAGTATGATTTGAGTTGAAAACTTATTTAGTTATTTTATCTAAATTTGTTTTTCTCGTGAACCTACCCCAAGGAAAAAATTATTTTCTTATTCCGCAAACCCTAAGTTAAAGCTTAAAAAATATAATCTGCATAATATATAAGGGGCATTCTACGCCAAATCTGACGGTTTTAAAAATTTTTATTTTTGATTTCCACCATTTTTTTATATATTTGAGTACTCATCGAAAAACCCTCCTTCCTAAATTTTAGGATTTTTTTGATCATCCGTTCCAAAGATATTGAATTTTCAAAAAAAAAAAAACAGTTCTTTTTGTGGTTTTTTGCTCGTAACTTTTTTGAAACTCATTTAAATGAAAATTATAGTTTAAGATAAAAGTTTAGTTTTTCAATTTGATTTTCGAAAAAAATTCTAAAGAACTATTTAAAGTGTATTAATACGTAATCTTCGATTTTAAAGTTAAGATTGCATTATCTAAAGTGATTGCATATTCTGATTTTCTTCAAAATTTTTTACAGCAAACTACTATTAATTCCACAACTTTTAAGACCAGTCTGGTCGTGGGCCTTCGATTTTTGAAAACTAAAAAAATTTTTTTTATTTTATTAAATTTTGTCATTCATTTATTTCTCTCTAAATTTTGAAACACCTTACATATTTTTTATTATAACATGCGTAGGAAAGTCTTCATTATTGATTAAGATCAGGGACCGAAAATAACTGTTATTTTACAATTTTCAGATGAAAAAGGCATAACGAAAAAGTGGCCGGAAGACTTTTTAAATATACCATTATTATCGTAATGGCAGCAGCTTCGCAAATATTAAATGCCATTTAAATGTTTGGCTGTTACTATAAAAATTAAAATTAACTGTTATTTGTTTGCCTTTTCGATCGATACGCTGGCAGTCAAGTGTGCTGCAATTGGTGTTTTTTCGTATATCAATATTTTTTCGAGGAATTTAGTTTGCTACCGCCAACGTTGCCAACTTTGTGAGAAAAATTCCTTTTCATTCGTTTGTTCATTTTACACACTTTCTTTTGTGCACAACAAAAACAAAGAAAAGACGAAGAAAAGGAGCAACAGCAAAAACAACAAAAAAATTGTTTTCCTTGTTTCTTTTTCCATTTCATGTTATTTAACGAAAGTAATAAGCAAGCAACGTGTAAAATGAATCAAAACAAAAGCAAACCGCGCGAGCGAGCGAGAAAGCAACAATCGGTAAGATGGAAACCAGCGCACAAGTCACTTGAAGTTGCAAGCTCGGCTGGCACTATACGCACTTTGAGCTTGTTTCATATGATTGTATTGGGGGTTGGAATTAATTTTAAAGGTTTTTTTTCGGTTTTTGAGCATTTATTTAGAAACAACGGTACAATGTATATTATTCAAAGTATTGTCCATCGTTAGCTACAACATTTTCCCATCTTTCTGGCAGCATTTGGATTCCGCGCCGGAAGAACGATTCGTCTTTTGAGGCAATCCACGAATCGACCCATTTTTTGGTATCCTCGTAAGAAGTGAAGCGCTGCTCAGCCAAGCCATGCGTCATCGATCTGAATAGGTGGTAGTCGGAAGGGGCTATGTCTGGGCTATAAGGCGGGTGGGGTAGCACATCCCAATTCAGCGCCTCCAACGTTTCCTTGACGGTTCTTGCAACATGTGGCCGTGCGTTGTCATGTTGAAAAACCACTTTGTCGTGTCTTTTGGCATATTCCGGCCGTTTAACCTTTAATGCTCGGCTGAATTGCATCAATTGTTGTTGGTAGCGTTCCCCAGTGATGGTTTCGTTAGGTTTTAGCAGCTCATAGTACACGACACCCTTCTGATCCCACCAAATACACAGCATAAGCTTGGCGCCATGAATATTCGACTTGGCCCTCGATGTTGATGCATGGCCGGGTGGTCCCCACGACTTTTTCGCTTAGGATTATCGTAATGGATCCACTTTTCATCGCCAGTGACAATACGATGCAAAAAACTCTTCCTTTTATGCCGTTGAAGCAGTTGTTCGCACATGCAAAATCGCCGTTCAACGTCTCTCGGCTTCAACTGGTACGGCACCCAATTTCCTTGCTTTTGAATCATTCCCATGGCCTTCAAGCGTTTGCCGACCGTTGATAAGTCGACTCCCAATGATTCTGACAATTCTTGAAGGGTTTGACACGGGTCTTCATCGAGCAAAGCCTCCAATTCCTCATCTTCAAACTTTTTCGGCTGGCCCGGACGCTCTTTGTCTTCCGTATCAAAATCACCACTTTTAAACCGACGGAACCAGTACTCACAAGTAGAAATCGATGGAGCATAGTCCCCGTAAGCCTCAGTAAGCGTGCGTTGTGCTTCAACCGCTTTTTTCTTCAAATGGAAGCACAAAAGTAAACCTTCCCGCAAATTGCGTTTTGTTGGAACGAAAGTCGACATGTTCACAGAGAAAAAAATATATGTTGTTTACACTTCAGTGGAATGACACATACTGAAAAATGAAGCTTAGACAATGTGCTTTGAAATGAATATAGTCACAGGTGTGCCCGATGCGATCTATTGATAGTTACGCCATCTCTTAGAAAACCTTTAAAACTAATTCCAACCCCCAATATGTGCAGCGTTTTCCAGCTTTTCTTCTCGGTTCGGTCCGGTCCAGCAACAAGTCGCCACTATAAATGCGCCCTTATGGTCCAGTTAGCCTCGCATGGCATACAAAGAAGTAAAATATAAGGAAATGGTGTTGCTTACACATACACTGTACGTGAACTGCCGCACCATTCGTAAATTGTGCGAGCGAGAAAGAGTGTGTTTTTTGACAGTTTTGAGAACCCTGGCATCTGATTAGAAGTCTCCTCAGCAAAATATTCGAAAATAATTTAATTAAAAGCATTTTTCACTGCTAAAAAAGCTCCAATTTAAAAAAAACAACCACAGAAATAATTGCAACATGAGTTGTGCGGTTAAAAACTGTAAAAGTTCCCGAAAACTAAGGAACAGTGCTATTTCATTCCACAGGTAAATATGCCCACATAGTTTGGATTTCTTACACAGTAGTGCTTTATTTATTTACTAGCAATATTTTTTAAACTTATTTGTGTTCGAAATTTATATATTTCTTATTAGAAATGCTTTAAAACTGCAAATTAGACCACGGGTATTTCGCGCCATTTTGATCAAACCACATCTGTCAAAACAGAAACACTGCTTCAGGGGCGCAGTGATTTTTCACTGTTGAATACATTTTTGGGGCGCTCTTGTTTTCAGCATAGTTAATGAGATTTAATAAATTTTTTTGATATAATTTTACTTTTTCTTATTTTTATTAAATGTATTTGGGTCTCTAAACCTAGATCTGAAAACAAAAATTGTTGCACTCGTTTGGTTTAGGAAATAAATTGGTTTAGTTTGAAAATTCAGTGCAAATTTTAAATGTTGTTGAAGCTATTTTAATTTACACTGAACTTTCAAACGAGAACGACAATTTTTGTTTTCATATTTAGGTTAAGGAGGCCTTAGTACATTTAATAAAAATAAGAAAATTAATATTCGTGTCCGGACCCTAAAGTAAAATGATGCCATTTTTCAGATTTCCGCACATTCCGCAAATTAAAATATTATGGATTCGTTCCTTAGGGTTGGAACCCAATGATATAAATAAAGGATCGCGTGTTTGCTCTAAACATTTTTATGAATATGATTTCATCGGCAATTCATGTTCTAGCCACAGACTATTTCCTTATTATAATAGAATTTAATTTATAACATTTATTTAATAGAATTTATTAACTTATTATAATAGAATTTTGTTAAACACACAACACTTCCTGATAGGTAAAAGTATATTTGATGGTCATATTAAGTCTTCCGGCCATTATAATATTATAGTTAAATATATAATTGAATTTTTTTTAAAAACAAGGTATTTTTATATAACTAAAAAAACTAATAAAAAACCAACAATTAGGCAAAAATTACATAAAACTATTCATTTCAAAGGAGTTTAAAAATAATTTATTTCATTTGTGTTCATTTATTATTTTTATTAATTTATTTATATAATTATTATAATTTATAAATTTTTCAATTTTTATACTTTAAAAAATTTAATGCATGCATTTTTTTCTATAAATGAAAATAAATCAAGTAGATAACTTTTATCATATTTATTTTCTTGCTAATTCACACCTTTTTATAATTTTACTAATATTATTTTTTGCTTTCGGGTGAAATAGGCCTACTGGGGAACCGAACACCCAAAAAAAAATCGGTAATGCACCAATTTGTATACCTCAAGGGTGGTGTGGAAATACAATTTAATATTTTAATGTATAAGAAAAAACATTAACAGTTTGGGCCTTCTTTCACGATGTAACCGAATACAGCCTCGTGTAAATGTTTCTGTATTTGTGTAGACCAACACCAATCTAAAAAATACCACACTTTTGTGCTATTACACCACTTCCTTATATCTTACTTCTTTGATGGCATAGCAGTGCATGGCTTAACAAGCGTCACATCGAAATCTGTTTAATAGGATTTGTGTGTATCTGATTATGCACAACATGGCAACGCATGGCAATGCTCAGATAAAAACAGAAATGCATCTCTGACTACATAGATAAACATGGAAGATCTATTTCATTTTAATATCTGTGTATTCTTCTATGTATTTGACGTTTTGGCAAAACAGATGTGAAGTTGTAAAATTGTTTGATCAAGTGCGGTTAATTTACTAAAATAAAATCGTTGTATTCTTCTTTTTTATTGTTTTATTTTGACCATGTGACTATGCTTTGCATAATCACCATTTATTTAGCTGTGTGCTAGCTGCTTATCTGCGTTGCATGCGCTGCTGTGCCATGCGAGGCTAACTGGACCAATAGTGTTGAGTCTACACCAAAATTTTGCGTGTAGAATTAAATGTCTAAAAATTTTTGTTCCTACAGCATACTAAGCTTTAGCAGTAATCAGTATTTAAACAGCAATTGTTTTAAAATTAAATTTTTTTTACTGTTCAATTGTCCTTCAATAAATCAATTCCGCTTAAAATACAGATTCTTCAGCGCTTAAAACCTGTAGCGCCAGAGTAAATTTAACTAAGAAGAGTAACTTTAAGCACGATTTTTGTTGAAACATACTTTTAGTAGTGTTAGTGTTGAGTCTACACCAAAATTTTGCGTGTAGAATTATATGCCTAAAAATTTTTGTTCCTACAGCATACGAAGCTTTAGCAGTAATCAGTATTTAAACAGCAATTGTTTTAAAATTAAATTTTTTAGATTGATTATTGTTCAATTATCCTTCAATAAATCAATTCCGCTTAAAATACAGATTCTACAGCGCTTAAAACCTGTTGCGCCAGAGTAAATTTAACTAAGAAGAGTAACTTTAAGCACGATTTTTGTTGAAACATACTTTTTCAAAACTGGCTACACTACTGAAAACAAACTAATTCTACACATCTTTTACCAAAATGAGCGTCTTTGGAAAATTTTTCTTGGTTTTACACGCAACAATATGGTCAAATATAATGTCAATTTTTTCCACTTTTTTTCACACTTCGTAATTTTCTTAATTTTCCATTTTGGTAAAAGATGTGCATTCATTCAATCCTGAAAAACATTTAATTTTCAGGCGATCTGCGTGATGATGTAAAATTACCAGGCAAATTAAATTTTTTGTGTATGTAATAAAATTTTTTAGAAAACATCTTTTATGCCTTAATTTTAACCGCTTTGACCTAAAACCTGCCTTTAATTATATGCTATGGCACATTCAAATTAAAATAAAAAAGTCAATACATTTAAGTAAAAAACAAATACAATACTCTTTCTATTTAGAGCTTAGTAAAAATATTCCTTCTTTTGATCAAAATACGATCTTTATCAAATTAAAGCATTAATGGTTTTATCCCCTAACTTAGACCTTAATTTATTGCATATAAGACCTGCAGAGAAAAAGCACCGCTCCGCCTCAACGCTTGTTAGTTCGATCGTTGAAAGGGGGATATATGTAATGATAGTTTGAAAAATTTTAGATTTAATTAGATTTTAGAAAAATTAGATATTCAAAAAAATTGTTTTCAGCAATCCCGGGATTCGAATCGAATAATCCCGGGATGTTCGGGTCTTAAACAAGAATGGGATCCCGGGATTGCCATCCCTAGTTACGATACAGATTTTCCCTTCAAAGAAGTAAAAAAATTTTATAGTTTTATTTATTTAATTAAACTTAAAAACTATATAAAGTTTATTTCAGGTCCGTAAAAATAGAAAACTGAAAAAATTGAGTCAATCTTTGTATTATATGAGCATTAGGGCGGGTTGATTTTTTATTTGTAAATCGTATAGCAAAAAAATAAACTACATTAAATTCTAAGAAAATTCTCCGAAGAAACCATGTATCTAAAATAAAATCCTAATCCGCGCCTCTCGACTTGAAAATTTATATGCCCCTTTTTCTACACTCAAAATTTTTTTACATTAAAATAATATTCACCCAAGTAAAAAAGTTTGTATATAATTTTATATTTAATATTTTTATAAGGAACATAGATAAACAAGTCTTATTTTATAATGCAAATAAAAACAAACAAAATTTCAGTAATTTTTCAGTAATTTTTTTACCATAAACAAATTTTGTGTCATTAAAAGAAATAAGGTCTTTAATACATACAAAGAAGCAATTATAGAATACAAAGAAAACTTTACTTATTGGTTATATGTTAATTTTGTTAAGTCTTTTTTACTCTCCATTCTAGGTACTTTGGCACGACTTTCTATAGTTACCACTATTTGATCTATATTTCTATAGATAAAATAAACTGGATTAGAGGTCATGCCTTTTTCCTGTTTTAAGAAGTATGTTTTGCATATTTTATTCCAAAAAAAAAAATTTTTTTTTTAATTATTCTTTGTTTTTTGCAAAACGCTGTTTAGGTAAAACGTGTTCTAACTATTTTTCATATAAAACGCAAATGAGAGGAGATGCAAATTGGGGTTCAACTGCTTTTTTGATAATTGAATATATTGATTAGTCTCAAAACAAAACCTGTATTGCATAAACTATAATATAATAAAACATAATAGCTATATTTTAAAAAAAAAATTTTTAGCGAAAGAAGAGGAAAAAAAATTTCAAGTCTAGAGGCGCGGATTAGGGTCTGATTTTAGGCCTATGGTTTCTTCGGAGAATTATCTTAGAATTTTATGTAAATTACATTTTTGCTATACGATTTTTCAATTTTTTTCATCCATACAAATCAACCCGCCCTAATGAGCATACTTATAAAATTTCTACTTTTGTTAAAATTTTTCAACTTTTGTCACCATTTTTCTACTTTTGTTGCCATTCATCGTGTTTGATGCCATTTTTTCAAAATTCAAATTGAGATCAGCTCTCAGTACTCTCACAATATAAATTTAAAAATTTTTTCTCTGTTATGAAGGTTTAAAACAATTTTCAGTAACATTTTATTTCTCAGTCGCGGTAGACTTTTCAGTGAAAATGCCCATATGTTCTATTTGATAGTGGTATAACTCCATTTGTGGCTAAAAAATCGTTTATATTATTTAATTATTTTATAAATAACTACTCTGTGATAAAATTTGACCCATAAATAATGCTAAAAATATATCCTGAATCCGTTAATAATTGCCAATGTTTTTAATTTTTATCAAAAGCAAATATTTAAATATCTCAATATATATAAAAGAAATATACCATGGCTGCATTAAAAAAGTCTTAAATTCTTTGAGTTTGCTCAGCCAAAATGGTCTTCACAACGTCCCTTTTCAGAAATATACCATGATTACTTTGTTGCATTCGCAAAGTTTTAAATTGTTTGGCACTGTAATTAACATATGCAAACTATTGCATATATACATAATTTAGCCGATCATGCAAAAGTAGTACCCAATTTAAAGTTTCCACTGTTTATTCTTATCGTAAAGAATTGTGTCACATTTAATTTTCTAAAATAATAATGATAATAAAAACTAACATCAACTGCAACCTAAATGCAAGTGAATGCAATCTAATGTAAAGTTCTGTGCGATCTACACGCACTTGATTCACGTGATCGTTGCACGATCAGCAACGCTCTGGTGTTGAGCCGCACCATTTGCAACAATACGAGTAGAAGGCTTAAGGTTGCGCTTGCTAAATTGCCTTCCTCTGTACTTATTTTTATTTATAAACTAGAAAATAAAAAAAAAATATTTGTTCTGCATTAAGTTCAACGCATATGTGTTTTTGCGCTATGAAACCCTCATAAAAATTTACCGATAAGGTTCTGCGATATCTAAGTAGCTGCTCTAGTTTTGAGTTTCTAGTAGTCAAGATGACCATGCTTCTTAGTCGCATGCTTCAAAGTCGGGTTACTTTGTTGTGTAGTGAGAATGCCTCAAGGGTCAGTCTGGGTGACCGTTTTTATTTCTGATTTTCATTTTGATTTTCGTACCTGAAACGTGCACAGCACGAGCATCGCACGCGTTGGTAAACGCCTGCCTCCACAAATTATATATTTGTTTTTTTTTTGTTTACATTTTTGTTTTTATTGCTTTCATTTATTCCGCTCGTTTGTATGAACGACCCTGTTGATCAACATCAATTTGGCACAATTTAGCAAGCATAAATATACTGTTTACTACTTAGTTTTGCTCAATTTATCATTGTTAGTGTTGTTATTATTGGTGATAAATGTTGACGATGATACGTGCATAAGTACTCGTACTTAAATGCACCGGTTAATCTGTGCACAGCTGTTATAAAACGTAATTTCTTTAAAATTTAAAAAATATTAACTTCACTATTTTTACAGTTATTAGAAAAATAATATGTCATGATAGTGAAACATAGAGTCAGACACTGAAATTTTCTGTCTGTACTTTCTGGTGCAGAGCAATCCTTTTGCAATACAGAACGTGCTAGCATTTGTGTATTTATTTTAATCGATTATCTCTATGGAAAAATTCTATAGAAACGTGATAATTAATAGTTTGAGGCCCCGTCTAACGCTTGTTTGTTGTCAATATTCAAATAATCAGCTGTTCTTTGTTTGCACTTTTAAACATACAAAGTATATATATTTATTTCGGTGATGCTTATACCACTTATCAGTAGTGCATATTGTTTTCGGAGCAAATATTTATTTTTAACGCCTGCCTGCTAATTCAAACAAAATTTTATTTTTGGGATTTTTTCCCAAACGTGACTGTCTTCAAAACACAAACCGAGAAACACACCTCCTATCATTTGATTCTTCCTAGAATGGAATAGTTAGTATGTTTGTGAAAACTTGTGATGATAGCGATAACGAGGCAGTTGAGGCAGTGCAAATAGATGTTGCAATGGTTTTGAAAATAATTTGTGCGTACAAAAGTTAAAAAATCCGGATTTGGTTTAATTTGAACACACTACAAAATGAAGTATCTTTGCGGTTTCATAGGTTGGAGAAATCTATAAGGCTATTCACAGTTTAAGCGTACTTTCAACAAATCGTATTTATAGCATTTGTTATTGTTCAAACTGTGAGCACCTCGCCATGTGACTGTCGTATTAAAAATTTATGCAACCCTGTGATGTATGTGATTATGCGGCTGCAGACAAAGCATAAAAAAATGAGGTACAAAAAACACGTCCAAGGGCTACTTTTATTTACGCGTGCCTGCGTATTTGCGTTTGTATGCAAAACAATAACAAAGCAAAATACGCTTTCGTAAATTGGCGTACAAATAGCAAATCGTACAAATAGCAGACCCGCGTATTCAAACTGTAAATAGCCTAATTATTTATACTGTTATATGAAATTGTAGTGAACATGTTGTGTTCCAGGTAAACTCCAAAAGTGCTGGGCCGATTTTTATGACAATAGTTTTAACATATCATATTTGTGCTACAGCATTATTTAGGGTTATTTTTCTTTCGAAATTTTAATAAGAATTATATTTAATTAAAGTGTTAAGTTATTCAAGAAATCATCCCAGCTGCCACGCATTGCTTAAACGTTTTCTTTTCATGCATTTGTGTTGCGAGAGTTTCAAGACGCGGATAACTGCGGCCTGCTAGTTATTTAACAGAGCTGTAAAATCGGCATTCATATTCAGAATTTTAGGTACAACTGAATAACGACATAAGCATGCATTCAATGGTTGGAATGCATAAAAAGTGAGCTTTTGCTCCGACTCGATTTTTCGATTAAAATCAAGAGAGTTTATGAATTTTTTACTTGAAAAATCGAGTCGGAAAAACTCATAAACTCTCTTGATTTTACTTGAAAAATCAAGTCGGAGCAAATGCTCACTTTTTATGCATTCCAGCCAATTAATGCAAAATTTATTTATAAATAAAATTTTTAATTTAATTAATTTTTTAAAAAATGATTAATTATTCATTTCAATTATTCATTTTCGTTGCTCAGAATAATGTATTAATTTTTTATTCATTTCAATGCTATTCACAAAAAATTCAATTCACAAAGAATTTCGGAATTTTAAATTATTTCCTCTTTATTCATTATTCATATTTTATTTGTTATTAATTTTTTATTCATTATGCATTTGTTATTCTTTATTAATTTTTCTTTCATTATTCATTTTATAATCATTATTCATTTGTTATTCATTATTCCTTTTTTATTAATTATTAATTTTTTATTCATTATTCCCTTGTTATTCATTATTAATTTTTTGTTCATTACTAATTTTTTGTTCATTATTAATTGTTTATTCATTATTCATCTTTTATTCATTCTTCACTTGTGATTCATTATTAATTTTTTATTTATTAATAATTTTTTAATTATTATTCATTTTTAGTCATTTTTTATTCATTATTCATTTTTATTCATTATATCCTAGTTATTCATTATTAATTTTTTATTCATTATTCATTTTTTATTCATTATTAAGTTTTATTGATTATATCCTTGTTATTCATTTTTTATTCATTATTAATTTTTTATACATTATTAATTTTTTATTCATTATTAATTTTTATTCATTATTCATTTTGTATTCATTATTCATTTTTTATTCATTTTTTATTCATTATTCATTTTTTATCTATTATTCATTTTTTATTCATTATTCATTTTTTATTCATTTTTAATTTTTTATTCATTATTAACTTGTTATTCATTATTACTTTTTTTATTCATTATTAATTTTTTATTCATTTTAGTCCTAAGCCATAAATAAAAAATGAGTAACAAATGAATAATGAATAAAAAATTAATAATTAATACAAAATGAATAATAAATAAAAAATTAATAACGAATAACAAGTAAATAATAAATAAAAAATTAGTAATTAATAAAGAATAAATAATGAATAAAAAATTAATAATGAAAAACAAGTTATTAAAAAATAAATTAATTTTTTCAATGATGGTGTGTTGGCTGCACTGTTGTTTGCTTTTGAGAAATAAATTGAACTAAGAAAACAAATGCGAACAACTTCAAAAATATCTTACAAAGATTTGCTACGTAGAGAAGTAAATAAAAGAATTAAATAATATTTTATTTCTTTCATTGAATTGTTCTCGGTAATCGAGAATCATTAGATCTTCATCATTGGATAAGGACGAATACGTTTCTAGCAATTCTTTTATAATAACATTAGTTGCAGACCCAACTGTTGCGTTTATATTTGCCACATCACAATTTTTATAATACTTATTTTGTCATCCGTAAAAAAGATTAAACTGTAATGAAATGTCAATGATAATGTTTAATATTTTACTAACATATAACTTTTTTGTTCATTCAGTTGGTATCATTTGAGGGCAGAATTTCAAAACCGTCGATCTTGTGAGTGCATAAAATCTGTATTTTTTCTACATCTGAGGTCAACATTTTCGAGAAAAGAACACGATTCCATTTTAGAGGTCACAATTTGTATCGAGAAAAGAACGGAAAAATACAGAATTCTCAAAGAGGGCAGAAAAAATTCGGAATTTTTTGAGAAAAGAAAACGCCATAAGATTCTTGAAAAAAAAAATATTTTTTGTAGGAATGCAGTCTTGTGTGCATATGTATTACAGACAATTTGGTGCATAAATTGCCCTTGTAAGATGTATGGTTTGGGAGTTATGACGAAAAACCAGATGCTTTTGGCCTACTATTACTACAAAAAGGTGTTCTACAACTCCTAAACTATAAGAGAAAGAGCAAAACGCATTTCGACAAAGAAGTAACCCGTCTTAAAGACGATGCCATGACGATCATTTTTACGCATGAATCGTCCTTGTTATTTTGGATTTTATGGGAACTTTATGACAAAAAAACGAAAAAAATATCACTCAAAAAGACATATGAAATTAACATGTAATATAATTTTTAAAATTCTTTCAAGGATGCCGCCTTGTAGGTAGAGGCTTAACGAACATTTTGGTGCACCAAAAATGACGTATTAAACTAAGATTCTTAAAAAAAAATTATTTTTTGTAAGAATGCAGTCTTGTGTGTATATGTATTACAAACATTTTGGTGCATAAATTGTTTTTGTAGGATGTATGGTTTGAGAGTTATGACGAAAAAAACCAGATTTTTTTTTAATAATGAAGGAATTAATAATGAATAAAAATTAATAATGAGTAGCAAATGAATAAAGAATATAAAATGAATAATAAATAAAAAATTAATAATGAATAACAAATGAATAATGAATAAAAAATAAATAACGAATAAAGAATGAATAACGAATAAAGAAAGAATATTTTAAAATTCTTAAATTCTTTGTGAATTGCATTCAAATGAATAAAAAATTGATTCATTATTCTGAATAATGAAAACGAATAATTGAAATGAATAATTAATCTTTTTTTTTAAATCAATATGAATTTAACGTTAATTAATTTATAAATCAATTTTGCATTCATTGAATGCATTCTTATTTCGTTATTCACTGATTAACTTTTTGTGAATAAAATCAAATTGAACGCATTCGTTTACACCTGTTATTTAAAAATTTTTACGTATGGCCATTTCCACAGAAAAGTCTACAGCGACCAAAAAATTAAAACTTATTAAAAACTTATTATTTTATAATAGGGGTATTCACGGGTTGATGCGAAACGCAGTTGCGACGATGCGAAAATGCAAGATTGCGAACTTTCGCATCACTCCAACAACAAACACATTAGAAGCAATTTTGCAACTCTTCTTGAATTACGCACTGCCAAAACCTATTGCGAGAACGCACAAGCAGTGATGCTAAACAGCTGACTCATGTTTTGGTTGTTTTCAAACATAGTTGCCACCTGGGTAAATTTTTTTCGTTGATTTTTTTTTTGTGATTTTGAAATGAGGTGACAATATATTTACTGTGCATTCGACATATAATTTTTATTGCATAATTAAGTTGCAATATTGATGTTCAAGCGTTAGTGCGCATAATATCTTGCATTTTCACACTCTTACAATTCGCAACAACCCGTGAATACCCCTACTATTATCTAAGAGAAACATTTAAATTTTATTAGTAAATGTTTTGTAAATGTTTTTGTTTTAGTAAAAATTAAAGACATTGGCTAAAGATAATAAAAAAATTGTTGAGCCAAGGAATGAAAAATATATTAAATTTATTTTTTAATTACTTAATTGCATAATTACTTAACTACATTATTACTTAATTACTTAATTGAGCTACAATGGAAATTTAAGTTACGTAATGCCAGATTAAAAAGCCCAATAAAAAAAGCCAGAGAAGTTTTTTTAAATTCGATAATTTGAAAAACAAACTAACATTATTTCAGATATTTCGAAGAAAAGTTGTGTACAAAAAGTCTTGTCCAATTCAGAGAGTTATGCAAATTCGGTAATCCAAGTCAAAAATCACTTCTGTTTTACGTAACGCCAGCACATATTTTTGCTTATATCTTTAAGTCCTTAGGATCGATTGTTGTCATTGTTTTAACAGTACTACTTAATTACTATGCAAATATAAAAAATACTTTTTGAAAATAAGACTTTTTCATTATTTTTTTAAATATATTTTCATAAAAATCGTACGTAACGCTAGTTTGGAAATGCCCATATATATACATATACTAGCTGAACCCGGTGTGCTTCGCTACCCCCTCGTTATAAAATAAAATTAAAAGTATTTATATATTTACAAAAATTTATTTATTTAATTTTAATTTAATTATCGCAATGCTTCTCCCTTTTTTTTGTTGTAAACCAATTAGAATTCAGTACTGAACCGCATGTAATTTGCTTCATGCTCCCCCTTTTTATTTTTAGACCAATCAAAAAGCAGCAATTTCACAATCAGCTGTTTTGCAGACAGTTGTCGGAGAAAGAGAATGGGACTACCTTACTATTTTAGTTAATATGTATTTTAAATTTGAGGTAAAGCCGTTAATAAACGTAGTAAAAAAGTAGGTGCAGAAGTGTGCATGGTCGAAAAGTATTATCATGTAATAAGTATTCCTGAGTCAAAGCTGCACGCTGTGAAAATTTAAGATCGGCTAACAGGTCCAGCCTCCAATATATCGCAAACAAAGTGGCGTGCTCCGCCCACTTTTCTTTTGGTACGTATTTTTATTCATGCTAATACCATATATAGCAAATACTACCGCCGTTGGTCAAAAAATGCCCAAGATATGACGATTTTAAATTTTGGGTTATATGGACGAGGCCACGCCCCTTTGTCCACTCACAACTTTATAAAGTCAAGAATTTATTATTTCGTAAGAATATCCTATTGTGAAAATTTAATGACGATCGGTCCAGTAGTTAAGACTACATTACGATTTTTAAATTTCCTAAAAATGGGCGTGGCCCCACCCACTTTTTTCCTGGTACGTATTCCTAATAATACCAATACCATATGTACCAAATATCATCGACGTAGGTCAAAAAATGCCCAAAATATGGCGATTTAAATTTTTGGTTATATGGGCGGTGCCACGCCCCTTTGTCCAATAAAAACTTCATATAGCCTATTATTCCTTCCAGAGTCATAGTAACATACTGTGACAGCTTCAGGAAGATCGGTCCAAGGGTTTGGGCTCCTATAAAGCACAAACAAACAAACAGACAAACAGACATTCATTTTTATATAAATATACCATATTGAAAGCAGATTAATTATAATTAAAGTAAAATGGGGCGAAAAAGGGGGATTTGGTAATAAAAAATCTATGGCTACCTTACCTGTAGATAAAAAGTATATAAAACTTTAGGTAAATACATATTACAAAAAAGTATTTTGTATAGCAAACATTGTCAGTGGTATAAGTATCTGAATTAAAAAAGGGAGCGGTGAAGTGGGAGTGGTTCATAGTAATATGGCGACGTTAACAGTATTAAGAGCAATATACTACCAAATAAAAAATAATCCGTTGGAAGGAACAAATTTGTACAGAGAACAAAAAGTTTAAAACTTAAATTTGGCATGAAAAGGGGCGTTAAAGGGGGCGTGGCGTACAAAATGTTTATTTCTACCTCGCCTGGAGTATAATGTGTATACAATTTGAAGTAAATCTGTTAAAAACTATATGGGAGCAATTACATAATTTTAAAAAAGTGGGCGTAAAAGTGGGCGTGGTCGAAAAAGTACCCTATTAATCATGCCAGAGTCCCAGTTAAATGCTGTGAAAATTTCAGGAAGATCGGTCTAGAGGTTTGGTCTCCTATAAGGTACAAACAAACAAATAAACAAACACACATTCCATTTTATATATATAGAAGAAGAAGATAATTCTTCTGTACTTGTGTTTGTGACTGAACTCTTCCTAAACGGCCACAAATTCCTTAACCGATCATACGATTATCATAAAAATTTGTATAATGATATTTTCAGATATGATGAGTATTTTTTCACTATCTATTTCGACCTATCTTTAATACCAGAGGGCACTGTAGTACAAAGAGTTTACAAAACCGCTAAAAACTCTAAGCAGCCAATACGGTTAGCATGAAATTTTGTTTTAAGAGGTTTTCCGGTAGTATGAGTGTTTGACGCTATCTAATTTGATCTATCTTTAACACTGTAGGGAACTGTAGTAAAATATTTTACATAAGCGCCAAGAACACTTAAACCGCTCATATCAACAGCCGTAGTTTTAGAGTTATTTTAACGAAATTTAATTTTACATTTTTTTTTAAAAAAAAATCCAGTTCGATGAAGAACCAAATCGGATAAAAAATAATCCTACCTCCCATACAAAGTGACAATATCATAAGTGTAAAATCTCATTAAATGCTACAAAAATAAATCTAATAACTTTGAATTTTTCACTTAAGCTATAACCGATAGGTATGCATACTGAGTCCTGAAATCAGTGATGAGAAAACCATATGAACACTACGCCTACCTCCCATACAAATTTATGAAAAATGGTTTAATCTTTTTAAATTCTACACGAAGCACTTAACTATGCACTTTACAAGTGCAATTTGGTAAAACAAAAAGGAAACTGTCTTTTTTCTATTCAAAATGACGTCACCATAATAGGAAATCCTTTATAGATTCTAAAAAAATTAATGTTTAAATATGAAATTTTTTTAACCTATACTTAATTTAATCGATACCATTAAATTTTAACTTTGCTTTTTATATTTGTCTTAAAAAACATCAAAAATTACCGGTTGCTTTGTGCTCAAAAAATATCAGTCAAACTAGAATTTTTATTTTTTAAAGTAACCTATAATTTTTTTTTCTTAAGATCAAAGAACCAAGGCATGCGCCTTGTATAACAAACAAGGTTTGCTCTTTGACCTGAAAAGAAAGTGATAGATTATTTAGAGGAATTGATTGGAACCATACGTGAATTATTGATTAGGCAAAACAAACGATTATTACCGGCTTTTCAATAGAATTCATAAATTGCCTATTTCTTTTTTTAAATGTCTTTGGGAGAGTACCTACATTATGTTTATTATGTTTATTAAAAAAAAAACAACAATCTTAAAATTGGCTATTGATGGAAATAAAGAAATATACGCTGATTGATAAGCTTACGATTAGGTTTGCGTACCTTCGCGAAACAGCCAGAGTGTGGTTTTAAGCAAACCTTGAACTTTTATGCGCTATTTTTGCTAATCATAAAAAATATACCAATATTGTCTGGAGTCAATAACTTTCAAATCATCTATTAATTTTGTTTTTTTATAACTTTTTTCAAAAGATAATTTTTATGGATGTATTTTTATAACATACTGTTTCAACTTAATTTTCATGTGTTAATTTTTAAATAAGCAATAAACATACTCAAAAGATGATAAGACGATACGAGTTGTGACTGCGTCTGAAAACTAGGTAATAAAAAATGGGCTTGCTTCTAAGCAAACTTAAAGCTGCACCAAATTAGGCTATAAAAACAAAGACATTAGTCGGGCATAAATAAATCCATAAAGTCAGAAAGAAATTATTTTCAAATACAAAACAAAAACAAAAATAATTAGAGAGCAAAAAGTTTAGATTGCTGATTTTCGAAGGTGATCTGCGTGACCTATTTTTTGCCTTTATTGCGCTGATGTAGGCACCATTTGCAAGAGATACCAGCGTCATATAGTACAAATACTACGTCTTGTTTGTTGTTGTGTTATTTTTTTCTATGCCCTGCACGTAAAGAAATATTTTGCAATTGATTTACTTGTGAACTTATTACTTGTTGCACACTTAATTTTGTAAGATAAGAATGAGTTTAATGTGTTTAATGCAATTAAACCTGCAAATAAGCAAATTTTGTATAGCTAAAAGAATTAATGTTAGATGATGGTTAATTAAGTTATAAACTTACCATGTGCCACATTATTGATGCAGTCCAGGTAACGTGTACCTTCCTCATCGAACATATACTGTCCTTGACCTCGCACAATTTTCAATGGATCCGAACGATAGAAGAGTTGACATGCTTGTCTAAGATTATTCCAAAATTTAGGGTTGAGTTGTAAACAATTTATGTGTTTAATTTGAAATGAAAAGAAGAGTATAAGAAAATAATAGTATTAATAAAAATAGAAAGCACGAATAAGCTATTTGGTTATTTGGTTTGGTTATTATTTTTGTTTTTGATAAAACTGAAAATTCGTAAGGCTATAAAAGCACGGCTTTGTACCAAAAGGCACTTATAGCTCCGCATTGGTTTTGACACATTTTAAGTAGTAGCTGTAAATAATTTGCAAAATTAGTGGACTTTAGTTAATATGGAAAATGTTCAGTTTTGCGAAAGGTTTTATTTTCAAAGAATTAGTTGTTATAATTTGTCTTTTTTCTTAAGAAATTGTTATTGAGCTCATATTAAAAAGGTACGTTATTATATTTTTTTTTAATTTTTGGAACGAAGTTCTTTTAGGCGGCTTGTGAGTGGTGTGAATTGGTAGAAACCGTCACGTAACAGTGAGATTGCTGTGTTTGTATGTGTACAAATATCGAGCAGATAAGGTTCATTTATAATGTTGTAGCACTTATAAATGATACCTTGAACACATTGACGACGACAGCAACAGTGCGTCAAATGTCAAATTATTTTTACATGCTTTTCTTATGGAGGTGAAGTGGTGAAAATGTTGCAACGACAATGAGTGATTGCAACAAAGTCGCTGTCGTCGGTTTAGAATTTTTTCTAATTTCACGTGCGACAACAGAGCAATATAAGTGTTTGTGTATACGTGAATGAAACAATCTAATGATACTTCCAGATTGTTGTTTCTTTCTTCATGTTGTTTTGCACTGTTGCAGTCGTCGTCAATGTGTTTAGTACATAAGCCTTGGTTCTAAGCATGGTAGAAGAATACAGGTAGATGCACTAGATGAGAGCATACTGCCGGACATGTCAAAACGATGCAAAACTTTTTATTTCTTTTCTTTTGTTTCCATTCGCCACACAGCTGAATTTGACAGACATGGCAGTATGAAAAGAGAGCACAGTCAGCGCTGTAGCTACCTCTATCCTTATACCATGATTCTAAGAAAGGTTCATTTATAAGGTTGTGGCACTTGAGAGAAATGCGCTTCCTTCCGCCTTTGCTTGAACTGTCACTGTGCTTTTCTTTGTTCTAAGCATTAATTTTCTTGATTCTTTTCAGCCATTCTGACAGTTCGACTAAGCTCGCTCTCAAGTGCCACAAACTTATAAATGTGCATTCATTTCCTTGATTTTTCTTCATCCATTCTGACAGTTTGACCCATGATATAATTATTTGACAAGGTAGCCGTGACAGTTTTTTGGCGGTTGGTAGTTGTCAAAAACAGCTAAAGGAGTTGTAGTTTGCTACTGTTGAATAGCTATTTGCTTATTTTTAACTTTTCTTTGATTCATTAAATTTGTTCGCGAAGTTTATTGGAATGTTTTTAGGTTGCTGCGATTGACTAGCTATGTATGTTTAAGTCGTTGCTTATTTTTTCACATCTCTTTGATTAATTGCATGAACAGCTAATTTTGACAACTACCCATCGCCGCTCGTGAGAAAAAAGCCAGTCTACGCTACTACCTTGTCAAATAATTATACCATGAGTTTGACCAAGCTCGCCCTCAAGTGCCACAACCTTATAAAAGAGCCTTGGAGCAGACTACAAACTAGCAGGCGAGTGCGCCGTGTGTGAGTACGAGTCAGTGATGTGATTTGGAGGGATTTCGCCCTTTTTGTGGGATTTTTAAACCTTAAAAAGGCGAGAGGGCGTTTGAGTTTTTTGGCGGGTTTTTTTGCTGTGTAAAAATTTTTAAAGATTAAAATTCTTTACAAGAACTGGGGCCGAATGACAGCATCAGTGATCGAGCAAAATCGTCAAAATTTATCGGCACTTGTCTCGACGTGGCTTTCGTAATTTACACGACTACGGATGCTGTAATTCAGCCCCTGATTAGTATCACTTCACTTATCCTGTAATCTTGTGCAATTGCCATTTCAGTTTTATGTTTCGTCAATTTTTCGTTTAAATTGAATAAAAAAATTTTCAATAAATTTAAATTAAATTGATCAGATATCTGATGTTTGCCTTATTTTGGATTCAAACTTTCTTCAGCTTTATTCATAACTCAGCTAATTTATATACAATATAATTATATATTTACTAAGGGGCCCTTAAAAGAAGTAACATTTTTACGCCTTTAAAAATTAACCTGGGTCTATTTTATGACAACTCCCAAAATATTTTGGATGTTACGATAACCGTCAGTGAGCTAAAACTTTTTGGAAAAACTTCAAAAAACTACGTTTTTCGTAATATATTGGCTGGTGTTATAGTTGTAAAAGAATACACTGTTAGAAATTATAGGCCGAAAAAAGCTCTTTCAATCTGCATCAAAAAATTTAAAATTTTTGCAATCGGATAAAAGATAATACTGTTTTTCATGCATATTATTATTTTTTTTATTTTATTTCCATACAAAAGCTTAAAAAATTCAAACAACTTTATTACTTTTTTTTAATTCTTTCAAAATTTTTTAGTAGGTGTTTATTTTATAATTAATATTGTAGCTTTAATATGTATCAATTTAAACAAGCACCAGGAATCAATGCAAGCAATCTAAACCATTCCAATGCTATTTTGAAAGTGAGGATGGCATTCGAAATAACTTAAAATTATCTTGAAAACCTCCATGATTTTTGTAGGTTTTTGCAAAAAAGTTGAAGCTCAGTTACGGCTGTCGTTATAGTAAAAATATTATATATATATATTAGGGCGGGTCGATTTAAAAATCGCCCATTGCTCAGTGAAAATCGTATTCTGGGGATCAAAATAAGAAACTTTGCCCGAGGAACATTTGTTTGTATGGGGAACCCCCAGGGGGGTTCCATGGGGTGTGCCACTGGCATGGGTGGATCGGCCCTCCAAAAATAATGGGGGTCGATCATACATTTGGACTCGATTGGGGCACTCTAAATGGGTCACAGAGGGATTTTTCAAAATTTGACCCTACGGAAAAGTTGGGGCATTAGAATTCGTTTTAAAGGTATAGTTCTTCGGGCAAAGTTTCTTATTTTGATCCCTAGAATACGATTTTCACTGAGCAATGGGCGATTTTTTTGCCTCCCCACAAATCGACCCGGCCTAATATATATATATATATAAAAAGCCCAAAAGGGATTTTTATACATGCATGCGGGATTTTTAGAAAAAATTAAAATCACATCACCGGTACGAGCATTGAGATTCGAGCATACTATGTCCCAGTTTACACTTGTCAAGAATTGACGATCAAGTCTTGTGTTTGGTGGTGCGGGAATCGTAACAAAAGGGAAAGAAAAAATTGACCGTACCGTCAAATATACATGACTCCACTTTGACATTAAAAATTATAAATAAATTAATGTAAAATTAAGTCAAAAAAAATTTTTTTTATGCTTTAAAATACTAATATAAACATGTAAATATTACAAAACGATCGCATATTATTTTCTTGATAAAAAAAAAATCACGAAAAAAACTTCGAAATTTCGGCCGTCACACTGGTCCACTACCTTAAAACGCATTTGTTATTTGTAAATTTGCAAATGTGTGTAATACAGTGTAATCTGATGTTAGAATTTCAAAAAGTTTTTGACACTAGGGTGGACCTAGTAAAAATGTGTTTTTTTTATTGTATATTTTTTGTGCATTTTTCATAATGTGCATAACTGCAAAAAATGTGGCACTATTAAAAGGTGGCTGATTTCGAATCTTATAATAGAATTCAAGAAAATTGTTGGCACTAACGTGGACCCTAAAAATGTGTTTTTGTTTTATACTCTTTGTAGATGCGCTGATTGCTGATTTCGAATCTTATGCAATTCGAAATTTGGCTTTATTAATATATTAGTACATAAGAAATCGTTACTCTTTTGCATACAATAAAATAGTATAATATATATCTCGAACAAACATAAGATCAGAATGAAAAAGAAACAAACAGTTATTAAATTTATATTTAAATGTTAGAGTTTAAAAAATTTCTGACACTAGGGTGGACCCTGAAAATGTGTTTTTTTTTAAGCTTTTTGTATATGTTCTTTTAATATTAAGAGGTCACTGATATCGAACTTGATGTTAAAATTTCAAAAAGTTTTTAACACTAGGGTGAACCCTAAAAATGTATTTTTTGCCTTATACTCTTTCTGTATGTATTGGCAGTATTAAGGGGTAACTGTTTTCGAATCTTATGCTAGAATTTAAAAAATTGTTGACACTAAGGTGGACCCTGAAAATGTGTTTTTTATGCTCTTTGCATATGTGCTTGTAGTATTAACCTTCACCTGGCATGCTCATCCTGAGTAACCAGTGATTAAAATCTTTGTAAAAATTTAAATATTGATTATTTTGTCTCAAAAAAATTCAGAGATCATCTCTAGATACCACTTCAAACTGTAAAATAGTGCAAGTTGAAAAAAATAGAGGTCAGCGTTCATAAAAAATCCGGAAAAAGAACGTGGGGTATGTATGTACCACACGAGGCCAGATGAAGGTTAAGGGGTCAATGATATCGAACCTGATGTTAAAATTTCAAAAATTTTTTGACACTAGGGTAAACCCTAAAAATGTGTTTTTTGCTTTATACTCTTTGCGTATGTACTGGCAGCATTAAGGGGTAGCTGTTTTTTGAATCTTATGCTAAAATTTTAAAAAATTTTGACACTAGGGTGGACCTTGAAAATGTTTTTTATGTTTTATACTCTTTGTGTACTCTTAATAATACTTTGGTAGTATTAAGGGGTTACTGATTTTGAATTTTGTCAGAATTTAAAAAAATTTTCAAATTCTCGTCCCTAAAAATGTGTTTTTATGTTTATACTCTTTGTAGATACGCTAGTCGCTGATTTTTGATCTGATGTAAGAATTTCAAAAAGTTTTTTGCCACTAGCTGCGTTCTATTCGCTTCAAAATAATCCAGATTATTTTTTTTTACATGCAAAGCAAAAACAAAAAAAAATTATCCTATAACAAATAAGATTATTTTTGCTATCCATATAAAATTGTGATATAGCCTTTAAAAAATTTGAAACACAGGTGCCGCATCTGTATATTTTTATGAGCTGTCATTTAATTTTTTGACTTATTTGTTTGTTTGATACAATGACTATTAGGTAGCCATGACAGCTACCTATTTTCTCACGAGCTGCGACCATCGATGTTAAACAAAACAAACCGCGTGTGTTTCACACATTGGACGCATTCAGCGGAGCCAACAATTGCACTTAAATCATTTATATAATTGCATAATATTAATAATTAAATTAAATAATTTAAAATTTTTCTGACGTTTAGAGTAAAACACATAGTTATTGTTATTGTATCATGATTAATAGTTATTGTATCATGTATCAATAGTTATTGATACAATAACTATTACCTGATAGTTATTGTATCATGATTGCTTGTTTAATTTTGACTGTAACGGTAGTGCCCTCTACGAGTCGTTTTTCTTGCCGTTCCTTTGAGAAAATTTGTTATCGATATTATATTAAGGCGAAAGAAAAGCAGCTACTATTTCTATAAATAAACCTTTTTTCCTAAGATATAAAATTTTATATCGAATTGCTTTCGAAGTTTGAGAAAAAGCGTAAGGAACTTTGTTCCTGACAGGGGTGCCCTTAACGCACCACTTTTTTTTACTTTTAGTTTTGGTTTTATGACACACAATCTTTATAAATTTCGTAACAATGATGCTTTGTGTTTGTTACTCAAAAACAAGAACATAGATCATAAATACAATCGTTTTACGTTATTTAAGGAGTCATAAAATATCAGGTTTTCCCTATGAAAAAGAAAATCTATTAGGATAGCAATAAATATTGATTGTTTTTTAAGAATGAACAAACGGACTTAATCCGTTTTATTGCGGGTGTTCACTTAAAAGGAATATTAACAAACCTAATTTAATCTAGAAAAACCAAAAATTTTTCTGTGCCAACCAGAATGTACTCAAGATTGTCGCGATATCATTTTCTTTAGACATTTTTGAAAAATATTTACTATAACCTAACTGAGGAAAATAATAATTTTCTTGACTGATTTTACAAAATGTCTTATTGTGGTGAGAAATATGCTATCAGAAAATCCTCTCACACCAAAAACAACAAAAACAACAAAAACGAAAAAGAATACACCGAAAAGAAGAAAACAAAAGCAAATGACACCACAAATTATTTTGGCAATAATTTTTACAATTTAATGAACAAATCTATTTCCTTTTAAAGAGCATTTTGGAATTAACGTTTAATAACACTTAGTTATTTTGTACATAAAACTTTGTTCTGGTTTAAACATAGGGATTAATAATTTTCACAAACACACTTCACTGCAAAACCTCTAAAACAGACGAATAAAGTGGAACGTGTGAACAATGAAAAGATAATAATGTGAGGACAAACAAGATTTTACACCCCGCTTACAGTTCTGCATTACAATGTAATTCCCGACATTTTTACAAGCGTGAAGTTTGCTTCAAAAATTTCTCCGAGCACAAACCTCGAGCTATTTACAAACAGCTGATCATCAAATTATCAGATCAGAAGTTTTTATTAGGGGGATTCACGATTCAGTGCACTTGCCAGTGCAGTTGAGGACTTATATAAATCTGTTGAAAAAATATAAAACAATAGCACTCACTTTACGATTAAGTAAACTTACCAGTGCACTAACTAAAAAAGTATTTCTTTGAATCAACCTTTGAACTAAATGCAACTGTTTTTAAATCAGACTATGTCATATTCTCATACAACCCAAATTTTGAGGCATATATTAGAAAACAATTTATGGATGCAGAAGAGTTATTTATTTTGTGTGAAACTGTTATATATTCACTTTCACATTATTAGTAAATAAAAATTTATATTTACTACCTAAAGTTTATTTTTAAGTTTTACTTTTTTTTAATAATAATAGTTAAAATTTTTTAAATGAATTTAGCAAGGATTTTATTTGAAATATTTCTTTTTTTAAAAATTTTTTAAAAAAGTTATCAATAAGGGAAAAAAAAATTTTTAAATTGCAAAACTATACTCTTCATTCAAGCTTCAATTTCCTTTTGTTTTTAGGATTGCTACTTTTTGGGTTTACATATATATACGCAACATATTTCGTTTTTTTTCAAAAATAATTATATTTTTTATATAAAAAAAAATTGTTAGTTGAATAATAGTTCTGTTTGTTTTTAAAATGTATTTCCTTTTTTATTTGATAAATAAATAATTTTGTTACAAAGTCATTTTTTTCAAATTCAACTTTATTTTCTTTTTTGTTCTACAATACTCCGTTAAGATTTAAAAATAATTTAATTATTTAAAAAAAATTTCATTTGAAATGAAAAAAAATTCCTTGGCGCTAAAATAAGTAAAATTTTCTTAAAAATTAACTAAATTTTCTTTGATTTTAGTATGCGATTTTCTCAGTGCATACAAAGTGACTTATTTAAACGGTTTAATCTCTTTAAACTTTACAAAATAGACTTCATTACTTTAAAAATTTTGCAGAAGCTTGAATTTTGCCAAAATCGTATAAAAAACACGCAACGTTCACCTTTCATACAAAGTGACGCAATTGAAATACACTTTGTGCGACAGGTCGGTGTGGTTTCCATCCAATTTGGTAATTTTCGAATTTGATCTTAAATTTTTAAAGAGAAGCTCATATATAAATTTGGTCAAAATTTTTCTGAAAAAAACATATTTTCGTATATCCGTTTTAGGTTGCTCCGAAACCAACAAAACATTGGAAAAACTGTATCATAACTAGGACTCGGATTTTAATGACCTAAATAACTGCAAAAAGTTACCTAAAAAATGACAAAAATTAGCTAAAACTGATAAAAATTACCGAAAAACGCATACATAAACATAAAAAATAATCAAAAAATAAAACATTACTAAACCTAAAATTTATTTTATATAATTTTTAAACATAGCGTTGCTGTATATTATCGCAAGATACATTTTTAAGGTACTTCTGCACTGATGAGAGGGTCATATTTAAAAGACGATAAGTCATCGGATGTAAGTTTCTCTTTTAATTTCATAGTTGAGTAAAAATTCGTGAAACTAGCTACCTAAAACAAAAAGTCGTAATATTTATATCTTTTATGGATATAATTGAAGTGTATATGAAAAAAAAATTAAATGCAACTATTTTTTTTTCAAAGAGTTACAAAGAATTAAGTTTTAGGCCACTGTTTTAGTAAAATTAATTTTGCTAAGTAACGGCTTGTTAAAATTTCTTGATTTTTGGGCCAAATACACATTAAATTACAAAAATAATTTTTTTTTTAAATTTTTTTCTCTAAAATTATTAAGTTTTTTATAAAAATTTAAAAAAAAAACGTTCTGGACCATATAGAAAATTTTTTAAAAAATATTACATATTTATACAAATTTAGAAATAATACAAAAAAATAAAAATGATGTATTATCCATAAACAAGTCTCTTATTAAATGTTTTAAATCTGCACTGCCTGTCTTGTGGGAGCCATACAGAGCACTGCACAATGGAATGATTAGTACAAACTAAAGGGAATAAACTATTTTGATGACGTTTTTAGTGCTTCAGGCACAGAAAAGTAAAAAAAAGGTTTTTTAAAATATTTGCACAAGTGCGCGTGGCATCTCCCATACAAATGGATCTTATTTTCCGCAATATCAGAAAAACCAGTAAAGCCATGATAACAGAAACTAAGGCAGTCATCAAGTGCATTATTTAAAGGAAATGTACCAAAAGTATGTATGATTGGACAAGTGGGAGTGGCACCTCCCATACAAATGTATCACATTTTTCGCAATATCTAAAAAATCAGTAATGCTACAAAAACGAAAACTTAGGCAATCATCAAGTACGCCATTTGGAGGATATGTGCCAAATGAAGGCATTATTGGGCAAGTGGGCGTGGTACCTCCCATACAACTGAAACACATTTTTTGCAATATCTGGAGAAAAAGATTGTTCTTTTTTATATTGGCACGTGTCTTTTAAATAGCGTACTTTATTATTTTTCAGAGATTTGTTTTTGTGGCATTACTACTAGTTCTCAAGATATTGCGAAAATGTGATCCATTTGTATGGGAGGTACCACGCCCACTTGCCCAACCATGCCTTAGTTTAGCACATATCTTTCAAATGATGTACTTGATGATTGCCTAAATTTTTGTTGTTGTGGCGTTACTCTAGATATTGAACTTTTTTTTTTAATTTTTTTTATAAAAAACTTATTAATTTTAAAGAAATCATTTTTGTAATTTAACGTGTATTAAGAGTATTTGAACCAAAAATTAATAAATTTTAACAAGCCGTTACTTAGCAAAGTTAATTTTACTAAAACAGTGGCCTAAAACTAAATTCTTTGTAACTCATTGAAAAAAAAACTTACAAAAAAAATTTTAATTTATTTTTTTTTCATATACACTTCAATAATATCCATGAAAGATATAAAAATGACGATTTCTTGTTTTAGGTGGCTAGTTTCACGAATTTTCACTCAGTATTAAAATTTTTAAGGGACTATTGTTAAAAGAATAGGTTTAAAAATTTGCATTTTTACATTTTTTAGTATGAAAAATAAACGAAAAAGTTATTTTTAAATTATACTCAAATTACCTAAAAAACCAAAAAATGCTCTTAAAATTAAAAATGTCAAAAATGGCAATAAACGACTTAAAAATTGCTTAAAACTACCAAAAAATACCCTAAATCTGTTAAAAAATACCTAAAAGCTAAAACCGATAAAAAACTATGAAAAATTACGAAAAAATGACCTAAAACCTTTTCATATTTGAAATTTAGGAAACATAAATGGACAATCTGAATAACCAGGAAATGTCTTAGAAGCAGCAGAAAAAAAGATGACATGTCATCGAAATCCTAGCCCTGGTCATAACATTATTTGTTTGACATTAAATTATTATTTTTATTATTAGAACGATCAGTTCCCGAATTGTGATCAATATGTGCGGGCAATTTTTTTGAAAATCGACTTTAAACAAATTATCTATAAAATTTAAAAAATTTTTTACTTTAGTTATAAGAATACTATTACACCTCAGAAATTCAAAGTGTCTACCAGAACATAGACATTTTTTTAAATTTGTCGCCTAGTGTAAATTACAGGGCAGGATTTCAATGACATGTCATCTTTTTTCGGCTGCTTCTAAGACATTTTCTGCTTATATAGAACGTTTATTTATGTTTCCTAAATACCAAATATGAAAAGTTTTTAGGTAATTTTTGCGTCATTTTTCAAGGTTTTTTATCGGTTTTAGTTTTCAGACGTAATTTTTACTAGATTTAGGGCATTTTTTTGTCATTTTTATTGATTTTTAAGTAATTTAATTGTCATTTTTGAAAATTTTACATTTTTAGATAATTTTTCCGGGTTTTAGGTCATTTTAGTATAAATTTAAAAAAAGAATTTTTTTTTCGTACTAAAAAAGTAAAAATGTACAAAAACATTTTGCCAGACAATCGACGTTCTTTAAATTTTAATAACTTCAAAATGTATATTGTTATATACTGTAACGCTATGTATAAAAATTATGTAAAATAAATTTTAAGTTTAGTAATGTATTAGTTTTAAAGCTTTATTTTTTGTTTATTTTTAATGTAATTGCTTGCGTTTTTTAGGTAATTTTTGTCAGTTTTTAGGTAGTTTCTGCAGTTTTTAGGTCATTTTTGTCATATTTTTAGGTCATCAAAATCCGAGCCCTGGTAATTAATTTATTATAATTCAAAGCATTTTTTATTGTAAGTTCTAAATTTTGAGTTGTGACAGTCTTGCAGAAAATCAATGAGGTATTCACAAGGTGTGCTATCATGTCATATTGTCCTAAGATCTTACACTAGTTTAAACAATTTATTGTTGCCTTCCATATAATAAAGTACTAATATATTACAACTCTGAAAGCTATGCTTATTGAAGTGTCGTAATAAATCAGCTGTTTCTTATTTGCATTTATTTATCTTGTAAATTTTTGTTGTAAAATTTTAGGACAATATGACATGATAGCACACCTTGTGAGTACCTTAAATGTTTATTAAATAATATAATATCGAGCCGAAAGCTGTGGATGAAGAATTATAATTATTTCATCATTATTTTTCTTATAACAAATAAATGAAAAATTATATCAAATTTGCATGAATTCCCACACAAATAATTTTAAACAAGCACATTTTAACTCTCAAAGTGCTACACAATCACAAAAAAGCTTTCTTAAGCTAAATGGGCTAAAACGTGTACGAGTAAAATGTGCTTTTGAATTTTTTTTTTCATTTCTTTTAGAAAAGCTATAACGAAAGCCCCGAAAAACAATGTTAAGTTGAATAAGTGGTCCATGACCTTGTCAATGAAAAAATACGTCAAACGACCTTGTATGCAAGCAACAACATTTAAGGACACCATCAAGCATGTTGTGATTAATGTGCTGTGGCACTTTTTTGGCATTGTGTGGGGTAACAAAAAAATCACATTGAATACTTAAACGGCTAAAATTTATCAAATTTTAACGTTTTATTTTTAGTTTGCTGTTATTTTTTTTTTATGTTAACACTACATATTTTTTTATGAAAATTTATATCGATTTAATTATTTTAGCAAACTCACCCGATATGCTTATTTCGCAGTTTGATTGTGTCCGCCTTGCAGAGCTGTTCACTCACCACCGTTTCAAGTTGTTCACGTGGAAAGGGCATTTTTCAAAACTTCTTTTTTTTAACTTTTCAAAACAAACTCGACGTAATTTTTACGATTGTAACGTAACCACTTTAACTCAAACTAGAATATTTAGTTTAGCTAATTGTCGACTGATAGATAGCCTGTCCGCTACTGAATTAGAAGCGGTGCACTGATGTCAAGACGTTGTTGCCTGCCTGCCTGTTTGCGAAAAGCTTCTTTGCCTGTTCTCACTGCTTTTGACTGCTTGAGGGTAGTTTCCTCGATTAAATGATGCTATTAAGTAGCGCCTCGCATGTTTTTATACGACAATCGTTGAGCACTAGCTAGAGGTTGCCTGAGTGTCTATTGTTGTTGTTGCTGCTGCTGTTAAAGTGTTGATAACACACAAGCCGCTGTATGATATCGAGTACTGGAAGCGTTTGAGAAGAAACCATTCCTTGATAGAATTCTACAACAGAATTAATTGTAGTGATAACAAATCACGTTTGCAGCGTAGTTTTAGTTCACGAGAACAGCCAAAAATAAAAGCTTCCCTCAAGCACCCAGTCGGAAAAATGGAAAAAGTTTACACGTGCTTTTTATGAAAATTGAATTATATTTAAAGCTGATAACGGAATAGTTTATTTTAACCCTTAAATGCGCATGAATGCCGATTTTGATAAAAAATTTAATATACAGGTAAAAGATGAGAAAATAACAGATGAGCACCAAGTTTTCCGAAGAAAATTTTTTTAAGAAGTTATTTAGAAAAACTTGGTTTTATCTTAAACGATACAATGAGCAATCAACCGCATTCTACTTTCAAAGAGAAGCATACATAGAAGAAGTAAATAAAATAACGCAACTTAAGTTTAAAAAAGTTTTTATTTATAAAAAATTATGCAAATGAATGCAAATAAGAACATAGAAAATAAAATACAAATTCATAAAATGGTCAATTCAGTATTATCACAAAAAATAAGAAAAGAACACAAAATTAAAAATGTTTTTATATGTATGTGATGATAATAATAAAAAACTAGTAAGGAATTATCTTCGACTGGGCCGAAGTTAAAATACCCCCACGGCCGAATTAGAGTATATAAAAGTCTTAAGCAAACTGTTAAATATATTTATTTATTTATTTATTCATTCATCTACTGGGACGTTGCCCTTACAGATATAGTTCTTAGTCTAACTTAATCTAACATATTCCATAAAAATTAAGAAATCGAGTAATAAATTCTTAAATATTTCTCTATTTATACTGAAATCTAAATGAATAGCAACAGAATTACACAGGTATAAGCATTTAGAGATAACCTCATTCTGGCTAAAATTAGATTTATGGGGGAAAATGTAAAATAAAGGTCTTTCCCTGAGTCCTCTTATAGGTGCATACAAAGGTATGAGTCCCAACAGATCAGGACTTTGGATTTTACCATCTAAAATGTCTTTAATAAATAAAATACAACAACTTTTTCTTCTTAGCTCTAACGATTGGAGACCAAGAAGTTTGCAGCGATGATATGTGTACATATTACGCAAAGCGAATCTAGAGAACCTTTTTTGAACTCGCTCGACTCTGTGAAAATCTACAGCATAAGAAGGGCTCCAAATAATGCAAGAATATTCCAAAATTGATCTGACCAAGCTCGAAAAAATAGATTTTACCGTATAAGGGTCAGAGAACTCTTTACAATTTCTTTTGATAAAACCTAGCTGTGAGTTAGCCTTGGAAATTACATAATCTCTATGAGTTTTGAATGAGAGTTTGGGATCAAAGTAAATGCCCAGATCCTTCACAACGGATGATCTTTGGAAAAAACTGACGGTATTATATGAATAATCGTACAAAATTACGTCATTTTTGCGACAAAAAGTTAAAATATGACACTTGGAGAAATTCAGCTTTAAGCCATTGACCTCACACCATAAAAGGAGGAAGTTAATATCTGTTTGAAATTTATAGCAATCCAAAGTATTTTCTATGACTAAAAACAATTTCAAGTCATCAGCATATAGCAAACTTTTACAGAATTTAAAACTCTTAGGAATGTCATTTATATATATTATGAATAAGAGTGGTTCTAAGTGGCTTCCCTGTGGAACACCAGAGATAGCTTGAACCATGCTGGAGTAACAGGTATCAATCTTGACGAATAGTTTTCTATTTGTAAGGTAAGAACTCATCCATTTTAAAAAGTTGGAATGAATTCCTAGCTTACTCAGTTTAGAAATCAGAAACTTGTGACTCAAACTGTCAAAAGCTTTAACAAAATCAGTGTAAAGAACGTCCACTTGGAAGCCCTTTGCAATGGCGTGCATGCAAAAGTTTGAAAAAATAGCAAGGTTAGTGCAAGTGGATCTACCAGCAAAAAAACCATGTTGCTCCGGTGTGATAAAGTTTTTTTCTTCCGAGAAAAGTTTATTGGCAATTAGCTTGTCTAGCAGTTTTGGAATGGCTGAAAGCTTAACTATAGGCCTGTAGTTTTCAATAAGAAACTTTTGGCCAGATTTAAAAATTGGGGATATAAAGGCTAATTTCCACTCATCTAAAAAGATTCCGCTGGAAAGAGACTTATTGAAAATTAATGTTAAAGCAGCGCAAAGAGAGCTTGCGCACGATTTCAGAATTAAAGGTGGCAAGAAACCTTTAATTCTGAAATCGTGCGCAAGCTCTCTTAGCGCTGCTTTAACATTAATTTTCAATAAGTCTCTTTCCAGCGGAATTGCTATCTAAGCAATTAAGAGCTTTAAAAACTTCATTTTCAGTAATCTCCATATTACCAATATTTAAAATTTCGGTAATATGAGAGCAATTATTAGAGCCAGAAATCTCGTTGCTGTTATCGAAAACTGATCCAAAAAATTTTGCAAATAATTCACAAATTTCTTGGTTATTATTCACGATAGCACCTTTGAATTCCATAGATTTAGGAAATCCAGAGCTTTTTCGTTTTTCGTTTAAAAAGATCCAAAAGGACTTAGGGTTGTGTTTTATATTTATTTCCATTAAACTAATATATTTTTTAAATAGAAAGTTTGCTAAAAAGTCGAACTCACGCCTACGTTGCATAAATGTAAGTCTATCAACATCAGCATAAGTATTTTAAAATCTTTTGTGAGCTTTGTTTCTCAAGTTCTTGAGTTGAGACAATCTGTGATTGTACCAAGGTAATTTATAAGTTTTTTTTATAAGATTTCAATGGAACATACAAATCAAAAGCTTCTTACAGAATATTCTTAAATACTTTATACATATTTCTTATTTTTATACAAAATATTTAAAGAGATTTTCCCGTTTTGGTTAAGTCACTTTGTATGGGAGGTAGGCGTGGTTTTCATCCGATTTTTACAAATTTAATACTAAAAATAAATATTCAATATTTAAGACACTGTGCGAAATTTAAAGTCATTAAATTGATTTTTGTGGAATTTAAAGAGATTTTCCCGTTTTGATTAAGTCACTTTGTATGGGAGGTAGGTGTGGTTTTTATCTGATTTTTACAAAATTAATACTCAAAATAAATATTAAATATTTAAGACACTGTGCGAAATTTGAAGTTATTAAATTGATTTTTGTGGAATTTTAAGAGATCTTACCGTTTTGGTTAAGTCACTTTGTATGGGATGTAGGCGTGGTTTTCATCCGATTTTGCTCAGATTCGAACTTGACCTCCATTTTTGTATAAAAAGCTTATACTTTAAATTTCGTTATGATAGCTCAAAAATTACGGTTGCTATCGTGGACACAGACAGACAGACGGACATGGCTAAATCGACTCAGGAATATATACTTACATATATATATACTTTTCTATACCGGCCACGCCTCCTTAACGGCGTTACAAACGGAGTGACAAAATTAATATAACCCCATTACGTTTTTTAAACGTGGGGGTATAAAATTTTTTTTCAGAGGTTAAACACAAATTTACCTTACATTTTTGCAAACATAATTGTTTGTCCAGAGCATTTTGGCAGCTTGCACCTTCCTTTTTTTTTCCATGGTAGTCCAATAGACGATTATGTCTAGTCTAGTGTCCTTGGGTGGCGCTGGTTGATCATTAGGTTTCCGACGTTTTTCTTCGATTTCTTTTTCAAAAACAATACGTCAGCAAACTCCAACTTAAAATCCACCAATCTCATCCAATTTTTTGCGACCTTTGTTAATTCTCCTGTATAGTAACCAAGCATTTACACAAGTCATATCAAGAAGATGATAATATACTCGGTTTGTCCACTTCCGACTTTTCATTAATATTTTGTGGCGGCCCATTGAGCTGTCTATTAAATCAACCCCACCCCCCCCCCCCCCCCCATATGATAGTCGTGAACAAGTCTTTTACAATTAGTGGACAAGGAATATTTTTACATATTTTTTATTTTTTCCCTCTTTGTCAAATCGCTTCACAGTTACAGGTTGTGTCTGTGCATTATTGGTTTCTAATGTCGGTTTAGTCCCAACGTAAGTGCAAACTAGATTAACAATTCAGTTGTATTTCCATGAAATTGTTGTCACATCGACACCATATATATTAGAAATAAACTCCTGACTCGATCCACGTTCATGTTTCATAATTACTTTCTCATCAGGAAACTTGCAATTTTTGATCCTATTGCGCCTGATTTTTCCTATAGCTAGTATACCCTGTGTTAGCAAATACACTAATAATGTCACTGTTGTATAAAAAATGTCAAAGTAGACGATATGGTTTAGAAAACGAGGTACTTCGCGAAGCAATCTGACAGCTGTATTCGCAGAGGACTGGAGATCAGCAAAAGCACTTCATGATATCTAATATATACTTCAAATTTGTATGCGTATCCTAAAGTATCACACATTACATATAATTTGAAACACCATTTTTTAGGTTTATTTGGCAAGTATTGTTTCATTTAGCATCCAATTTTTGTGGAGCACATTTGCTCTACATACACTCCCAAAAGTTATATTTAAGGCATCGATAACAGTTCGGATAAGATAAAGCCTGTCGCGAGAAGGATCACTTTGAGCAGGCTCTTTAGCTTCATCGTTAAAAAGGAGTACCTTCCGAATTTTTTCGAATCATCTCATGGTCATTTGATTTTTATAACATTGACGCAACGGTGACTATTTTCAGACCAATAGTCTCTCGAGTTTGAAAGTTTCTGATATGGCATATAGAAGAGAATTCCGATAAATTTACGTAGGTCGAATACATTGAAGTTGAACGCTTTGTCTATTCCGGCATATTTTAGAGTTTCTTTATCAATATCTTCCTAAAAAGACCATGGAAACAAATAGCACCAAACTTGGTATGGAGTTTCCAAATTCTTTATATTATTTGGAAGACTACAATCACCTCCAAATCAGACTTGTTGGTCACTAATTTGCAGATTACCCTTTTTCCATAAAACTCTTTACAATTCAGAAGATTTTGGATTTATATTTACCGCATGAAACTCGGAAGCAAATGACTTCCAAATCGTTATTGGATTAGAAGTTGATGGCGTCAAATCAAGCCAATCCAACTGTAACTGTCCATAATCCCTGATCATTATCGTCATTTATCATTTTAAGAAATGAATTATGTATGAATGCATTTAGATCAATCTCATCATCAGTCTCTTCGTCAATATCATTTTCGATGATAATCAAAGGTAAGCTACCTGCTATTTGGAACTTTTCCATAATTTTATATTTTTTTTCTAATCGGTTAGTTACCTGGAGCGCATCAATATTAGAATCACTATCATCGGTGCTATTATATTTAAGTAATATCTTCGCTATTGCACAATAATTCGCACACTTTTTCGTCAGTCATCTTGACTCTGCCAACCCTTGTTTGACTTGAAATAACTCTTTTAAAAAGCAAGTGTTTAAAAATTTGTTAAAATATTATACAGGAATATTTATAATTTATTAACCAAAGCTCAGTATTTTCTCAAAAACAGTGCACCTTCTTCTTCAAATCATAACATGACAATGAAATTGAACATGAATGTAGTGCGATGTATTATTTGTAGTAAATGTATTTTTAATAAAAGTTTTGGATTTTCTAAACGCGTTTGTGCAGTTTTCATTATACTTTAACTCAAAATAAAGGCGTGGGAATTTTTTCAATGGTTGTATATTTAAAGTTACAGTGAGCATTTAAGGGTTAAGATATTTTAAACACTCGTTTTTTATTGTTCTTTTTTAAAGATTTTCTTTTGTAAAAGCGATAACTATATGTGACCTCCGAGAAAAGGGTGTGTCAAAAAACGGGTTTGGACTTAAGAGTGGATTCTGGTACCTAAAAGGGTGTAGAATAAGATAAAATGAGTTAGATTTCTGATAAAAATTTATTTACCCCATAAAAGCATCTCCCAACTGAAGGTGTGTTCACAGTGATAATGCGTTATGAAATTTTAAATGCGTTTTTCTCAAAACTTCATTTTCACACACTAGGTCCCTTTTCTCGGAGAAGGTCACATATAGAGTATTTTTGGCAAGAACGTCATAACTCCCAAAATGTAAAAATTATTTATATCGAATTAAACTAAGTTTTCGATTGTCTTTTGAGGTGCCAGAGGTGCCATTTTTTTACATCTCAATGTATTAAAATTTAGCCAACATGCCGGAAAAATAGTTCCTTAATTAACGTTGTTTCGATTTACGTCATGAGAAAAATTGTTTATTTCTTTATTTACGTCATTCACTAACTCAATTTAAATCGAAATTCCAGAAATTTTAATGTTATTGTTATTGTTGTATCGATGTACGTTACTTTTTAAGACCGATTTACGTCATAAAAACAACACTATTTTTCGGGAATTTACGTTTTGCCTTTTATTGTTCATTTGTGCATGCGAAATTTAAGCCTCATTAGGAAACGTAAAACGAAATTTATTCAACGAATAAAGACGATAACACTAGGCGACAACACAAATGTGTTTCGGTAGCCACTATAAATATATCATTTGATATCTTGTAGTGCTCTAAAAACAAAACAACAAGTATTTAAATTTTAAATTTTTTTTTATAGAATTAAATTTGCAGAAAGGAGCTCATACATTTTTTTATTACTTTATTACTAGCAAATAATTTTATGACATAAATTCTAAAATTTGTCGTTGTTTCGGAGAAAACTTGAATGGAAATAAAAAAAATATTAAAAATTTTGTCAAAATTTCTTAGAAAAAATTGCATAAAATATTGAAATCGACAAAAAAAATTCTAGTTTAGCACCTTATTTGTAATTTTCAAATAAAACGAACCATTATTGATGAAAATCCATGGATAACTTTTGAATCAATAAAAAATTTACCAAAGCTACCACATTTCGGTGAAAATTCTTAAGTTTTGTTTAAATATTTAAATTTTTTATTAGGCAACAGGCCCTTAAGGAGGCATGGCAGATATAAAAAGGTTAAATTTTTTTTCCTTTGGTATTTTTGAAAAGGACCATAACACATGAGAAATTAATTGCGGCTATCGGAGTAAAAACATTTTTATTCAATTTGTCGCCTAGTGTAATCAATGTTTATGGAAATTCGTACAGGGGTAGGAACAATTATTACAAATTATGGTAAAAAAGTTTGCGTTAATCGTTAAAGGGCGTGGCAATATAAGAAAAACGCTGTAACTCGAATAATATTGACACTAGGATACTGAAATTGATACAGTGGTAGGCATATTTATGAAAATGTGCGCTCAATAAAGAAGCCGTCGTTGAACAAAAGGGCGTGGCAATATGAGAAAAATACTGTATCTCAGTTAATATTGACACTAGGGTACTAGAAATTGGTACAGAGGTTGGAGCAGTTATTACAAATTACGGTCAAGAAAGTGGGCGTTATTCTACAAAGGCGTGGCAATATTAGAAAAATGCCGTAACTGCAATAATATTGACACTAGAATACTGAAATTAGGTACAGGGGTAGGCATAATTATAAAAATGTACGATCAAGAAATTGGGCGTTATTGGACAAAAGGGCGTGGCAATATACGAAAAATACTGTTTCTCAATTAGTGTTGACACTAGGATACTGGAATTCGGTACAGGGGTAGGAACATTATTACAAATTACGGTCAAGAAAGCGGGCATTATTGAACAAAAAGGCGTGGCAATATTAGAAAGACACTCTATCTCAAATAATATGGACACAAAGGTAATACAATTCCTTACAAGAATGTGTAGAATTATTACAATACTATGAAGAAAATGGGTGGTAATAGACAAAAGCGTGTCACTTTTAGAAAAACACTGTATCTCTGTTAATATTGACACTAGGGTACTGAAATTTAGTACAGGGGTAGGCATAATTATTAATAATTATGGTAAAAAAAAATGGGCATTATTCGACAAAGGATGTGGAAATCTTTGAAAAACACTGTAACTCGAATAATATTGACATTAGGGTACGGAAATTTGGTACAAGAATAGGTAGAATTATAACAAAACACAATCAAGAAAGAAGGCGGAATTTTTCAAAGGGCGTGTCACTGTAAGAAAAGCACTGTATCTCGAATATTGACACTAGGGTACCAAAATTCGTTACAAGAATGGGCAAAATTGTTCTCATAATCTCTAAAAAGGAAGAAATAAAAACTTTTTAACAAAAAAAAAAACCAACTTCAAAACCACTACAAATTAAAAAAACCATTTTAAATTACTTTTCACGTTAATTCTTAGTCAAATTTGATAATTTATTTATATACATTATTAAAATGAATCTTATTATTATTATTTTTTTCTATTTTGTATTATTACCATATATATATTTTCTCCATGAATATAAAACCTTTAAAGTCGGCGCTTATATAATCAGATTTTTATAAAATAAACGCTCTGGCTTTAAAGGTTTTATATTCATGGAGAAATTAATATATTTATGATAATACAAAATAGAAAAAAAAATTATAATAATAAGTTTTCCAATTTAATAATATATATAAAAAAATTATCAAATTTGACCAAGAATTAATGTGAAAAGTAATTTAAAATTATTTTTTACTTTGTAGTGGTTTTGAAGTTAGTTTTTTTTTTTTTTTTTTGTTAAAAAGTTTTCATTCGCACGCTCATTATTAAAATCTGTGGAGTTTTGACAAAACAACTTAAGTCGATCTGAAATTCATTGACAAAACCCTTTAAGTTGATACGAAATTCATATCGACTTAAGTTGTTTTGTCTATGAATTTCAGACAGACTTAAGTTGTTTTGTCAAAACTCCACAGAAATGTATTTTTACTCACGATCGCGCACGATCACTATGCCATTTCTTACTCACGAGTTCTCACGAGTATAATTGCTTCCGATTAGGCACACTTACTCACGACTATTCTTAAAAAACACATAAGTTTTTAATAAAAGTTTATTGAGTGTATTTAAAATAATAAGAAACGTAAATCCAATTCATATATTAAATATGAGTGAATAAATATGAATATTCTTAAAAAACACATACGTTTTTAATAAAAGTTTATTTAGTGTATTTAAAATAATAAGAAACGTAAATTAAATTAATATCTTATATACATAGATGCATCTTATATATTAAAATTATATGAATACATAAATTGGTTTGCTGCAAAATTATTAACTTTTAGACGAAAACCGCAGACCATCTTTTGAGTTGAAATAAAAACTTTTTAAATATTTAAATGCATTTAAAATCCATTGAATTTAATTAATAAAAAGTATTATTTTAAAAGCAAACAAAGTACTTCAATCCACATTTTAACTAACGTTTTTGTTAAGGGCAAGTTCTCATCTAGAGCTCCGAAAACACGGTGATGTTCTTGATTTTTTTGTTTATAGAAGGAAGTCAATGAACAGCTTGTGTTTTTTGACAGTTATATATTGATTCATAAAGTGTAGGAAAATATTTTTATTTTTTCGTCAAATGTCACGTTGAAAAAAAAAAGTTACCCAAACGGTCCAACCCGTTCATGTCATCTGATAAAAAAAACCAAACAATTTTATAAATTATATTATATTTATTGAAGCTTGAACCTATAATATCAATAAATAGTTGTAAATAACAAAAATGGCGGACATTTGAATTTCAAGTAGCGTTTTTCCATATTTTTCGCCAATATTATCTAAATTTAGGTTAAGGATCCAATAAATTGTATCTTATTTAACTTGAAAATAAATTCAAGTCAATCCATAGAGTAGTTATTGAGGTATAGTGGAGACCAGTTTGTAATACATGATTTTTCCGAAAGCGCATTTTAAGATTTGGTTGATTTTTTGCAGTGCGTTTATGAAAATATGGGCTCCTTTCGTATGCGATAACTTTTTTATGCAATCGTAATCGGTCAAACCGCTTTGGGGACATATACTACATATCATAAGCTATCGAAAAACAAAAATTGAGTTTTTGGTTGAGCTGCAAGTAATCTATTCAAATTTTCAATCAGCAGTGATTTTGATGGTTCGTTCACGATCACGTCGTGATTCGACTAAATTTGTGACAAGCGCCCATCTCTAGTTGGAATGATTGCAAAGTGGGGGCAACAAGACTAGTGAAAAAATTCAGCTCATTCTCTTGTCAGTATAACTAGACGCACACAAATCTGTGTCGACAAGGAATAACGACTAAACTGAAAATATCGTAAAAAAGCGATATGGCATTTTCTTGGCAAAGATAACCACTTTATTCTGCACCTATTACTGTTTGTAACGTTTTAAATATTTCAGGAAAAAGATCGCAGTTAGTACAATAAAAATATCGTTTTTTACGATAATTTGAGTTCAGTCGTTATTCCTTGTCGACACAGAAATATCAAGCAAAAATTTTGAAAGCTTCATTTTCATTTATATCTATTAGAAAAAGTTTTATTTTCATTTATATCTATCAATATTAGTATTTTTTTAAGGTGATATAATATAATGATATAGTGAAGGAAATCAAAGTACCTTACAATGTATTTAATTAATAAAAGTTATATATATTTTAAAATATGAATAAAAGTATAAAATCCTTACAGTATTATAAGAAATGCCTTTATGCACCCCCTTTGCCTATTATATATATTTCAAATTCTAAGGTAACCAATCTCAAGGAGTAAGCTTCAGTCGCGCGTCGGAGTTGTCAAGCACACTTTTCTTCTAAATTTTTATTTTGTAATTACATTGTATTTGATTTCCACTCTAAAGACAAAAACACCTTTTATGTTGAACAAATCGCACCGATAACAACAAATAGTTTCTTAATAGTTATTTGAATTAAAATAATTAAACCATTCAAAGTAATGAAAAAAAAAACTAAAGACGTCATCAAGTTAAAGTGAATTTTCTAAATATTTTTTATAATAAATATTATTTTAGTATAAACAGCACGAAGGTAAAAAAGCATTGATCGATTTCTTATCTCATTTCTTTTTATTATCAGTCTCAATCCGAACCTTGCAGCTCGTCTTTTATATCTTCTTTTTTAATTTTTTGCTTCTTTGCTATTATTTTTTCGTTTTTAAGGAATGTGGAGAATTTGCCTACTTTTGTCGCTTTGCGCTCCTGGTTATGTGTTTTTAACTTACTGTTATACATCTTCTCCAACTCTTTAATTGCTTTCAAGGGAAGTGTCCATTCTGAGCATTGTGCACCGGATTTGGTTGGATCGCTATTTGGGCAGTAGTCAGGTATTTCAACACCCAGACGCTTGCAAACACGACACAAAATATCATCGACATATGTTGAAATTATAAGATCAGCTTTCTTGTCCTGTCAATCAAGATAACGCTTAATAATTCAGAACGCAATTGACAACTTAATTGTTGCTTACATGTTTTGTTGGTTGCAAATTGCAGACAACTAGTTTTCCTCCATATTTTTTGTTTTTTAAAGGCAGATTACCGCTTGGAATAATTTGAAGTGTGGTACCGAGTGTTATATTAAGATCGGATAAACTAGAAATAGTAGAGAAAGCATAAATTTTTTCTAGTTCTTAAATAAATGATTTAAAATCTTACGTGGAATGCATCAGCGCCATATCCATATCGCGCTCTGGCAAATCATGTTCCCAATCCAGCACATTGTCCAGCAGAATTCCACCGCGACAAGCTCGTTCGTTTTCTCCACCAGCTCTGCAAGTACCACCACAAGGTTTCTGTCCAACAGTCTCAGACGCAGTTTGTCTTATGTATTGCCTAGGAAAAGAGGGAAAACAATTAAACCTTTGATTGTGCATCCAAAATTTATATTACTTGCGGCACTTGCTGCATTGTTCTATAAACATGTTGCCATGCAATTCAGCCACATATTGTCGCTCTAAGCCAGATTTAAGATGCAAGCCGTCAATATTTTGGCTAATGATGTATCGCACGTATCCCTGCTCGACTAGCGCTTTCAGCGCCATGTGAGTCTTGGTGGGTTGTGCATCATCAAAGGATATATTTATAATTGGTTTCTCGCTTTTTTTCTCCAAAGTCCATACTCCTTTGGGTCCTCTGTGAAATTGTAACGAATTCGTGTAACGACTAAAATAAGCAATTACGCTATACACACCGAAAATCTGGAATGCCGGCCGATGTACTAATGCCTGCTCCAGTATGCACTACTACATGTTTTGCCTCTTGCAACCAATCCGCTAGCTGTGCACATTTCTTTTCAATTTCAGCATCATTGTCGAATTTCTAAATGTACAAAGCAGTGTTTTTAATAAACATTCTACACACCTGTTTTCAACACTCACCTCCGGAACGCCTAGAATACCTTTGTGTGCATATTCCGATAATCCATCTGCATAATTACAGGACATTATTTGAAATCCTATTAATTAATTAATTATAATTTTTATCTGGGAACAACAAATTCATATTAAAAGGTTTGTTCGATTAACTCTGCTGCAGGCAGTGTTGCCAGTTTAGCGATTTTTTAGCTAAATTAAGCTCTTTTTTTTCTCACTTAGCTACAAATATTGCGTTTTAGCTCCTAGCTACTTTTTTAGCTTTTTTATTTTGCTTAGCTATTTTTTAGCTACAAAATAATTACAAAATATTACTTTTGTGACCATTTTTTTTTTAGTCTGAACCAACACTCAGGGGATGCCCCCTATAAATACATAAGCACTGTGTTGATTCGGAAGATGGGTGATAGTTAGTTGGAGGGTGGATAGATGGAGTGAAGATTTGTTTTAAACTTGCACAGCTCAAAACTGCCGGGAAACACGCTCGCAGGGAGACTATTTCACAACCTTACCGTAAGGGTTGATGGACATCGGCGCAATAGTAAAGGGGTGGGCTTGAACAGCTGCCCGTGTGGACCTGGGAAACACACGAGCTGGTGGCGTCAGGCCATGTATCTCCCTTGAACACTTCCCATGGTAGTACCTATACAGAAGGCTTAGGCAACCAACATTGCGTCGATGCCCAAGAGAGTTAAGAGAGGATAAAATACTTTCATCTCCAATCAAATATTTCGCAAGTCGTTGAATTTGATCCAGAAGCTTCAAATAAGATCTTGAAGCACCTGCCCAAATGTGCGAATTGCACTTAATTTTTGGCCTAATATATGAGGTGTAGATCATGCAAAGATCAGCTGAAGTGAAATATTTTTTGTACCGTTTTAAAAAACCTAGGCACTTGCCCGCTTCTTTCGACACATCGAAAATATGATCATTCCAACGAAGATCAGATTGGATCGATATGCCCAGAACGTCAAGAGTGGCTGATTCCACAAGATCCACACCATTCCATTCATCCGCTTGTGGGTTAACAGGCAGCACTGAGTCTTGCTTGCATTGAACTCTACTCTATTAGCAAGACCCCACTCGGAAATTTTTTTGTAGATCATTTAGGAGTGTATCATTCATATTTTGCCTTTTTCTCTCAATCTCCATAGAGCTTGGGCGTTTTTTAAATGAATATGAATGACAAATGCTGCTGTGGTCCGCAAACGAATGTATTGGGCTAAACGTCAACGACAGAAGGTCGTTGATAAAAACCAGAAACAAGGTTGGCGATAGAACTGAACTCCTGCGTGGATGGCGTGCTCTAGCAGAAAAAAAAATTTTTTCTAGAAAAAAATATTTAGTTTTTTTTTGGCTACAAAAATTTTTTTAGCTCTTTTTTAGCTACTATTTCATCAGTTTTAGCTACAACCTTAAAAAATTTCTGGCAACACTGGCTGCAGGGTTGCAGATTTCTTAGTTGTGCTCAAAACTATTCACAGACATTACGGCTATTCACAGTTTGAATACGTTGGTCTGTTATTTGTACGCCAATTCACGTAAACCTATTTTGCTTTGTTGTTGTTTTCCATGTAAAGACAAGTTGCAAACTCGCGTAAAGTAGCCTTTGGACGTGTTTTTTTTACCTCGTACTCGCTCTGTCTACAGCCTCAAGGCCTAACCAAAATAGACGATTTGCTCCGTAACGAGTAAAAACGTAAGTGTTCGGTTAAATACATTTGAATGTAGTTACCCAAAATGAGCAAACGTAACTGAACGAAACTAAACGAAACAGTTTGACAAGACGTATTATTCCATAAGAACCGATCTGCTATCGTAGCAACTCGTTAACAACAGCTGTGCAAAGTGCGTTCTTATTTTATTTTCATCAATTTGCTTCAATTTCACTATTATTTCACTCATCTTTCACAAATCTTTATTAAAAATTCTAAAATGCACAAATTAATCAAATAAATAACACCTTATTACCAACTGATCAGCTCATTCAGACGAGTTGAGCAAATCGTTTCATTTTGGGTTAAATCCGTAAACATCCGTAATGAGTGCAGACGTTCGTCAAGTTGCTATCGTCTCGTTTCGTCTATTTTGGTTGGGCCTTCATAATTACATACATAACAGGGTTGCTTAATTATTGAATACGACAGTCACATGGCGGGGTGCTCACAGTTAGGTTAGGTTAAGGTGGCTGAGCCGGTAGATGACTCGTACACTTAGGCTAGTGTAGGCCCGTTTTGAGACCACATAATCTCTTTGAATATATGAGAGATTTCCCTCCTCAAAACTGTTCGAGCGGATAATTGATTTTAAGATATGCTTGATTTCCAGGCATGAGACTTCGGCAAGTCCATTTAGAAAGGGATGGCCCAGAGTTGACATTCTTCTTCTTAGCTAAAGCCGGACATTCGCAGAGGAAGTGCTGAACATTTTCTACTTCCTCTTCAAATTTGCAGCTTCTGCAAAAATCATTTGATGCAAGTCTTAACCGAAAAGCATGTGTTAGGCAGTGACCCGCGAGGATTCCTACTATTTTTTATAGGTTTACCTTGTTAAACTCAAGTAGTGAGCTGGTGCGTTTTAAGTCGTAGATAGGCCATGTTAGCTTAGCTATCCTACATGTATCAAGGATTTCCCAGCGTTCTTGTGCAAGACTTAAATATCTGTTCTTGCACTGGAGTTTATAGGAGGAAATGGGTATGCCAATTTGTCAGCCAAATTATTTCGCTCGATATCCCTATGTCCGGCTACCCATATCCTGAATGGATCCTGAATAGCCTTGCCATCTCGTAAAGAGATCTGCGGCACTCAGTGAGAGATTTGGAGTTGTCAATATGTGAGTTCAGCTCCTCCAATGCAGCTTGGCTATCTGAAAAGATGGAAATACTCTTTCCCTCAAAGTTTTTTTGACCTAGAATCTTAGCAGTTTCGTGAATAGCCATAATTTTCGCTTGGTAGACACTACAATAATTTGGAAGTCTAAATGACACTTCGACTTAAAGATACTGGAAGTAAATAATCCCCTACTTGTTCTCGAAGCTTGGATCCATCTGTTAAAATTTTATGCCGGTGGTTTTAAGGGGGATTTTGTTTGCTCAGTATAGACGTGAAGGGATGAGAGCTACGCAGTTCTTTTTTAAGATTTAAGCACGAAACACAGAAGCTTGTTTTGTCGGGGTCAGAGGCATTCAGAATAATTGTTTGGCAGCAGTTATTACCTATCCAATTTCCAGATTATCTAAGTCTGAGGGCTGCTGTGTTAGCATATTTCCTAGCAAAGCTATCAAGAAAAGGGAAGTGACATTTAGAGCGCTGGTTGGTGTTGTGGACAATGCCCCGGTAATACATAGAATTGCACTTCTTGGAACTTTTCCAAGGGTGCTCACAGTTTCAACAATAACAAATCGTCGCTTCGCCTACAAAAATGGTTATGTGATTTTTTTTAAAATTTTTTTATTGGGTATTTTATTAACACTATCCATCGCACATATTTCTGCATTTGACGTTTTTTTAGATCTCTTTTGGTTTAGAAGTAATCAAAACATCTATGTGCTAGCAGTAGCAGAAATGCTCTGAAAAACTCAGTTTTTTTGCTCTCCTGAAAAGTTGCTAAAAAACACATAACCATTTTTGTAGGCGCAGCGACGAAATGCTATAAATACGATTTGTTAAATGCATGCTAAAACTGTGAATAGCCTTATTATTATATTATTTGGCCCAAGCTTTCTTATGATCTGTCAGATTTTGTGATTTGACAATGGATTCGTGAAGTTCCTTAAATAAAATTAGGAATGGCCTAAGGCAAAATCGATTTATCGATTTGTTTTCGAGTTGTAGGCCGTTTATGCTGGAAAACCCAGATTTTTGTAAAACACAACTAAACGCAATATAAAAGCAGTTTTTTCCAAATAACACTAAAAAAAGCAATTTAATGCAACTTTTATTCTCCTATATGACCGATATTGATGATTAAGTTAAAGATCATATAATAACCTTGTACAAAATTGTCAAGTTATCCAATTCGTTTAGTTTTTTTTACATTTTAGAGCAATTTGTATGTAAATATAAAATTTTTGTTTACACAGAAACGTTTTTTTTTTTCAAAAACTACCGTTATGACAATGGATTATGGAAAGCTAATTATTAAAGCTTAAAAATTTATCTTTAATATCATTTTGTATATAGCATTTGCGATTTTTTTATTTTTATGGTGTTACTTTATGATGATATGATTTGCCCTTACACGGAATGTGGTTCTTGCAAGCATATGTATCTAAGTTGTTCTACTTTCTTTCTCCATATTTCCTCATATCAACATTACAATAAAAAACTGTGCTTAACGCAACATTTTTGCAGTAATATTTATTTGAGTTAATAGGGTTTTCAGTCAGTGGAAAATTTTTAAAACTTTAATCTGATCTTTTTTGTCCAACAGCTTCCATTTTATTAAATCAAATGGTTCATCTTCGCAACAAATATATTACAGTTGGAGTTAATTCCAAAAACATATATGGGATTGTGTATATAAAATGAAAGATAAAACTTAAGTCTTTAAATATTAAATATATTTTTAAAACCTTAATACTGGAAATTTTTGAGAAAATAACAGTTTGATCACTAATTAGAAACAAAAGTAATACAAAATTGCTCATAAAATTAAACTTACTGTTAAAATTAATTTGATTTGTATTTTTCGTAATACATAATTTAATAATCTTCTAAATTGCATATCAATCTTTAAGATCTATTAGATGAGGGTAATAATATAGATATTTTTTTAAAAGATCTTGTACCATTAAAAAAAACTAAAAATTGATAATTATTTGAGGTTTAGTTTTTATGCTCTATCAAACATATTTGGGCTTATTCTGCGGAGTCTTTATGAAAAAATTCTGTTATTCTGTTATGATTTCCCACACAAAATTTTGAGCTGTCAAAAAATCTGTTATGAGATCAAAATTCGTCTTCTGCATGACAATCTTTTATAAAAACTGTTATAAATCACAAAATATTTTTCGAACTGTCAAAAAATCTTCTACAAACTCTTGGATTGGTATTCTACATGACAAAATCTGTTATGAAATACATACAACAGAATAACAGATACATTTTTCTGCCTTTTATTAAAATTTTAATTTTATTCTGTGTGTTACTACGCTTATTGTTGCGTCCATTATTCTATACATAGTATGAGGAACCTCCTGTATCACCTCCATCGTAGTTACTAGTTCGCTCCCTCGTGCATTCAACATCTTGTCGTTCGTAGGATGGGCTACCACCATCGCCGCCAAGACGATTCTCATTCGGTGGTTTTGGCCACTTCCATGCCCATCTCCACGTTGTTCTTTATGTTTGTAGCCTACGCATTCACCTCTGTCACCACAACTGCGTCAGTAACGACTTTTATTGAAATTTGAGCTTCTGCTCAGGGTCATCCTCCCAATTCGCCATTGTTTTAAAATAAGCAATTTAGCACACATAGCGCCAGAAACTATTTTTTCTCATTTCTGTTGACGTTTTTGGTGGCCTTTTAAAAAGACGGTTGAGCTAAGTGGGTTAAAGAAATTAGCAATGCTAATTTGTAATGCTAATGCACGTCACTTCTTTAGCGCTAGTTTTGTAAAAATATTTGCAATTTGCGTTAGTTTATTTTTTAATTTATTGACGCAATCAGCTGTTTCATAAAAGAAGTTAACGGAATTGTAAAAGATTTTTGTTTTTGAAGATTGATTCTATAAAAGTATAAAGAATATCAATTTTAACAGATCTTTTATGGTCGGTATCTTTTATAATTATAACAGAAAACTCATAACAGAGTAATAGATCTGGCAGAATAGGTCCAATTATTTGTTTGTTCTGAACAAAAAAACACTTCCAAATCACGGCGCCCCACTTACCGTAATGGCACGATTACGGTTTCCATGGCGCCAAGATCTGAAAATGGTGTTTTGTAGTACTCTATAATATATATAATATAAGTCTATAATATAATTCAGCTATATTTTTGCTAATAATTGACCGAGCAAATCAATTCGAATACCATTCACAAGAAAAGATAAAACAAATAATTTCTTTCCAACCCGGGGGTCAATTCCCGTTTTGCGTTAAAGTGATGTGAAAAAAGCTTTTCACAATAGTTTTTATTTAACGATTTCACTTCACTGCACATAAAAACGCGATTCTTGTTCGCCTAATAGAAAGTAGTTGCTGAATAGCATTTGATAGTTGCTTTATGTCTATTAAACAAAGCTTTCATGAAAAAGAAATATAAACAACGTATAAGATGGTAGAAAACATTTACAAAAATTACTGTATCATTAATTTACCTTCATCTGCAAAGAGTTTCAGGCATGTTCTGCATTCCACTTCCGAGTGGAAGTGAAAATAAATCATAACTGAATTCGATATTTGGTGTACTATGCATAACTTTTTTTGTTAATACAATTAATTGTATTAGCTGCGTTCCTTTCGCCTTAATATAATCACGATAACAAATTTTCTCAAAGGAACGGCAAGAAAATCGACTCGTAGAGGGCACTAACGTTGCAGTCAAAATTAAATTCAAACAAGCAATCATGGTACAATAACTATAAGGTGTCATGAGAACGTGTGTCGTTGAAAACTGTTATGGTAGCGATACCTTAGTGAACGATCTGAATTTGTTTTACTCTAAACGTCATGGTAGCTGTCATGGCTATCTAATAGTCATTGTATCAAACAAACAAATAATTCAAAAAATGAAATGACAGCTCATAAAAATATACAGTTGCGGCACCTGAGTTTCAAATTTTTTAAAGGCGATATCACAATTTTATATGGATAGCAAAAATAATCCTATTTGTTATAGGACTATTATTTTTGTTTTTGCTTTGCATGTAAAAAAAATAATCTGGATTATTTTGAGGCGAATGAAACGCAGCTATTAATAAATTACATAAAATACAAAATGAAAAAAGTGATATATAGAACACCATATATCGAATTTAATTCTGATTTAATTTCATTTTCACTCGGAAGTGGAATGTAGAACATGCCTGCATATTGGATATATCATAGGTAATAATTGATTTTGAATTGCTTCAACAGTCTTTTAATTGATTTACGTAGAGAAAACCCAAGGATTTTTAGGAGGAGACTTCGCGATGAAGAAAACTCATTCTCTAGAATTGCGGAGAAACACTTCGACTTATATCGCTTTCCCAAAGCCATAAAATTGGTTGAGAAAGTAAAACTATATATTAAAAATAAACAACAACAAAAAGAAAAATATAATGAATTTTGTATAAATGAATATAACCAAGGTAAGTTTTTCGGTAGCATAAAATAGCTGAAACAAATATAGCAAGTCGATTACGCGTGTTTGCAACCGGCGTTAACTTTGTTTTCATTTCAGCAAAAAAAAAACAGCTGTTTCCCTTTTAACACACAACGGCATTCGCATTTTCCGTGTAAAGCTGAAAACACTTTTCATATGACGATAACGCAGATTGGGAATTGATCCCCCGGTCATGCTACAGACGGACTTTCAGCAAATTATTATTTTTGTTTGCATAAAACGTTATTCTCTCTAGAACTTCCACTATGAAGGTAAAACAAAAACATCATATATTAAAAGCTGAAACAATGAATTTCGTTTCGACCTTTCGTTTGATGTATAATATGTTAAAATTTTTTTCTCTATTGTTGCTGTGTTTTTTTTCTTTTTTGTATAAACAGTAGGTTAAATAGTAAAATAGTATGGTTTTTTTGTCTATAAACCTTTAAATTATCGTTCATTTTGAGAATGCAGTTTTGATGCACTCATGGTCAAAATAAGATTGATCGATGGAATTATAGATCTACCGATTAATTATCGATGTTTTTTTCTTGCTGAAAGTTCTGTTTAGGTGTCATTAACGTTTGTTGTTATTTATGACAGCACGATGACGGTGGGGAGACATTTATATTTTTGTCAAAATCCATTCGATTCAAAAGATTGATGTGTCGTTTAAAAGGTACTTTAATTACTTTTAAATTTTTTCAAGAATAATTTTTTATAAGCAATTTTATATTATTTTAAAATTTTTCATCCATTCTATTCAAAAGATTGATGTGTCGTTGTCCTGTTTTGTTAGGTTAAACAGTAAAATAATATTGTTTTTTGTTTTTAAACCTTTTACTAATCGTTCATTTTGAGAATACAGTTTTGATGTACTCATGGTCAAAATAAGATTGACGGAAGGAGTTATCGATATGCCAATTAACTATCGATGTTTTTTCTTGCTGAAAGTTGTGTTTTAGTGAACATTTATATTTTTGTCAAAATCCAATCGATTCAAAGGATTGATAAGTCGTTTAAAAGGTACTTTAATTACTTTTAAATTTTTTCAAGAATGATTTTTATAAGCAATTTTATATCATTTTAAAATTTTTGATTTATGCCCGCTGCTTAGGGATTACAATCCTCACATTATCCCCAAAATTGGATTTGTGATTATGGCCAGTTTGAAAAAGGTCATAAGAAAAAATAACATAATCCCACAATAAATTCGGTTATAGCACAACATTTCGTACAAGAGAAATAATTTTATAGTAAAATTACCATAAAAAATTAATTTGACCATTTTATAACAAAATTAACGTTTGGAAAAGACTAAAAAGTCGATATCTCGATATTTAATCGATAATTCCTTCAATGAGTCTTATTTTGACCATAAGTACATCAAAACTGCATTCTCAAAATGAACGATTATATGTAATAAAGATAAACTGGCCATTTCAGCCCTTGGAAGGACTTTGACCTAGCTTCTATTGATCAATTATGTTGTGCGTGTTATTAAATGTTTGATCACAAATGATCGAGAACTGGACCTACGTGTTTTATGTCGACTCCAAACGGCTTATGTTCTCAAGAAGCTTTACATGGCAATTTTTACTCTCTGAGGTATGCCATTGTCTGCAGAGAGGTGATGACCGAACAAAAAATTAATTCAATTGAAAAAACTTTCTGTCTGAGCTTTAGATTAGGAGCCGGTTCTTTAGATTAGGGGCCACGCACTCTACCCACTAAGCTACGGCCGCCACTAAAATGAACGATTAGTTAAAAGAAAAAACCATATCATTGTACTGTTTAACCTAGTATATAAACAAAAATCAGAAATACAGCAACAATGGAGAAAAAAGTTTTACGTATTATAAACCAAACGAAAGATTATTGTGTCAGCTTTTAATATACGATGGTTTTGTTTCCCCCTAATTACAGAATTTTTAGACAAAATAACGGTTTTATGCAAGCAAAAATTATAATATACTGAAAAACAGTCTGTAGCGCGGACCGGGTTGAAAACAAATGATTTGTTGTATCTGTTATCTTAAAGATATATAAATTTTCTTTCGAATGGTACCCAAATCATTCAGATCAGTAAAACATTAAGAAAGATATAGCCAAATTATCATATAAGTTTAATCAAGTGAAAATTTGTTTAAAAAAATCGATAGCTAAACGATATATCGATAATTCCATCGGTGCATCTTATTTTCTCAATGAGTACTACAAACCTGCATTTTCAGGTCTTGGCGCCACGGAAAACGTAATCTCCCCACCGTCATCGTGCTGTCATAAATAACAACAAACGTTAATGACAATACGTTTCCATTGACAACATTTGTCATTAAAAAATGACCTAGTGAAAACCAGTCTGTATGATGCACATACTTTTTAAAATTTTTTACAAAACTTTGTTTTAATTACTTTCAAATCAGCCTGTGCTTACTTATTCTAAACATTTAGAAAAAGAAAAACATTGATGTAAACAAAAAGCTGTCAAAACGATCAGCTGTTGCTTATCGCAAGCTTTGACGTAACTTCAGTGCTTTTACGTTGTTATGGCCAGTTTTTGAGTACAAATTTGCTTTGCAGAACACACACTCCGCAATAAAGTGGGAAAAAAAATAAAAATTGATTAAACAAGTAATAAAATATTGAATAGTGTCAAAGGAAGAACTGCGAGTTCCTCAGGAGCTCAGTGAAGTAGGCGCTGAGGGAAGTGAAGAATACGCATCAAAATCACAGGTAAGAATTTTTTATTTTTAAGTTCTATTTAACAAAAACAAATACTTTTTGCAATAAAATAGCAAACAAAAGAAGAAAGCAAACGAATTCCTATAAATAAAGCAAAACAAGAGTCTGCAAAACAAGGTAGTGACGTCGTAGATTAACCAGAACTAATATACATATTGAACTTTTGGTTACAAGCAGTAATTTTCTTTTGCATGGTCACAAAATTTGGCAAAGTAGCTCGAATTAGCTCAAACTGTGCACATTACACTCTCTTAATAATTTGCTTGTTTATGCAATTATTTTTGGTTTTTATATTTTTCTTCAAAAAAAAAAACTATGCTTTGAGAATTTAATCAATCGTAATTCCAAATTCTTTATAATCAGTAAAAATTCTAAAATGTGTAAAAATTTATAAAAATAACCAAAAATCTTCTACATTCAATGACAACAAAGAAGCCAACATATTTGCTAGATTCTATTTACATTTTGTAAATGCACTGAACCCAGACAACGCGGAAGTATGTACTCAAATTTTAAATATTTATAAATTAAAAGATTTTGTAAATGAAAAGAAAAAACGGAAAGTGAAAAGCGGAAGCGCAATGTTTTAGCACTTTTATTGATTATCCAAGAAACCGTGTAAAATATTGGCAGACGAAAGTCAAGCAATCACCAATGCGCGGGTCGCAACGAATTTTTCTATAGAATATAAGGAAAATTTTAAAAAATAAACGAGTGCATTCAAGGTTGTAAACACGCTCAGTTGCCCCATCCAGTCTAGGGTGGCTGCTTATCAAAAACACCTAAGCAACAGCAGTTGATATGCATGAAAATAAATAAAAATAAATATTGGTGCACTGTATTTTATTGTGCGCGGTTTTGTGCTGGCATTGAAAGTCGTTGCTATCATTCATTGTTCTTTTGTTTTATGTTTAGAACTTGTTATCAGTATTGCTTATTACTAACAATGCGCTAACGTGATGACTTGTTTTTTTTGTAAGGGTTTTGAATGATTTAGCCGAGCACTGCATCAATAGTTCTAACTGTTAAAACTAATAGAAACACTAAATTAAGTTATTTACTTGCTTGATCAACGAATTTTAATCTTGCTATCACATTAAGATTTCAAATTAAATCAAATAATTTAATTTAAAAACCAAATTAAACAGCAAAAAACAAATATATAACACTAGCTGATCACAGTGCAACGCTACCCAATCTTGTATTTGTTGTTTTTTTATATAATATACTTGCTATATAAATTTTTTTAATAAAAATAATATTTTTGAAACATCAGCAAATTGTATACATTATTTTTGTAGCAACCTTTTAACAAGACTTTTAAGACGTTCACTTAAGAATTTCAAATAGTCTCGGAAAATGTCTTCACGTTCCATGTCAGCGCCAAGCGTATTTCGTAGCATCTACTACAAGGATCTATATCACCCAGATGTCAATCTACGTAATCTTGTATCGAGCTCTAAAGGTAGGTTAAACAACTACTTCTTATTATCATTCATTTCTTAAAGTGTTGATTAAAAAAAAAACACTATTTAAACTTATTTTCAGAGCGATTGTTCAGAGCGTAACGATAATCAAACTGTAAATAAAGTGATTGTAGTATGCACCAGTTTACAGCTGTGAGATGATGCATTAGTGCATTACTTCATAATTCCTTTTAGTGAGAAAGCAGTAATTGCGCTTTATTCATAATGCTTTATAGTGATAATGTTAAAGAAGTGCACTACTTGCCATAAACTTGAATGAAGAAAGAAATATGTGTATTAGAAAGAAATTAGTGTAATGCAAAAAATAAGGCACTTAATGTATAACAGGTTAGGTTAGGTTAGGTAACGGTGGCTGAGCCGATAGACGACTCGTACACTTAGGCCAATGCAGGCCCGTTGTGATACCACATGATCTCTTTAATAGAGATTTCCCTCCTCAAACCAGTTCGAGCGGATAATGAAATTGAGTATATGCTTGATTTCCAGGCATGAGACTTCGGCAAGTCCGTTTAAAAAGGGAAGGCCCAGAGTTGCCATTCTCCTTTTAGCTAGAGCCGGACATTCGCAGAGGAGGTGCTGAACGCTTTCTACCTCCTCCTCACATCTGCAGCTTCTGCAGAAATCGTTTGATGCAACTCCCAACCGAAGGGCATGCGCTCCGATCAGGCAGTGACCCGTTAGGATTCGTATCATTTTTGACAGGTTTACCCTGCTTAACTCAAGCAGTGAGTTGGTGCGTTTTAAATCGTAGGTAGGCCATGTTAGCTTAGTTATCCTACATGTATCAAGGCGTTCCCAGCGTTCTTGTGCAAGACGTAGGGATCTGTTCTTGCACTGGAGTTTATAGGAGGAGATTGGTATACCAATAAAGTCCTCATTTATGAGGGTGTTAGAGGTCGTACCCTTCCTTGCCAATTCGTCGGCCAAATTGTTGCCCTCGATATCCCTGTGTCCGGGTACCCATATGAGGTGAATCCTGAGTAGCCTTGCCATCTCGTTAAGAGATTTGCGGCACTCAGTGAGAGTTTTAGAGTTGTCAATATTTGAGTTCAGTGCTTTCAGTGCAGCTTGGCTATCTGAAAAGATGGAAATACTTTTTCCTTCAAGGTCTTTTTGACCTAGAATCCTAGTGGTTTCGTGAATAGCCATCATTTCCGCTTGGTAGACACTACAATAGTTAGGAAGTCTAAAGGACGCTTCGATTTCGAGATCCTGGGAGTAGATACCTCCCCCTACTTGTTCTCGAAGTTTGGATCCATCTGTGAAGATTTTTATGGCGGAGGTTTTAAGGGGGATTTTGTTTGCCCAGTCTAGCCGTGAAGGGATGAAAACTGCATAGTTCTTTTCAAGATTTAAGCACGGCACACAGTAGTCTGTTTTGTCGGGTGCAGACGAGTTCAGAATAATTGTGTGGCAGCAGTTGTTACCTATCCAATTACCAGATTCTCTAAGTCTCAGGGCTGCTGTGTTGGCACATTCCCTGGCAAAGATATCGAGAGGAGGAAGGTGAAGCATGACATTGAGGGCGCTAGTTGGTGTTGAGGACAGTGCCCCCGTAATACAAAGACCTGCGCTTCTTTGCACCTTTGCAAACTTCTGAAGTGCGGTTGCCTTATCAAGGGCCCTCCACCATACCAGTGAGCCATACATTAGTATGGGGCGGACAATTGCTGTATAAATCCAGCGTACTATTTTGGGGGAAAAACCCCACTTTTTACCTATAGCTTTTTTACAGGCAAATAGTGCTATGTTTGCCTTTTTGACACGTTCCGTAATGTTAACATTCCAGATAAGCTTCTTATCCAGGATAACTCCTAGGTATTTCGTGCTATTGCTAAAGAGCAACCTCGTGCCGTTCAGACGCGGAGGTTCTAAGTTGGGGGTTTTATATTTCCTAGTGAAAAGAATGAGGTCTGTTTAATGGTACATATAACAGTTAATGGTAATGCAATAATTTTAACACTAAAATAAATTTAATTTAATTAAGTAATGCAAATCGCCCAGGTCTGTAAATAAGTCCTCATAGAACTACTCTATTATCAATTGCAATTCAGAATAGATCAATTGAAATTCAGAACTCCATTTGAAATTAAAAAAAATTAACTGAAATTCAGAATTCCCTTTGAAATTCTGACTGAAATCAATTATTAATTTTTGGAAAACTTTACTCAGTATTGATCTTATCACAATATTTTGTATTTTTTTTTTAATTTTCTGTTTTTTGCACATAATATTTTGATCATATATTTTTTACAAATACGAACTTTATATGAAAAGTAAAAAATCCAGTTATTTTTGCCTTTCTGTCTTAGAATCATATTCTTCAATTTGTGACTGTTATGCAAAAATTATTTATTTGGTGAAAATGGACCATGGAGTGTTTAACTAGGAAATTATTTGGTTTGTTATAGTTCTGTTACACGGCCATACAAAGGGTTACACCGGGTTACATACCAAAGGGCTGCACAAATGTATTTGCTTCTTTGATTCCACCAGGTACTTTAAGCTAGGCACATCACTTATAAAGCAAAGAAATAGCTTAATTCATCACTTATGAATTAAGCAAAGAAATAGCGTAAAACCGTTGCTTGTTGCTCAGAGAAAAAGTAATGTTTAAATTCTCTCTCTCGGATCAAATGCATACGCAACTTGCTCTCATCAATTACAGTAATTGTCGGTCGCTATCTCGGCAAATGAAAAAAACTGTCTAGTTTTACCTTCTACTGCAAATACTTCGTATGCTGAAAGCAGAAGTCATTATCAGTTGCTAATGAAAGCATAAGTAAAGTAAAAATTAAGTAAGAGTTAACTTAAAAAAAATGGAAATTGATGAAGCTGAAAGCAGAAGTCATTATCAGTTGCTAATGAAAGCATAAGTAAAGTAAAAATTAAGTAAGAGTTAACTTTTAAAAAATGGAAATTGATGAAGTAAAGATTAAATTATTGTTTTATTTTAATTTTTTAATGCTTAAATGTTTACAGCCAACAAACAGTGATTCTTTTCCTGTAAATAAAAATATTAATAGCAGTTTTAATAACGACGCTATAAAAGTAAAAATTGTGAGCAGCGATTTTATACTTATTATTTTTTAAACTTAAGTTATGTTTTTACATTCAGACAATAATAATTAAATAAATAAATATATATTACCAGACATAAACTTACATTTTTTGAAATTTTTTTTGTGTTTTCGTTATATTTATCTGATTGGTTTTTTGTTTTTAATAAAATATACATTTAAACTAAAATATGCATCTGCAAATACATCTTCTAAATTTCTGAAATTATGTATCAAGTATTTGAAGTACTTGCCAACTTGTACTCCTCTTGCAAGTTATTTTTATGTACATAAATAATACGCGATAGACAATTTATTATTTGTTTTGCTTTCAACCGGTTTTAAACTTACGCACACTACCTACAATTTTCGGTCACGCCAACGGTATTCGCAAATGAGAGTGAGAAAAGTAAAGTAATTCCGATCCCCACAAATGTTTTATACAGCGATTCAAATGTAATTGTGCAGCCCTTTATTACATGCATACAGTTGCGAACAAAATAATAACAGCCCTCTTATATTCAGATTCTAAACTACTCACCATAAAATAAAAAATAATATTTTGTATTTTAGAAAAAATATCAACTTTTCAATCAATATATCAACCACCATCGTGTCATGTGCGGTAACGGAGCATAAATTTTGAGATTATATAACGAAATATCAACAAATATTGTGTCTTTTGTTTTAGCGGAGCTGTAATCGTCCAAAGTTAGAATTTGGAAAAACTGTTGATTAGGTGTATTTTTACTTGAAAAACAGACATTTTAAATTTGGACGATTACAGCTCCTGCGATTACAGCTAAAACAAAATATGCAAAATTTGTTGATATTTCGTTGGATAATCTCAAAATTTTTGCTCAAAGATACATGTGAATATAAAAACCCCTAGTTTTTGTAACTTTCTGTGTTTTCATGCAGGGTGTGTTTTCATTATTTGTAACAACTCGATTTTAATGAACTGTTATTATCGTGTAAATTTAAAGATACGCGATTTAAAATTTACCTTGTAAAAGTATAAAATCGTTGGTGCGTATGTTTATGATCGCATATCTTCTTAACGATTTGATCGATCGAAATCATATTTGCACAATATATTTGTTTTGTCGAGACGATGGTTCATAGGTGTGATAGCTATCTGAGAGATTGTACACAACAGGAAGCTAAAATAAAATTTTTTTTTAAAAACTCAAAGCATTAAAGTCCGTTCTTAAATTTTAAATGATCTATTCTGAATTTCAATTGATCTTTTCTGAATTTAAATTGATCTTTTCTAAATTTTACTTGATCGATCTTTTCTGAATTTCAAATTAAATTTCTTAATTTTTATTAATTTATTTGAATATCAAATGGAGTTTTTATTTTCAATAATTCTTTTCTGAATTTCAGTTGAGCTATTGTGAATTTTAACTAATCTTTTTTTAATTTCAAATCGAATTCCTGCATTTTAATTTCTCTTTTCTGACTTTAAATTGATATCTTTTCAATTACAGTTGGAAATGGTGTAAACTTCTTTCAAAAAGACAGTAACAATATGGGCTATTCTACATTACTCTGCATATTAGCGGGATCGAGTTTCTCGTGTTCACGAACTCCACCGTGTTTTCTGAGTTTAACTTAACATAATTACGGGATTTTGTTCTAAAGAATCTTTCTACTGCATTATAGGTCAAATGACCGGTTTTGCTGGCCAAAATACAACATTTCCACATGTTGGCATCACTGTTTTATTGTGACCATCTTACAAATAATACTTCACACCAAGTAAAACCCAGCTTTATTTTTGTTTGAAATAAGCTACCGTCACATAGACAGACCTTAAAGTTGACATACAAAAATTAAATTTTTAAAATATAAAAAGTGCTTTTGTTAAAGGGAATCTTTCGACGGCGCACAGTGCGCTTTTTCGATTTTAGGATGACATTTGCATTATCTCAGAAACTATAAAAGCTAGGATCATGAGTCTTAGCCTAAATTACGTAACAGCTCAAAAAATTAGTATTCTAGGTCAACTGCATCGCCTACCTCCCATACAAACCATATTTTTTTAATAAAAAAAAACCCGCATAAAATTGCTTATTTATATTTTTAAAAAGTAATTTAAAAAGTTTTTAAAAAGTAAAAGTTTATTTAACTTCACTTAAACGTCATGCTAAAAATATTTGAAATCGAATAACTTTTACATATATATCTCCTATAAAACAATATTACCAAATTTACGAAATGAAAAAAAAATTTAAAATATGGTTGCTTATACAAAATAAGGTCACAACTTGTTTTAAATTATATAAATTAGGTACTCTTAAACCTTCAAATTGTCTTGGAAATTAGTGCATTTTAGGGCAAAATTTGATTTTTTAGACTTTTTTCAAATTAAGTGGTTTTGCTTAATAGCAGCTAGATACAGCAGGTTTTACAGAAACAGAAGGTAGAAGTACGATATTTTATGATAGTTATAGCCTTCGACTTTAATAATGCTTAATAAGCTAGATGTTTTCTACTAAATTTTACTTAAATTTTCATTTCTTGAAAAATGTAGTAATATTTCAAAGATTTTTCTATTTTTATCTATTACCATTTTTGATTGTTTTTTATATTAAATTCAAGGGCGATAAAAACATAAAAAAGTTCAAATAACAAAATAACAAAACCTTAAAATGTGCTTAAAATTGACTTTATTTTTTGGGTTTTATTTATTAAGCTTATTTTTATTAAAGAAGTTTCAACTTTGACGAATTTTATAAAACAAAAAAACCACACAAGTTTTTAATATCACATTCATAATACATGTTTTATAATCTGACAATAAAAATATTTTTTATAAAATTTAACAAAAAAAAAAACCCAAATGTCATCCTAAAATTAAAAATGCGCACTGTGCGACGTGTTAAACATATTTGAAGTGAACTAATAACAATCCTTTTTTGTAAAAACATCGAAATGGGTATGTTTTATATAAATAAAACAGAAACTGCTTAATTTTTATTGTTGTTGTTGCAAAACACTCATATAAGTAAGTACGTTTAAAACTTCCGAATTTTTTACAAAGCAATATTTACGTAAGGTTGTAAAATTTCGCATATTTTTTGCTGAAATAATTGAATGGCAGTATTGCAAGTATTTTTTGCAAGACTTAATGAGAAATTGGTTTTTTATAGATACATAGATAGATTCAAAATTCAGTCTTATTTGAAATTTGGAAAAGACATGACCCATGGGAAAAGCAAACCGACGTTTTTGGTTTAATTTTTAAAAAAATTGACGCAAATTTTAATTCAAATTAAATTCCTTCTCAAATAAGCGATAAAGTCTCAAATTTCTGCAAAAATTCCAAACAAAGGATGGTCGAAATGTCTCCGAAATTTGAGTTATTTCAGACAAATATTGCAACGTAGTTAAATAGTAAAGTGATGATTAAAATAAAAAAATAACTTGTTTCCAGCTTACCTCAAAAATCGCATTCAGCGAAGAAACCGACTTCCCTTACCGCCTGAAGTATTAGAAATATCGTGATGGAGAATTTAAAATAGATGAAGATAGATCTAATGATCCTGAATGATCCTAATGATTCTGAAGAAGATGATGACAACATGGACTTATATAATGAAATAGACAGTTGTGATATATAATTTAATTGCAAAAATATATTATTCAAAAAAATATTATTAAAAATAATATATTAAAAATTTCTTTAAGGGGTTTATTTTTATTTTTTTTATACAAAATTTTTAATCATACAACGTAATTCATTGATTTATTATTTGGAAACACTAGCACATTTTGCTTAAAACTATAATTTTAAAAACATTAAAAAGGTGTGGTTTTATAAGGGTGGGCTTCTAGAGGATTAATTTTTAAATTTTTTAATGAAATAGACAATTCTTGACATTAACAAACAATTTAATGTTGTTTAAACATTCTGTTTCAGCGCTTAATAGTTTTGGCCAGAAAAACAGGCCATTTGACTGTAAGATTTTCACTGGGTTTGTACTTGGAATTGAAAAAAAAAACAATGTCGTTGGAATGACGAATTGCGGACTTGAATTTACGTTTTAATGAGATCCGTGCGTATTATTGGAATAAATTTTATATGGGAAGGTTCGTGACAGCCCTTAAAATCAATACGCCAAATTTCATTATCGAGCTTTCCGTAGTTCTAAACTTAAAAGCGTCTGAAATATCATATGAAAATTTACAAATACTGCAATTTACGCCATAACTTTTATAAATATACTCGTGCCATGCAAGAATGAAATCCTTTCGATTCTCTATTACTCATAGAAATATTTCCCACAAACGGGATCGTCGATCATTCTACCGATTAAAAGATACATCATTTAGAAATTGAACTTTGATGAGCGAATCTACACGCGGAAAGCATTATATTTAATATGCTCTCTCGCGATTAGCAATTAATCAATATAAGTCATTGAGTAATCGACCATTTGTGTGATAATTTTTTGAAAAATTTTTTTTTTAATTTTTCAGTACACTTTACGAATTTACATTCTAAAGCCGCCGTTAAATTAAATATAATTACACAATCAGATTATGATATTAGATATTAAAACACACCTTCCCTCTGAATTTCGTGAGCGATCTTACAAATTTTTTCAAAGAAAACTCAGCGGCTCAGGGTACCGTAGAATACCCCATTTATTGAATTTAATGTAAAACTAATAGAATAAAATGTTTAAATTCGTACACGCCATGAAATCATAAATAAAAATACTTGAATGTTAGTATTCTGAATTATGTTACTTCAACTACTTGTTTTCGTCTAGCAATATATTAGCTGATAATTTACAAACAACCGTAAAATGTTGGAAGATAATTAAAATCGAACAACTTAAACAAAACCAGTAAGATAAGGTTTATAAATAGTTCTAAAAATATCATCATTTTTGTACTATATGAAGACTATATTTTTGTATAAATGTTATACCAACATTTGTTTCCTTCCTTTATTTCAGATTCGCTGGATTATGTACAACGCTTGGGCTTACAGTGTCGCCTGCAAATACATTCAGGCTGTGTAAATACGGTCTGTTGGAATGAAACAGGCGAATATGTTCTCTCTGGCTCCGATGATCAATTTATCGCTATCACAAATCCACACAATCAGAAAGTTCTTTTAAAATACAAAACATCTCATCGTGCAAACATATTTAGTGCACGGTTTATGCCACAATCGAATGATCATTCAATTGTATCCTGCTCCGGTGATGGTATTGTTATGCATACAGAACTACTGGCGCCATATATGAAACGATCACCACTACCGCACACGGCTGAATCCTCAACAAATGTTGTTCAAACATACGAGCGCACCGATAAGGAAGCCAACCTAAGTTGCTTCAATTGTCACAAGAGTGGCACAACATATGAAGTGCTGACTGTACCTTCGGAACCACGGTCATTTATGAGTTGTGGTGAGGACGGTACTGTACGTCTCTTCGATTTGAGACAAATTTCGAGGTGAGCTCAAAACTAAAAGCATTTTTTATTGAGCAATATAACTGCTAAGAAAAGTATGTTTCCCAATATAGTATCAAGGCAACCAATAATAAATTCATGAAAATACAATGAATGTTGAAACGTGCTTTTAATAAATTCTTTTTGTAATCTTATTTTCAGCTGCCATAAAACGTGCTGCAAAGATAACATCCTCATCTTAAGTCCATCTGCTGTCACCGCTATGGCCTTGTCGCCCATAACAAACTTTTACATAGCTGTTGGCAGTTCGGACAGCATTGTAAGAATTTACGATCGACGTTATCTCTCCGTTATAGATTTCAACGATAGCACCACAACAACAGAACGTCATACACGCCCCATAAAAGCATATCACATGCCATCCAATACCAAGCGACCTTATCGCGTGACTTCGGTTAAATATAGTCCAGCAGAATCGGAACTTTTGGTTAGCTATTCTTCGGACTATTTGTATTTGTTTGATTTGCAGCGTGATGGTCTCGATGTAGACGAGATGTATGCCACGAAAGCTAGTAGTGAGAATAGCAAAAATATACCCGGCACCTTATCCAGTGAGCAAGTCACACGCAAATTAAGACTACGTGGTGATTGGTCAGATACTGGTCCAGATGCACGACCGGAACATGATCCTACAGGACGCGTTGAGATCGGTCAGGTGCGCCCACAACTGCAGGCGAATATTATGAGCCGCATGACTGAAGTTATATCGCGCATGCTAAATGATCCACGAACTCGTATCGGGCTAACGGGCCAGGCCAATGAGCTAAGTCGTGAGAATCAAGCATCTCTATTTGCATCGGCAGCTAGAGAGTACAGTGAAGATGCAGCAGCTGTAGCTGCACCTTCTACATCATCTGCTTGGCGCAGCGCTGCAAATCGAAGTGTGCACAATGCGCGTCAATCAGAGGTTGCTGCTAGCCTAGAAGAAGATGTGGATATGCTATCGAGCAATAACAATAATAATAACGAAGATGGCGATGATGTCGAAAATGAGCGACAGCAGACGTCTCAGGATAGTCAATTTCAAGATGATGCTTCTTCGCTGAATGATGAACTTGCCGAACTAGAGATGGAAACTAAACAGGAGCTGTACGATTTCTTGTTGATGAAATTCACAGGGCATAGAAATGCTCGCACCATGATTAAGGAGGCGGCATTTTGGGGCAACAACTATGTGATGTGTGGCTCAGATTGTGGTCACATTTTCACATGGGATCGATATACTGGCAAGCTGGTTATGCTGATGCAGGCCGATCAACATGTTGTCAATTGCTTGCAGCCACATCCGAAATTGCCATACTTAGCGAGCTCAGGCATTGATTACGATGTCAAGATATGGTCACCCATTCTATCAAGCAACAATTTCAATGAAGCTGAAGCAGCTGATGTAGGTTCCAAGCATATCAAAATTTAAATGCAATTTAATGTTCTACTTTTTATTGTCTTAGTTGATGAAACGCAACGCCATCATGTTGGAGCAGACAAAAGACACTATAACGGTGCCGGCAGCATTCATGATACGCATGCTCGCCTGCATACATTCATTAAGAAATCGAGATCGTGCACCAAGACTTTCTGCTGGTGCTGGCAGCAGAAGTGTTGATCACGACAGCAATGGCAACAATGCCAGTGACTCAACAAACGGTGCTCATCCGGCATAAATAATGTGATTGAAATTAAGTAATAAACCAAGCGTTGTTTACTGTATTACTTCTTATAGTATTATATATAAATTGTATATTATTTAAAACAAATTTTAATTTATTAACTAAATCAATTAAAAACAAAAAATTTTCACAAATTCCCAAGCATGCATTTTTAAACATAAACATATAAAGCAGTGTCCACCAAAAAGAAGCTAACAAACACAAACAAGGCTTGCTATTCATGCTACCATTTTCATTTTTTGAAGTGATGTGAGCCAAAACGCGCTATAAAAATGTTTGCTTAATTGTCAGACAAACACTGGCTGAGCTTGCCTGCAATAATCGGCAGAGTACATGTGATTTACCGATCGTGTCTATGTGAAAACACGAAGTGTCGCTTCTCTCGCGAGGGTACTACGTGGTCGACACTGATTTAAAGTGATGAAAATGTTGAAAACAATTATAAAAAAAATATATATATATATATTATTAGTTTTTATTTTATGCTTAAGCACTCATCTGATGAACAAAATCATTTTACTTGTCGCGAACTCATTAAAATTACTGCATCAAAAGTGCCATTTTTTGGCTTGATATTTTTCTTGAAAATATCTTTGAAACAATGTAACTGAAAGTCCAGAGATTTCCTTCCTTGATTTTATTGGAGGGCGGAAATTTTCTCGACAATTTAGTTGCAGTTTCAGCGCTATTGGTTAGATTTTTATATTTAATTTTATGCTGCCACTGCATAGTGTTTAGTTTTTAAAAGTTTTAATATTTCGAGTACGTCATTCTTATGAAATGCATTATATTGATTAAATTCTGTTTATTATTATTATTATTTATATATAATACTTTTACTATATTATTATAAGCTACATTTTATTTTGATTTAAATATAATTTTCCCTCGCCATTTATTAATACCTTAAAGTAGCGACAATGCTCAAGTCGTTTCCTCAAACATTGACAGCATTTTGTAATGCAGTTTTGTCATCTACGATTATATTAGCGGCGGCATTTGTTGGATTCGAACTGAGCAGTTGCTTTGTCGATGAACTGGATGAATAACTGTCACTGGAACTACGTGTGGATGCAGAGTTGCCACCAGCACCACCACCACTGCAAATAGGACTGTCAAGCATGTCTGTTGGATTATATAGGAAATTAAAAAAATAAGAAAATGTCAGCTAAAGCGAATAACTTGTTCGTCATCAAATATAAGGGAGAAAAATCTAGAGCTTTTAGCTAAAATTGTATATTTTTTAAATTATTTTCTATTTATACATTTATACAGCTTTTTACCACACTTAGACTTTTTACCACATCGTACACTGCTTCACTTGATTTTCTGATCCTTTAACTTTAACTGATATATTTATAACCCCATATTCGAGCCATATTCGAACCATATTCGAACCAAAACTTGGCTACATAAGCGTTATTTATAATAGTATAATAAAGAGGAAAAGTTTGTTTGCATTTGTTTTGTGTGTTCAGAGTTATCTCCTTAGCTATTTGTCAGATTGAGAACAACCTTTTCTGATGTGTTGTATAACATTTTCTGAAGAAAATGAGCTTAGAAAATTTCATTTTAAATTTAAGTGACAGAATGTAAAAAAATTGTCTACTATTCCTTGCCTTTGCTGAGCTCCTAGGGATATATAAATAAAATGAGTAAATGATTATTGCAAGTAATAAACCTAGCCTAGTAATAAACCTAAAATTATCTGAATTTTACACGGATGTCCTACAACAAGCATTTCAATTTCTAATGTTGTTAGATTAATTGTTTTGCTTTTCTTACCTTAACTGTAGCTTATTTATAAAAAAGTATTATAATATATAAAAGACGCAAAATCTTTCAGATATTCAGTTGTAATTAAACATATTTAGGTACGGTACAATTTTGAATTTATACTTATATAATAAAAAGAAAATGTGACGAATTAAGTGACCGAATATAAAAACATATTCTCCAATTCCTCTTTCCTTACATTTGGTTAGCTCTTAAGCATATACAAAAAAATATATAAATTATGGAAAGGCTGAAATAACCAAAATTTAACCACTGTATATCCAAAACCGGAGGCGAACCTTTACAGGGTAAAATGTCTAACTGTCTCAACCTGGCGAGGCCAGCATAATCCTTTTGAAATCGCCCCAAGTCGACTCAAACCTCCACGTGGTGTTTCCTGGGCAACATCAAAACTGACAACAGTTAGTTTGGCGGCTTATCTGAGCGGCGGACCCTCCTAGGCTTAAAATAGGTTGTGCGTCGGGTTTGAAGCCCACCCGTAAAAACACATTTCAACGAAAACACAGAAGAATAGAAGAAAACTGATCCCAACTCTGCACCTGGAACGTCCGAACCCTTAATTGGGAAGGTGCCTCTATCAAACTGACTGATGTCTTGGAAAGATACAAAGCTGATATCACTGCTATCCAAGAAATACAATGGAAGGGACAGGGAAGCATTCGGCATGCACCCTGCGATATCTACTACAGCGGCCATGCGGAGAAGCACGAGTATGGATGCGGATTTGTAGTTGGCAAGAGACTACGTCCCCACGTCCTGCGATTCACACCTGTGAACGAACAACTTGACATAATCCGCATCAAGGTTGAATTTTTTAATATAAGCCTAATATGTGCGCACGATCCGACAGAAGACAAGGACGATGAGATCAAGGAAATTGTCTACGAGCGCCTTGAAAATGCTTACGAGCGCTGCTCCCGTCACGACGTAAAAATCGTGCTTGGTGAGTTCAACGCTAAGGTGGGCAAGGAAAATATATTTCATCCAACAGTCGGAAAGTTCAGCCTCCACGATAACACCTCCGATAACGGAATGAGGCTGATTGACTTCGCCGCAGCACGAAACATGGTCGTAAGTAGCATTAGATTCAAGATCTCAATATTCATAAAGCCACCTGGATGTCCCCTGATCAAAAAACCAAAAATCAAATTGATCAGATTTTGATCGACGGAAGGCACTGGATGTATTGGATGTACGCACGATCCGTGGTGCAAACATTGACTCGGACGTCTGTGCGCAGCTAAGAATACACGCAACCTTAAATAGAGGAAGCTAGACGTCGACAATCTGCAATCGAAACAGACAGCCGAAGCTTTCGCCACTCAACTCTCACTCCTGCTTCAAAGCACTTCTCCAATCGATGATATATGCGCGCAGTGAACACACATTTCCAACTCTATGCGTGCGGCTGCTGAAGAGGTGATTGGCTACCACCGCCCTCGCCGAAACCAGTGGTACGACCAGGAGTGTCGTGACGCCACTGCTGAGAAAGACGCCGCCTACAAAGCCACGGTTGTAACGCGCGCTGCTAAGGAACGATACAAAGAAAAGAGGAGGGCAGAGACGTATTTTTAGGCGGAAAAAAAAGAGAGGCAGAAAAGCGCAAGTAGGAGAAGATTGAGATGTATGGAGACAAGAATGAAGTCCGAAAATTTTTCCAAAAAATAAGACGCCAAAGCCGATGGTTTTAAAGCCCGGGCCTCTTCCTGCAAGGATGAAAACGGGAATCTAGTGACAGATGTCCAGAGTACACTGATATTATGGAGGGCACACTTCTCTCAGCTTCTAAATGGCGACGCTGACAACAATCCCACCAATAGAGATGATATTCCGGAAACTCCAATTACGGATGACAGCGTCGAGGTTCCGCTGTCCGACTATGATGAAGTTCTGACAGCTATAGGTCGGCTTAAAAATAACAAAGCCGCGGGAGCTGATGGCTTACCTGCTGAGCTGTTTAAGAACGGAGGCGAAGCTCTACTTAAATGCATTCACTAGCTTTTATGCAGAATATGGTCGGAAGAATTTATTGCGAACGATTGTAATCTCAGTGTGCTCTGCCCAATCCACAAAAAAGGCGATCCCACTAGCTGTGCCAATTACCGTGGGATAAACCTTCTTAATATCGCATATAAGGTCCTTTCGAGCGTTTTATGTGAAAGATTGAAGCCCATTGTAAACGAACGGATCGGACTTTATCAGTGTGGCTTTAGACCTGGAAAGTCCACCATCAACCAGATTTTCACGCTACGACAAATCTTGGAGAAGACTCGAGAAAAACAAGTCGACACCCACCATCTTTTTGTCGAATACAAAGCCGCCTTCGACAGCCCAATGAGGAAGCACCTGTACTCCACCATGTCCGAGTTTGGTATTCCTGCAAAACTAATACGACTGTGCAGGATGACATTGAGCAACACCAGCGGCGCACTTAAAATCGGTAAGGACCTATCCCCACCATTTGTTACCAAACGAGGTTTCAGACAAGGTGATTCCTTATCGTGCGACTTTTTCAACCTAATGATGGAAAAGATCATCCGAGCTGCTGATCTGAGACGTAGTGGCACAAAATTCTACAAGAGTGTTATGCTGCTTGCGTATGCTGATGACATAGATATCATTGGCCATAATACGCTCGAAGTCAGTGCAGCATTTTCCAGATTAGAAAGAGAGTCAAGTCGAATGGGTCTGTCAGTGAATGCAGATAAGACGAAATACTTAGTGTCAACAAACAGACAGTCCCAGCGTCTTGGAACCCACGTTACAGTTGACTATACCTCCTTCGAGGTTATGAAAGACTTCGTCCATCTGGGATTCAGCATAAACTCAACCAACGACATCAGCATTGAGAACAAACGAAGAATAACTCTTGCCAACAGAAGCAGAGCCCTCTCTCGACGAACGAAAATCACGCTCTATAAATCGCTCATCATGCCCGTCCTACTTTATGCAACGCAAACCTGGACGCTGAGCAGTTCAGATGAAAAGACTTTAGGAGCATCGAGAGAAAGATTCTTCGTAAGATTTACGAACCAATCTGCGTCAATGGCAAGTACCGAATACGGTGGAATGATGAACTGTATGAGCTGTACGCTGACATCGACATAGTCAAGCGCATTAAAATTGAGCGGCTTCGCTGGCTCGGTCATGTTGAGCGCATGAAAGACGATGCTCCAGTGAAGAAAATATTCGATTCAGTACCCAGCGACGGTCAACGCAGAAGAGGACGACAGCATCTTCGTTGGAAAGACCAAGTAGAGGACAACCTGACGAAGCTTGGAATTTCCAACTGGCGCCAGCAAGCGAAAGACAGAAATGGCTGGTGAAAATTCTTAGATGAGGCCTAGAACGACATACGGTTGTAGCGCTTACTAAGTAAGTAAGTATATCCAAAATAAAGGAAAAAACCAAGCTGGCCTTTTAAGTTTTGTTTTTATATTTAGCATATTAATATAAATTATTTATAATACTCAGAGCTGGGTTGTATGAATTTCTTTTGAAGATAATACCACCACAATAATTGCCTGGAATAAGGAATTGGTAATTGGATAGCTCAATTCCTCAGGAATGGTAATTAAACACCTCAATTTCTCGGAATGGAATTGGAAAAAATTGTCAATTCCATGACAGGAATTGTATTGGTAATTGAACACTTAAATTTCTCAGGAATGGGATTGGAAAAAAATTGTAAATTCCATTAAGAGGAATTGTAATTGGTAATTGAACACCTCAATTCCCCAGGAAAAGAATTGGATAAAAATCTCTTTGTTAGTAGATTAATAAAATTTTGTACAGGGGTGTGGAGGTTGTATACCAAGCACATTGCAAAAAGTGGGCGGGATTGGACTTAGTAGCATAGCAGCCATATATTTTGTTTTAACTTAAAATGTGGTATTGAATTAAAAAAGTGGTCTCTTCGATGATGCATTTATTTGTAAATATTTTGTTAACCTAATAACAGCGAGTCGAATAAAATTTTCTAATAAATAATGAAAAAAGTAGTTTCGAGTTAATGGAAAAGTAATTGAAATTTTAGCTTCCATTTACAATTACTGTTATGGAATTGACGATTTTTCCAATTCCATTTCTGATGAATTGAAGTGTTTAATTACCTATTAGAATTCCTGTAATGGAATTGATCTTTTTTGCAATTTCATACCGAATAATTCAGGTGCTTAATTACCAATTACAATTCCTGTAATGGAATTGACGATTTTTTTCAAACACAATCCTGGGGAATTGAGAGGACCAACTACGAGCACTTTTCCGACCCAGCTCCGATAATACTGCTATTAAAATATAGGAGCTTGTTTGGTAGGTAAAGCGTCGCACTTTTTGTCGAACACGTCCCATTATCTTTTGCACGAGATCTAATTTTCTCCAGATATATTTGCACTTTATTCACGAGATTTAACTGCATTTTGTGCGGAATTCAGCTATGGTAGATACTGAAATTCTTTTATTTTTTAAAGATCCTTCAATAATTGACCAATATTCCTCTATTGGTCGCAATTCTGGACAGTTCGGTGGATTGTTTTCTTTAGCAACAAAATCGATTCCGTTACCTTTACATCATTCAATAGTGTCTCTTGAATAGTCTTGAATAGTCTGTTGAATTATGATGCCAGTTAAATAAAAGGTTTAAATTTAGATAACCGTAAGAACTTATTACTTACGAAACTGGGTACTTTTTCGGCAATTTGGATTTTCTGTTTTTCTTGTAATGATCTGAAGCATCTCCACGATTACTGTGTAAAAATCTTGCCTTGCGATATACCGGATTAGCAAAACAATATGTTTCGTCAACCATGATCGCTCATTTCAATTTTGTCAATTGTTTTTCGTAAAGATGTCGACTGCATGTTTTCGCTGATGAATTTTGTTTTGCATTCCGATCATTAGGCTGCATAACATTTTGTGCACAATTTTGCGACTTCATTTTGTAAATGTTTAAATGACCTTTTGAGCCGCTTTTAGGTCTCTTTGGCCATGCTCACCACCACTTCCACGCTTTCTTTCAATAGCCAAACTTTCGTTAAAGTTTTTAATAATGTTTCTTAACGTGGAATATGGTAATTTTCCGTTATTTGTTATTAATATTATGGAGTTTTTTATGTTTGTTGTAATTACTCGTGGAAAATAAGTTTTCTTCGTTCGAGCTCATTTTTTCAAACTTGATAGTGACATGAAAATTTATACATGGTTTTAAAATAAATGAACCACAGCCTTGCTTCAGACAAATATTTTGTTTAAACTATTGAATTGTTTTTTATAATAATAAAGATACAAAATGGTTAAATTTCCACTTTTTTTAAATATCTTTTTTTAAATTAACTTTTTCTTTTTCAAGCGTAACCGTTGCTAATATATCAAAGAAAGGGCAGAACTTAAAAAAATTATAAAATTTTTTTCATATACTTGTGCAAACTTTAAGCCGTGTGTGTTAGGGTTTATATGCATCCGATGTTGCTAAAATGTTACACGAATTTTTTTCATCAATTAGAACAGTTTGAATCCCAGTCTTGCTCAATCAAGTTAAGAATAAAACTTAAGGAAATTGCTACTAAGGTGATATAATATCATGTAAAAAAGGTGCCACCTTTCATACAATTTCACCGGTTGAATTCATATATTTTGATAATAAGCGGAACATGGTACCTTCCTTGGCAATAAATTTATAAATATCAGTAAATGTAACCACAACTTATCGCCAAAATAAATGTGGGTGGGGTTGGACATCGGACAATAGGCAACACAATATTTAAGCGGTATCGTATACATTTTAACAATTAATGACAAACACTATCTTACAAAAAGTTTTTGCATAGAAGTTATCAAGGGGAACATAGAACATAGAGAGTACGGAGGAATTTGAGGCAAGGTAAAAACGTAGTAGAGATAACGTGTTTTAAAGGGGTATTTTAAATAGAAGACATTGAAAAATCGGGGTCTCTCGGTGATAGTATTTAAAAACTGAACAAACTTTTTTGTTGGACGCTATACCAATTCATCAACAGTTTTCAGATATTTTCTACGGTTCACCCAACTAAGATGCATCTAGTAAGCAACACTTCGAATATATTTTAATGAATTTTATACCAATTTAGATCAGAATAAACATTGATATATTAAGCAACGTAACATATTTGAAAGTAAATAAAATTTTGTTGATATTTCTCCTATCGTCGCAAAACCATGTAACTAGGTCTGGGCACATTTAATTTACACACTATTTTAAGATTGTGTATTTCATGATTGCCATAATTATAACATTTAGACATAGTTCATTTAATTACCTGGCAATGAGCTAACATTTCCCTTCAAGTCGCCTGCACCTGCTCCTGCACCACCTCCAGTTGGTCCCACAATATTGCCAACTGATGTAGATTTCTTGTGCAAATTTTTCATGGCCAAACTGTTGGCACTCTTAAAACTGTTCGTATTGCTCTTTGTTGGATTTGCGCCAAGTTTATCACCTGCTGCCTTTGCCTTTTCTGGACATAGAGGACTTAGTATGGAATTGTGCGTATCCTCTGGTGTATAGTAATCAGAATCATCTGCATTTATCACCGTTTGATTTTTGCTTTCCACAACGGCATCAGAATTTGCCAGAGCAGGACGTTTATGTGTTTTCAATGTGGCATCATATATCTTGATATTTTCGACTGCCTCATCACCAGAGTCAACATCGTCAATCATTGAAGATTCTTCAACACCTTCCTTGCTTAGAGCTTTAGTTAGCTTGACCGCTAACGGTTTTGATTTACTGCCCGGCGAGAGCAGCGGTGAAAGTTTTTCATTTTCACTATCGTCATCAGCTTCATTATGAGCTGCTGAGCTATTGTTGTTGTTGTTCATGCTCAAATTGCTTCCAGCATTGCGTTTAGCTTTAATCAATTTAAGACTGTTGCGCTCATGAACAATTTGTAGCTTGTCTTGAGAATGACGTGATTTTAAATTATCTGCCTTTCCATCGGGTTTCGGTGATATTTTTTGGCTATTTCCATTACCCTCATTTGACTGAACCTCGACTGTGGGAAGCGCATTATTCTGATTATTTTTAGCTGCAACAGTGTTGCTTTCATTGTTTTTTGCAGTCGCTGTTTCAGTGTTGCTGACAGCAATAATGTTCGCAGAATTCTTTTTGTTCTTTGAGCGGCGTTGACTGTTGGATTTATGTGGTGAAGTAGGCTTGTGGTTGGAGCCATCACCAATGTTACCAGCATTGTTTACTGAATCTGTAGTATCCCTTTTTTAACGCATGAACAACTGAATGACTAGTAAAGAAAATAGCTACTTTAAAACTTACCTGGTACGCGCAGCATACTGCGGAGGACCGTTTAAAGCTTCAATGAGCGAAACTGGGATATAGCCAACTGGTATGTGTTGATCACAAACCGGTTCTGCGGGTGTGCTCTGATGCAATAGGTTTGAACTGACGCCCTTCTGTACGGCACGTATTTGCAGCAAGGCGCGGAAAGGCGCTCGACAAATAGGACAGTTGTTGGCCTGATAGCGCAAAGAGTCGGCACATGAATTGCACAAGCACAAATGGCGGCAGGGTAATATTAGAGTATCACGCGTTTCGCTCATGCAAATGACACACTCGCTGCCATGGTCATCGAGATCCTCATCTATGGTGCTCTTATTGACAGCCTACGGAAAAACAAATCCATGCATATAACTATAATATAGTATCTATTAGTGCACGTACCTTGTTTTCGATTCCATATATTTCTTGCAGTAGATAGCAGAGACCATCTACGAAAATCTTCTGTTTCAATGCACGTAGCACATAACTGCTGTCTGTGTGATGATCAATTACACAGATGGTCGTATGTGATTGCCGACACTCTTCATTTCCCTCTTCCACCACACAGTGAATGGCCACCGGATACTGTTCCTTTGCCGGATTGTAAATTAAGTCGTCTTCCGGTATGAGCTGTGGATTAAAAATGTGCGTAGGTTGGGAGAAGTATTGATTCATGCCTTTTTCATAGTGATATGTCTCTGAGGTGAGACCATCGCGTGGTACCAGTGTCACACCACTCGGGCTAACTTCCTCGGAGCAAAAGTAATAAATTGTTATGGCGCACTTGGCATCGGAGTCGAATGTAAATTCAATGTTGTAGGAGCAATTAACAGTACGCTCTGGTACAGCATTGTTTTCGTCGCCATCAATGCAACCACCACCAATGCAGAGTACGTTTCCATCTACCTCCTCTTGCTTCTCCTGCACACGCACAAATCTTACCGACTCTTTGCGTATGTTTACCAGACTTTTGAGAGTTTTCGTTGGTTCATTTGCTTGGGGCGGTGGATAGGGAAATGCTGTGGGTCGATTGCCCAGAAAGTTCAAATCTGCATTTTCTCCAAACAGATAGGCTTCTGGTTGTGGTGTATCGAAACGTTCGCCACCCATAATGAAATGACTTCCAAAGAAGTTTCCCGAGCGCGGTGGATACTTGTAGGCGTGGCTGGAGATTTGTTCTGCTTCCTCGACTGCAGCATTTTGTCTGCTAGTGAAAGCACCCATTTTTTAATTTATCAAAAATTCCAAAGTCTGTATATGTTCAAACATTCACTTTGTTTTTTTTTAGAATACAACTTGAAATATTGCTTAAAATGTAGTTTTTACTACATTTTAATTTAATTAATAACTGGTGTTGAAAATTTTCACTAAATAAGTAGAAAATTTCATCGATTGAAGAAAATGTTTTGACAATTTAACGGGATACGTTCAACGCAATACTCTCAGCAGTATGTTGAGAAAATTTAATTGACAATTGTCTTGACACTGAAACGGTGGCTATCATAGAGCCTGTTCTCACGCGCCTTACGTTAGGCGGATCATCGGATTAATTTTGACGTCTACAGGTAAGGTGGGAAGTGGGAAGGTGACAAGTTACGTGAGGCAGCATTTTCAAAAATTTTAAAAATTTTGCGATTCATTTTGACGTCTGTTACTTTGAAGTTTCATTGTGCCTCATTTTCCTCGTGGTTCTCTTATGTTTTAGCGCAAATAAATTTTGTTTTGCATTGGTTGGGTTTTCTGTTTGCGTTGCTGTTTAATTTAAAACTTACAAAGTAATGAATTCTCCGAAATTTAACACCACATTTATGGACTGTTCTCGGAATGCAAAATAAGGCGGGCTTAAAAAAGTCGGTAGTAAGAACACCTGACAGATGCATAGTGTCAAAATAACGCCATTACTCTGCCTTTTTTAAGGCGAGTGAGAACAGGGTCATAGAAGTAAAATATAAGGAAGCGGTGTAGTTGAAGTGGAATGAAGTATTTTACAAACACAGTGAAGTTGACACAAACACTAAAACATTCAAACAGGGCCGCATTCATTTATGTAGTAAATAAAGGCGTAAATTATTTTTTATTTTTTAGATGTATGCTTACTATGCAATTTTTATATACCACCGTTATATAATATGTTGCGTTACCAATTTTTTTACAGAGAAAAGCATTGCTAAAATAATGTAAAAGACATGAACTCAGAATGAGACTGAAACGACAAAAGTTACTTTAAATGATTTTTTAAGAATTCATTTCAAAAAACTATTTTTTATAAACTATTTAATTGATATTAAAATAACACAAAAACTAAACAACTAAAATACATACCAAATTAAACTCTTTTAAAATAAATAGTTTTGTGCAGTTTTTTTCGAACTGTGGGCTTTTAATTAGTTTTTTATATAAAAATACCTAGTTATAGCTTGTAACCTTAGGTTGCTAATCCACTTTAATTTCATGTCAAGTTTTCAAAGAAATTGTAAACAAATAAATAACTACAAAGCTTATCCCAATAAGAAAAAAAAATTAAGGCCCTTGCCACCCTAAATAATGAATGCGCTCATGAAGCAGAACTTGTGTTTTGACAGATGTTCTTCCTCACAAACAGATTTTTTTTTTGCTCGGGAAGAGCTTTTGTCAAATAACGACGCTCTATCTCTCTTCCTCAGCGACGAAAATTCCTTCTACACACGTATAGTGTGTGTGAGTATAACACCACTTCCTTATCTTTTATTTCTATGGTGGCTATGCATGGCCCAGCTGGACAGCTCTAACAAGTTTACAAACACAATAAAACAATAATGGTATTCACTACATTTGTTAAGCCCTGCTAACTTGCTAAACTTAACAAATTTGTTAACTCCTGTCAAAATTTTGTTTGGGAAAAGACTTAGCAGCTTGTTAGCAAGTTAACAAGCTCAGCACCGTGTTTTTGTTTAGCAGATACCATTTGTTAAGTCTGAAACGTCAAAGTTATTGAGTGTAGTGATGAATCGTTTTGTGAATGAGTTTTAACAAGTACCAAATTATTTATGATTTCCAGCTTTAAAGTCTAAAAACTTCCCTTTTTTAATAAAAAAACAAAATTTTTGTAAAGATGTTGGTAGAGATTTAAGACATTTCAAAGTTTCTGAGTAGCAAATGTATCAAAAGTGTTAACGCACTGTAATATAAAAATTATAAAACATTTTTGGTTACTGAGCACTGGTTACACGAGTTATTAAAACCACATATCTATTGCTACATAGAAAGTTGTCAAATTAACATTTGCAAACAATTTTTGCAAAATATTTGGAATTTATTTATTTATAAATGGTTGAAGTAAGAAAGTTATATTTCTATTTAATTAAGCTTTATTATTTATTTATTAGCCAAGTGCAAATAAACGCCGTCGTTTGATTTTGTGATAATTCGGTTTTTTAAATTTTAAGCTTTAAGGCTGGATTACCCAAGCGTAAGGTAACGTAGCGCGACGTTGCCAATTGTCAAGCTAAAATCTGCTTAATGATAAATGTGTACAAGTCGTTACCGAAATCGTAACGTTTCGTGACGCAGCGTAGAAGTCTGTAGAAAATAGATTTCTACGCAACGTTACGATTTTTGACAGTTCGACAAGCGAAAAAATATGTTTAAATTTACATTTTTGTAAATTTTAATACTATATAAGAAAGGATGCAATCTTTTGTTGACGAGGAGAAGTAAATAAGCCAACTATAATAAAATGAGTGCCCTGCACTACGGCGCCTGCACTACGTTGGATTACGATTTCAGTAATCGCTTATCCTCGAGGCAACATCGCACTACGCTACATCCCGCTGCGCCACCTCACGTTACGCTTGGGTAATCAAGCCTTTAGAAGTCTTCCAGCTGATTTTGACATATCAGTTTAGCTCTTGATTGTAAAATGTCTTAGCAGGTACGTTCACATCAACAGCTGCTAACTTTAACAATTTAGCAGTTTAGCAGGACTTAACAAATTTTAATGAATACCATTAATATTTTGTGTTCACTAACACATTCCTATGTTATTAGCTTATGTTGAACAAGGAAAGTTGTCATATTTGTATATCTTACTTTTGTGCTCGCTTAAAATGTACTGCAAGACCAAAAATATAAACCAACATATCAAAGTGATCGGTGTTAATTTTTGACGTTCATTTTCAAATAAAATTTAATTTTTTTCAAAAATCAATGCTATCGCAGTTTTAAACACCACGTGCAACGTCTCAGCAGCAGCAGATATAAATCATCAAGCAACATAAGCTTTTGGATGGTGGTATCATAAGTGTGACTGTAACAAAGAGCCGTGCAATCTAAAGGAAGTTTACAAATTGTATTAATCAAATAAAAAATTAAAAAATTTTTCTTTTCAGGAAACTAAATAGATTCCTGGGTAATCCAATTCACCAAGAAAATCAATTATTCCTATTTGCACATTTTCAAATATGCATGTACAAACTGCTGCTGCCATTGCTGGTGTTGATAAAAAACGTGTATTTTTATATAGATATTACTTACTCTGAATTTTTATTATAATATCTTAAACAAAATGGTTTGCATATATCTGACATGTTAGCTAGCTGTTTATGTTAAGGGTTACTTGAAGACACAATCAACTTCACTTTCTAATACTTTTTTGATGGTATTATACAAAATGACTACAGCCAACACTGGAAAGTTCGGCATGTTTGGCGTTTCAATCAGCAATCAAAATGTTCGGTCCGAGAGCGAGAAAATGAATATGAGAAAAAGATAATTTTTTCATTTTATACGTGAAACAATAACAACAAAAAATGTTCGGCAATCATGTTTGGCTAGCATAACCAAGGCATTAGGGTTGGGCATGATAGAACTGCTAGGGGGAGAAGTGAGTACGCTGAAAATGTAATTGGTGTGAGCAGTTCATGTATAAATTTTTCTAATGGATAAAACATGGATGGCAGACTGAGATGCCAGATCACACATATGAGAGTCAGAGATGCAAACCTTGTTATACTTTTACCTACCTCTAGAACAAATAAAGTTTTGTATGGATTTTTTAAGGGGAAATAACACGAAGCGTGTTAGCACTCGTGTTAAATAACACGTTATCTAACAGTTACGTGTCTAGCTGGGGGGTCCCTGCTAGACAGCTGTAACAAGTTTACATATACAACGAAACAAAATTTGGAGTTCACTAATACACTCTTACGCTGTCATTTCATGGGAAACAAGGAAAGTTATATGTGTTTGTAATTCTAGCTCTTTGGCGGTCAAAAAATAAATTCAACAAGCAAAATAACCATGCAACACAAAGCGGTGCAGTCAAATGGAAGTTTTTGAAATTAAATTTACAATAGTGCATAAGAAATTTAATAATTTTTCTTTTCAAGGTTTGACATAGCGGCGTAGGGAGAGGAGAGGATAGCGCACAGCTGAATTTATAATTGATGTGAGCAGTTTAGCTATATATTTTTCTCATTGTAAAAACATGGGTGGCTGAAAGGGATGCCAGATCACACCAATGAGAATCAGAGATGCAAACCTTGTGACATTTTGATCGCTTGAACAATGGTCACAAGTTTTGTATGAAAAACTTTATATGGGCGTAACGCAAATCGTGTGACCGCTCGTGTTATATACGCCGTATGTAACAGTTACTATTCTAGCTGGGGTTAAATCCGATTTGTTGGTTTTTTAAATGACTTGATGCTCGTCTATGCTCGGCAATTCATGAGCAATAATTGGAAGACTACGATTTCTGGGCCGCCACAATATGACAATGGATTCGTGAAGTTCCTTTAATAAAAATAAGAATGGCGTAGGGAAAAATCGGAATATTAAGAATTTTTTTTATATATATCTTTGAAAACTGGCTTTATTTTTCTTAGCTTAAAATCGATATTCATGGTTAAGGTATTATTTTATAAAGGTAATATTCAAAGTTTCCACATAAATTTAAAATAAATAAAATTCGTTGATTATTTCATATTTTATAGCTATTTGTATGTAAAAGTAAAATATTTGCGTGCATAAAATCGTTATTTTCTCAAAGTTTTCCGTTACTATTTTTATTTTTCGTAAATTGACTTTTTTTGTGATTATTTGATATGATGTTTACAAAAGAATAAAACAAAACTTACTATATTATTTTACTTAAAGGGCCACATCAATAGTCATTTTGTGTTCGACTCTAAATTTAGTGTAAGCTTTTTGACAACAAATTCTATAGAATTAATGTCAAAAATGCTCACACTAAATTCAGAGTATACAGAGCCAAAACAACCTAATGAAATAGAAGAAAATCAATAAGATTTCTCTATGGTTTTCATCCAAGAAGATTGTCTTATTAAATAGAGAAAAACCATAGAGAAAATGTTATTAAAACTATGATTTTTTTTATTAGGCAAATCACATAATTTTAAGAAGAATCTTATTGTTTTTTATAAGAACACTTTTAAAAATAATAATAAAATCTTATCAATACTTCTTGGTTTTTAAGAAGAAATCTTAAAGATTTAATAAGATTTATTTTTGAAATTTAACAAGGACATCTTATTGATTTAATAGGATTTCTTTTTAAATTTTAATAAGGAAATATTTTTGAATCAAAACGGAATCTTATTAACCTTTTACCTAGAAATATACTTTTAATTGCCTGTAATATTAAATAAAAGGACATTTTGATGGTTTATTACAATTTATTAGGAAATAAAATTTGTATATGTAAAGTACCCTGAAAAGTAGTTATCACATAAGAGCAAGACAGTTTAGACATTTTTGAAATAATTTATTATGAATTTAACTTGCTTAAAAGATTTGATACGGATGAAACTTTTTCAGATTTTATTTCAAAGAAATATTGTACTAAAAATGTCCGAACTAGCTTGCTTCTTTGTGAGTACTGGATTTTGTAAACGTGGCATTATTTTATAATAATGTCTAAACACTTAGTAAAAGAACAATATTTTTATTTAATACCATCGCAATACACGTTGAACTCCTTTAAATCGTGTATATTTGTTCCAACGACGATACTTCTTGGCTGAAGGCTTTCATTTCGCTCAAAAAAAAATCTTTTCTAAATACTTCCAGTCTTGGCACGAGGTCATTTGGTGTTAATACATGGACCACAAAGTCTTCCTGTGCATCAGCAATCGTGGGTTTGTACACTTTTATACAGGGACTAGAATGAAGAACAGAGTATAGAAGCAAACACGCTATACAATCCTTAGAATTTAAGAATAAAGAAAAGTTAACGCGAAGTTAGATTTAATATATTGTGTAATTTTCAACCTTTTGAAACCTCGTCCTTGTACAAAAATGTTAACATTTCTCTGGATGTTGTATCCCTTATTTCTTCCTCAAAATACAAAAGTATCATTATTCATTCACATATTTTTATTTTACTTTAAATAGATTAAATCCATAAAATGCACATAAACTTCATGAATTCACTTCACAATTACGACTGAAAGCTAAAGCAAAGAATAAGTAGCATTTTCACCGTTATGAACTTCTTAAAAGGGTGTTTAATAAGAAAATTTTATAAAAACAGATCAAAAGACGTTCTTATTTATTTAAATTGGTCTCTTCTTAAACTTTGGAGAGTCAAAAAAAGATTTTCTTATTAAAGTAAACTATTAATAAGATTACCACATCATCTGATTAATTTGATAAGAAATCTTATTAAAAAATGTTTGGTAGTAGTTGTAAATTTTTAATAAGATTTTTTCTATGGGATTAAATAGATTTCTCAATGGAATATTCTTATTATTTGGTAGTATTAATAAGAAAACCTAATAAAATAGCTCAATTAGGTGATCTTATTGATTTTATGTGGTGGTTTTTGGCTCTGTGTAGGCATTAAATTGGTCAAACTAAGGCTTGACTATTGGTAAGGCTCAATAACAAAACAATTAAATTAACATAATTATTATAGCACAGAATTATCCTTTTTTCACTTTCATTTGATTAATTAAATTTTAATTGATAGCTTAATGGATAACTTTAAGGGCCGCTTACTCAATGTTCGGTTAGTCTAGCTCTTAACCAAGAGTAAGCTTACCATACGATAGCTAAAAAATAATATTAATTTCACCAAGTTCTGGTTAAGCAACCATTGCACAGTGGAGTATTGAACCTTGAAAATGGTTATCATTTCACCTATAAGAGGGAGGGAACTTTTGACTTATTTTTAGTTAGAACCGGTGTCTTTTTCTATCTGTTGCGTCTGCAACGTGAAAATTTAAAACACTTTTTTTAATACTCTTTTGTTTAACAAAAATACCTTGGGAATTCCTAAAAAAAATTCCCCAAGACCAATCAAAAATTACCACGAATGGGATTTTTACATATTACTGGCAACCTTACATGTGCTACACATGTTAGCTAAAACTTCAAATTTAGTGCACTACGACCATCTCTGGTTGTTTCCATAAGTGTGAAATTGGCTTTATTTATAATGTACTATTTTTACCCACTGTGAATATCCATTCACTGTACGTATTGTGAATAATTTTTGGCAGTCAGTCAGCAATTGTGAAAAAAATTGATAAAGGTGTGTAGGGCGAAAAATAATTTTGTGATTGCAAAAATCCAATTTTTTCTATAAATAATTTCAAACATCAACTTTCCGCTTCGGGTAAGCGACTTAAAACTTGCTCGAAATGACTACGGAGGAAAATATATTGAAAATGATGTTAGGTAAGCCTGCCGCTAAGCTTAAAACAAACACAAGTGAAACCCTTTTGTATGATCTGGTTTTAAGATCGAGCTACGAACCCAGCCAAGGATACTGCTGACGACTTGGGTGTAGAATTGTTCTGTATGGTAGTACGCAGCGATGCACAGCTAATCGAGAAAGCACTCGAATTAATACTGACCAAAATACGTGGAGTTAACGAAACGGAGGCGATAAGAGCAATTGCGGTAGGTGTCAGATAACATTTCGGTGACAAGAAGAGGTGTAATGAGTAGAATGATTAATGGTTACAGTTGTTAGAGGAATGCATGACAAACTGTGGCAGCAGCTTCCAAAATGAAGTAGCCAGATTTCGTTTTCTTAACGATTTGATACGTTTGGTTTCTGTCAAATACGATGGGGCCAAAACGCCGGTTGCAATTAAAAAACGAATAACTGACTGCCTACTACTTTGGACAACAGACTTTCCACAGAAAACCAAGATACGCGAAGTCTACGACATGCTTAAGAAAGAGGAGGGCGTCATCGAACATGCACTGGCTGCGCCAAACGCAGAGACAAAACGCAACGAAAATACGCTTGGCATCGATGGACAGCTACTGCAGGAGCTATTGCATAGCGGCGATCGGGAAAATTTAGTACGTGCCAATTTACTTATACAGCATCGCGTGGACCAGGTGAGTCAGAAGATGCAATTTGATAGGCTTGTAATACATTTGCCATACAGGATGCGAAACGCACTCAACGGACACTGCAGCATAAAATGGAATTGGATGAGGTGCAAACCATAGTTACGCTGCTCAATCAAATGCTGGACTCGTACGAAGCAGAGGGCAACAAAACCACGGAGGACAACTTGAATTTGATACGTGAGCTTTATTTGAATGGCAAGAAACACAAGCCGATAGTGATGTACATGCCAAAATTGCTGGACGAGAACACAGAGAACGAGCTACTTGGTAACTAGCGTAAGCTTTGTAAGAAGTGATCGGTGATAATTTTTCCATATTCTAGGTGATGCTTTGGAAACTAGTGACTCGTTGCAGGCGGTCTTGAAGCGTTATAAGCAAACTATTGTGTATCCACCAACGAGTGACGAATCGAACGAAGTTGCAGCAAATTCAAGCTCAAAATTTAATACAGATCTTTTAACAGAATTGCTCAGTGATTTGCCTGCCACCAATGCACTTGGCACAGAGGTTCCCACAGTAGATGTCGCCGCCAAAACAAATCCACTCGATGAGCTGACGGAAATTTTTGGCAATGATAGCGTTTCCACACAAGCGGCTGCTGAAACATCAACAGTAGAACTGCTCGGTAGCTTCGATTTGCTCAACAATGTTCCAATTTTTCCTGCAGTGCTCAATGTGCCTGCACCTCAAGCGTCTGCGACTCAAGCCAGCAACGAAAAACGGCCATTCAGAGACTTGCCCGAAATTGATAAAATGAGCGAAGAGCTATTTCAAATGAGTCTTCCGACTGCAGAGCGTATTAATAGTTTTAAAAGGTAAGAAAAAGCAATTTGCATGCAATTGTTTTAAAAACAAAAATTTTATAACTATTTTCCTTACTAGAGATCCTGAGAAGTTGACGCTCAATGATTTGGTTAAAGAAAGGATGGTGGAACCAAAATCTCCTCAAAATAAAGCGGCGGCAGCTCAGACTATTCACACAACACCGTTATCTAATAATATTGCTGCAAAGCAGTCTACGCTTAACAGCCTGCCTACAACGAAAAAACCTTACGTAGCGGATCAAGATGTTCTAATGCTCTCCAATGGTGAAGATGAGACGATAATTGAGCCAAGTGTTGAAGGTGTTGCAGTAGCTGCCGCTGAAAAGACCACCTCCACTTTGACTTCAAGTCAAACCGAACTACCTTTTAAGCATTTGTCCGACATCGAGATTAATTTGGACGATGTTGTGCCAACGGCAGAGGAACGCTTGTTGCTGGATGATGATGATGTTAAAGTAACTTTTAATTTTACCGAAAATATTCCTAGTCGTCATGTTTCGGTTGTTGTTATTTCGGTGATCAATAAGAGTAAAATGCCAATTAAAGATTTTCAATTTGAGGCCAGCGTCAAGAAGGTGAGTTTATTAGCTGCCAAGTCGTGTATGAAAAGTTTTTGCATTGCTATTTTTTATTTTCGTTTTAGCCCAGCAAGGTGCGCCTTTTGCCGCCTACAGCATTTACCATGTCGCCTTATAAACCCTTTCGTCCTCCAGCGCCCATCAATCAAGTTATGCTTCTTTTAAATCCTACTGGCAAAGCAATTGATATCACCTGCATTGTGGGCTATAAATCTGGCGATGATCCTGATCCTATCAAGGAGTCACTCGTTGCCAAAGACATTCCATACGTTGATTAGCTGCTGGTAGCCAATTTTTATGCAACTTCCAGGCAGCTAATTTAATTTTTTTGTTAGCTTTGTGATTATGTATTCAACTATTTTGTATGCGTTGCATCACATGTTTTTAATTTTTTTTGTATTGCTTTGTTTTGTTTGGTATGCTTTACTATAATTATATTAAACATTATTATTTATATATTTCTTTATATTTGTATGTTTTAAAGTTTTTGTGAGCATTTTGCTTGCGTCTTTAAAATAAAATGAATAAAAAATTATAAAATAGCAAGTAGTGAACTTTTTATTCTAAAACTATTCTGCAACTATTTCATCCTTGAATGAAAGCGCTGTTATCGCCTTGGTGTGACCGGTATACTTGCGTTCTGGTGTCTTCGTATGCAGCTTCCAAAGTCGCGCTATGCCATCGGATGAGGCTGTGAAGAGATACTTAGAATCGGCGCTAAACGCTGCATCCCAAACCCAATAGTTTTCGACGCACAACTCGCGCCACATTGAAAAGTCATCAGTTTTCCAAATGCGCGCAGTGCCATCGCCTGATGTCGTCACCAGCAGACGTGAGTCAGGACTGAATTTGCAGCGTAGCACATAACGCTTGTGCGCCGATATCTTGAGTTTGGGCTGTAAAGTGCTTAGCTTTTGATTAGGTGTCGAGCTCAGTGACCAGATATAGCAGTTGCCTTTATTATTTACAGCAGCCATGTACTGGCCATCCGGTGAAATGGCTATATCCTGTATGGAGGCATCTACTTCAGGTATCAGTTGATCGTGATTCTCAGACTTGACATCCCACAAATAGACACCACCATTCTGTGAACCCATTGCAATTTCCACCTGGTTGGGATGCAGACAGGCAGCATTGACGGGAGCCTGGCAATCGAAGACTCGCGAGCAATGTGGCGCCGACGAAAGCATATCCCAAATACGAACGCGATGATCTTCACCGGCAGTAAACATCCAATTACCATCCTCCTGAAAGCCCAGACGTGTTACATTCTTCTGCACACCCTCAAAATTGATGACGGGCACCGTGCAGTTGGACTCCATGTCATAGAGACGTATACATTGATAGCCACAGGCGGCCAGACGTGACTTATCAGGCGTACGATCCAAGGCGTTCACTTGCTGTGATATATTTAAGTGCATTAGTTTGTTTCTTCTTGTGGCATAAAAATGTTTTGCGGCCACTTACCGATGTCTCGACAAAGCGCATCGTGCGAATGCAGTTACCGGTGTGCGCCTGCCACAGTTTGATGGTATGATCGTAGCCACCAGTAGCTAATATCAGTTGATCACCAGTACTTTCCATTATTTATAAGTAGCAATTTTTGGTTTAAACCGGCATTTTTCACAAAAAATCGTTTAAAAGCCTTAGCAAATTATTTGTTTTCTTTGTAAGCTGTCAGCGGAAATTCACTATTGTTTTGGTGTGTTACCGAAACATTCACAATTGCTTAAAGTTGCGTTCGCTTTGTAATGTCATTAGGGCCCCTCAAACGATACTACATGACGGACGTACATGTAATTCGATAAAGTAACGGGAATTTTTTCGTGGCCCTCACACACATCGCACATGACGGATAGACTTCATTATTTTTTAGCTGCCGAAGAGTTAACATCAATTAAAAATACTAATATTAATTGTTTTGAAAATTTTTTTTTATTTTTTTTGCTTTAAATATTCCAAGCCATCACAATTTTAGGTAAATATAAAAAAATTAGCTTCAAAATATAGTAGTAGTACTTTATTGAGTCTTATACAAACCGATAATACAAGAGGATACAAACAATTGCTTAATTGTAAACTTAGTGGCTATTATAGTATGGCCTGCACAATCGGTTACTTTATTAAGTACATTAACAAACTGAATGCCACATGGCTAATATCATCATATTGACAAGTTTACTCCTGCTCACTGAGTAATAAATTTATAGCATCTGACGAATGTCATTCCATTGTATATACAAATTTTCTAAAAACTAACATAAGAAAGAGTGAGACAACGACCAACATGACCGTGGCAGTTTGGCATGCTAAAATTAGATCTACTTTATGCAATACAAAGTCGTTGCTACTTCCTCGGTTAAGATTGCTATGAGTAACAGAGTACAATAATGGATAAGACAGTTCAGCAGTATAACTTTAAAGTTAAAAACGAATACACATCAAAATTGTGTAACAATTACAATCAAATAAATACGATAAGCATTCGTAACATAAAGTTTTAACAAAGCAAAGTCGTTGAATAAAATCAATAGTGCAATATTAGAAAAGTATAAAGATTGAAACATGAACAGCAATTATGTTTCCTCGTGGGAACCATTACTTAATTTTGAAGAAAAAAAATGTTTAAACATGTAGTTAATAAATTTAAAATTCAAAAATTCAGTTAAAGTTATATATAAATAACTGTAAATATATAAGGTAAATCTATAATTACATATTTCTCTTTAGTAGTTTTTTTTAATCTTACGGTATTCATCGTACAGAACAATAAGGCAAGTATCTATTAAATAATAAGTCAGGTACTTGAGTTTTAGCAAAATATAAATACGAATAATAATAAAAAGTAGGTTTTGTGTTTTCTTTAAAAATATTCTAAAGACGAACTTAAATAAGATGAAGTCAAAAGAAACAAAATTTATCCCCGGTTATGTCCTGGAAGGGCTTTCAAAAAGTAAGGTAAGGGCGATCCATCAGGGCTAGAATCGAGATCTTCCATCATCACTCCATTTGGAGACTGGTAAGGCAAAGAATGCCACTCAGAAAGGCTCTGACTGTGAGGAGTAGACCTCCCTGACGATCTCATTCTCAGAAAGGCTCATATTAAAAATGAATCTTTTCATTAGTGATGTCGCATAACTTATAATTGGTAAAACACTCGCTTCTATATACAATACAACGATATGTTCGAGACCCTTTTATTTCTAGATTCAAATTGACGCATAATCTGAGGACCCTCCTCTCTAACTTTTCCATTTCACCAGCAACCGTTGGTGAGATCGAAAAACAGCATATAGTAGCACCGGTCTAATGAGGGTTTTGTAAAGAAGGAGTTTGGTTTTCCTTTGCAAGCTATTGCTATAAAGAAGTGGCATAAGAATGTTAGAAACTTTCCTGGCCTTGTCAATACTACTCCTTGCATGCTGGTTAAACTTTAACAAAACACTAAAATTTACCCCAAGATATTTCATGTTATTTTTGAAAGACACCAAATTGTTATCTATACGCATTGATAGATTGCGGCTCTCTCCCACCACCCCTTCCTTGCCCTTGCCACTAGCGTTTCTAAAGCAAATGCAATCATTTTTAAGATTATTGATATTTATTCCCCATTTTTTGTAGAAAATATTTATTTTGTCAACATGGTTTTCAAGTTTTCTTAGTGCCATTAGCGGATAGTCGTCTTTGGCGTAAACAAGGGTATCATCCGCAAACAGTAATCCTGTAGAGGCAGTTAAGTCATTGAATTCATTAACGTGGGGGAAGTCGTGCATAAAAATGTTAAAAAGTTTAGGACCCATTGCCGAACCTTGAGCAACCCCACTTAGCGTATCACAGGTGTTAGAAGAGGTTCCTTGTATTTGAATAAAAAATTTCCCGTTAAAAAACTATCCAAAATATGGAAGATTTGAGTTGGAAAATTCAATCTGATAATTTTAAATAATAATCCCTCCCTCCAGACGTTATCAAATACTTTTTCCACATCAAGTGAACACGCCACCGTGCATTTTTTTCCCTGAGTCCGATCGTAATATCATTATGCACTTTTAGTAATGCATGAACCGTGGAATGCTTTTTCTTAAAACCAAATTGCAAATCTGAGATGTACTCAACAGGAATAACTTCAGGAGACTCCAATCTAGCCATTATCACTCTTTCAAATATTTTGCCCACATTGGACAAAAGTGAGATAGGTCGAAAGTTGTTTAAAAGAAAAATATTGGGTTTTTTTAACAAAGGAAGAACTCTTGCTTTTTCCATAAGGAAAGGAAATAGCCATTGTTAATACAGTTGTTGAAAACGATTGTAAGGAATTTGATTGCATTCAGTGAAATCTTTTTCAGTGCATAGTTAGAGATCAAGTCCGGGCCACTAGATCTCTTAGCCTTCACACTATGTAAAATTTCTGCGATTTCCACTTGAGAAGTAAAAATTGCGTCAGAAGGAGGCGATATCGCCGAAAGGCTGTTATCAAAAATGTAAATACTTTGAGGCTTAAGAGCTCTAGCCGACCGGACCGTGTCTCTAACCTCATTCACAAGAATATTATCATAGCTTGGAATCTTTTCCTGAAAAACTGATTTAAAATAGTTTTCAAATTCCAAGACTATTTCCTGCTCTCCAGTAATGGTGTTTCCATTATTAACAACCCACAAAAGTTCTTCCTTCTTCCAATCATTCTAAACACCTCCTTAAAGGCGTGAGGACCTGGGACAATTCCCTCCAGTCTCTTTCTAAACTGTAAATTGAGCCAAATTCTGACTTTATCGGAGATTATTTTCTTTAATAGAGCCACCCTTCCTGACAAATCAATATAATCTCTGCTCCTTCTGTTAGAATTATAGTGGTAGATACGTTTCAACTGTTTCTGCCATACATGTTTTATTTTGAAAAGATTTTCTATGTCCTTAAGAAGATTTTTGTATTTTTTGAAACAAACTCTGGCCCTCTCAGAATGTTTATCAAGCATTTCTAATAAAATTTTGTTAAAGGAGTTGATGTAAAAGCCAATATCAACATTCGTAAGATTAAAAGAATGAGGAAGAAAGCTGTGTAACAACTCATCATCCAGATCCTCTCTGAAGAGTGACCAATCTGTATTTTTAAAAGATTTTCCAGAGTCAAATTCCAAAACAGGAACCTCCACTGCTTCTATATTGATATTAAGCAGGACAGGAAAGTAGTCCGAAAAAGTCGGAAGGGTTTGCAAGGTAAAATTATTAACTAACAAATTAGTCAGATGTGACGAAATCAGGAAGTGATCCAAGAAAGACGCACTTCTAGGAAAGGTGGGAGTCGCTGGAGTAACATTGATCAAGGACGGGAAGTTAAGGCACTGCCATTTTTCAAAATTTTTACCATTCATATTATAGGAGCTGTCACCCCAGCCAGGACTTCTTGCATTCATATCACCTCCGATTATAGCCCCGTCGAAGAGCAAGGCCTTACTCTCAATTTTATTTAGTTCTTCCAAAAGAGACTCAGATCGGCTATTGGTGGGAATATAAATGGAACCAATAAGCAATTGCTTAAGGGCTCCTCTAATCTTGACTTTAATGGAAATAAACAAGCTAGGCAATTTCATATTAGGTAAGCTAACCGTCTCATATTTCATATCTTTTTTAATCGCAATAGCTACTCCTTGGAGCGAATCATTTCGCAAAAGACTATAGCCATCAAGATGAACCCTATGCCTACTATTCAAATGCGTCTCCTGAAGAAAAGCCACATTGCACTTACAAGCTTCAAGAATTTTATTAAGTTCAATTCTCCTGCTGCCCTCTATCAAAGACGAGATATTAAAAGTTACAAAATTAATAGACATTATATATTATTTAAAATAATTTCATTTAGAAGCTCTAAATAAGACATTCTTTTTTCCTGGATAGAAGCACAGCTCTTAATATTTTTTATGAAGCTCTCAATTTTTCCCAGAAGGCCCTGCACACTCACTCCAAACAAGTCCTTGGAAAGATTAAAAAATTGATTCAGTACGTTATCTTTAGAATCATTAACATTCTTAGGTATTGCAATTGAAGAGGGATCATCCTGCCCTCTAAAGAGGCTGGCATAGGACACAGTTAAGGGCGGAGGTGCTTTAGGAGCAATGAAAACATTTTCAGCTCTCAACTTCGAGTTAGCTTTCGCCTTCTGCAACAATTCTTTTCTGTACAATGAGTACTCTTTGTACCTCTCACAGCCCCTGCAGTTGGCAGGGTGGCCCCTCTTGCAATTAACACAGAAAGGTTTTTGCCTAGACTCGACCGTTACATTGCATTCCCCTGGAAGGTGCTCATTATTGCATTTGATGCATTTATAATCTCCGGCGCAATTCATCGCCATATGGCCAAACTGCTGGCATCGTCTGCATTGAATGGGCCCTGTGTTTCCTTTCGGTTTTTTTTCCCAGAACACTTTTTTTTTTTGCTTCAAAATATAACATTTGCTACGTTTGACAGTTTTGCCGCGAGATGTGCTCCTCTGAAAAATTTTCAACAAATGGCAAAATGTACTAAGTTGGATGGCCGCGCACGCAAACGGAACTACATGCCGGACGTACTTAGCAAAAAGACAAAAATTTTTGTCTTCCATGGGACATGTCCATCCGCCTTGATTTCTTGCACACGAACGATGATACTACATGCGTGATGACTTGCCAGTTCGGATGGACATGTAGTATTGTTTGAGGGGCCCTATTTTCATTTAGTTTTGTTTGTATTTTTGACAACCCAGAAAAATAAGGTAGATTATGTTAAAGGGCTTACACATTATGGAACGTGTTCGTCAAACTGCGGCTATGTTCGAACCAATTTGATATTTAAGAAGCTAGTTTGACGGTTTGTCGAACCTGTTGGCAAAATTTTTTAATTTTCTCCTTCAAACCAGGGTTGCGAAACAAAATGATTGTGAAAAACAACAAAAATTGTCTAGTTTGGTTGACAAACAGGTTGCTTTAATTTGAACGCTATCCACCCACCACCATTTTGTTTGAAGAACAAGTTCGCTAATGTGTAAGTTGCTTTATAGCCTGAACACAATAGGGGTATTCACGATTCAGTGTATTTGCCAGTGTAGTTGAGTACTTGTGCACTTTACAAAAACAAAATACTTGAACGCCTAAAATCTGCACCAGCGATTTTCTACGCCGCGAATCAAAACGACTTTAATTAAAAAATAAACAGCAACAAAAATTGGGTTTAACTTGAAAATTTTTAAATCATCTACGATATTTTAATTTTGAAAATGTTTTTAATTTTTATTACAAAAATCTGTTTTTGTTAGTTTAATAGTACGTTTACGTTGGGCCAAATCACTCATTCGAAAGAAGTCATTCAAAAATGCATACATTGGTTTTTTTTGCGAAACGAAAGTATCTCATTTCGTTTGAGAACTGCTTGTTTGTTATAGTTTTTTCTTGTATTTGTTGTTTGAAATTTTCCTTTGTTTTTAGTGTGTTCGGTGTTTTTTATCCATTCTGCATTGAATGCGTTCGAAGTAGTTTGCAATTAGTTAAAATAACGTATCCAATCTCATTAATTTGTTTCAAATGAGTTAAATATGCAACTGAGGATTTGTATGGAAAATGAGATGATTTCGCTTCTCATTTGGCTGAATGGGCTGAAATGAGTCATTCCAGTGTAAACGTAGTATTATGTTTTATTTTTAATCTGAAAACAGAAAATTGTGTTTTAAATTTGATAACACTGTGACGCAATATTCAACTTTTTGACTCCAAACAAAAAATCACTTATCCCAGCCGAAAGTACTCGATGAGAGGAGAAAAGTAATTTCTGGATTTTGCTAGATTGGTTGCCGTTCGTTTTTTATGAGCCTCTATATTTTTTTCGCCAAATTCGATTTTGAGCACTTTTTTGCAATTTTATTCTATTTTTCGCATGGCCATAGTTCGAAAAATGCTGTGAATTTTTTTTGCAGTCTTCAGCAAAGTTGTAGCTCTTGACTCGGCCAACAAAAATGCTGAATATATTAATTCGGAAAAATTTCATCTTCATGCTCAAAACCCCAAAAATGTCGAAAAAATTACCACTTTTTTCACCGATTTTTTCTGTTTTTCGACTACAGCTCTTGAACTATTGAAAATTTTACCAAACAATCAAGGGGAGAAATGTAGCCTATAATATACGAAACAAGAAAATAAATGCGTATTTGTCAAAATCGTTGTTGTTGTTTTTTTTTATGAAAGAACAAAGTAAATTTATATAAGTTAACCCACATAACTCCATGACACGACTTGGCATCACTATTGTGTAAGATCAACCCTGGTTGACCTCATTTACAGCAGTGGTGACAATCAGCTGTGACGCGCGAAGTTGGTTGTGGTTTTACACTTGAAATCAACAGATACAATGGTAAATTTTTGTCATTCTACTTTTTTATGTAAGTGATTGAAGTGAGTGATTGAAAATGGAAAGATGCTCGAAATTAGATAGTTTCTGTTACGTTTGTGGTAAACTAGAGCCAAAACATGGAAAACAAGAACGAAAAAATTTATTTTCTAATAATTTTTAACTCGCATATAAACTTTATTTCGGTGAAGAGGATACAAGTGGCGACGAACATACGCCAAATACGGTGTGTTCATTATGTTATGGCAATCTCTTGGGGTGGTTGCATCAAAGAAATTTATGTTTACGGTATGTCAAGCCAATGCTGTGGGTATGAAATACGTCCGGGGTACATGACCCAGACAAGTGCTACGCTTGCGTAAATTTTACCAAAGAAATTAATAGAAAAAAACGCAGAGCAAAAGTATATAATGCCACTGACTCCGCTGAATTACCAATACCGATGCCCGATGATGCCGAAGTACCAAAACCACCGAGTCCGAGTATGCTATCAATGATGACATCAGAAAGGGGAAACACCAACTATGGTGACTTCGATTCGGATTTTTTTCCCTGAAATCGCAGATGATGCATCAAAGCCACTAGCACAAGAAGAAATCGATTTCCTCGTGGCCAAATTTTGTTTTTCGCAGCGTGATGCCGAATTTTTCACTACATTTATGAAGCGCAGAAATCTGACACAGAAAAACGTTATCGCCAGCGGTTACCGTAAATGCCAAGCTGAGTTCCAAAAACTATACAACGTCAATGATTTGAATACGTTCACATATTGCAACGACATAAAAGCCTTAGTGAACAAAATGGGTATGGAATATAATGCTGCCGACTGGAGATTATTTATAGATGGCTCCACGTCAAGTTTGAAGGCTGTATTATTACATGTTACAAATAAAATGCCATCCATCCCGTTGGCATTCGGAACGAATATGAAGGAATGTTATGAAGTCATGGCAGATATATTGGACAAAATCAAATATACGCAGCATAACTGGAAAATTTTCTGCGACTTAAAAGTAGTAAATATTTTGCAAGGTGTCATTGAAAAAGGCGGCTTCCCTAAATTCTTCTGCTTCTACTGCACATGGGATTCGCGGTATAAACATGACCACTATAACGCCACACATTGGGTGAAAAGAGATCTGAAGAATCAAAAGCATTTGAATTTGTTCAACAAACCGTTAATTGAGAATATTGATAATATTTTGCTACCACCACTACATATAAAATTGGGCATCGTGAAAAAGTTTATCGAAGTGGCCGTCAAAGGTAACGATCAGATTTTCGATTGTTTGAAAGGAATATTTCCGAAACTAAGCAATGATAAAATTACTGCAGGTATTGTATTTCATTTTTTAGCATTAATGTTGATTCACTTCGCTATATTCGCACTGTTTTTTATGTATGTTACTTGTTGCTTTTTCTCATTTTTTATACAGGTGTGTTAAATGGACCAGACATCCGCAAACTCATTAAAAGTGAAGCTTTCACGCAAGTATTGTCTGCCAAAAAACTTGAGGCTTGGATTGCAATAAAAGCAGTTATTCAATATGTTTTGGGTAAAAACCGCGTGGACAATGAGAAAGCAACGCAATTGGTGAAGAATATGATCACTGCCTTTGATTCCATTCATGCATCGATGACATTAAAAGTGCATTTTATGCACCATCATCTGGACGTGTTCTTGAAACAACTGCCCAGAGAATCAGACGAGCAGGGTGAACGATTCCACCAGGTAACCATGCCGATGGAATGACGTTTCAAAGGTAAGAAAATCGACGCAATGATTGCTGAAGTATGCTGGTGGTCTCAAAAGATATCACAATTCGAGCACGAGTTGACGGAGGATGATAAAGAAGGACATACAGAAGAAGATATACTGTTATTCACTCCAAAAACTGGAAATGACGCAGAAGATATCGCCGTGGCTATTTTAAACTCAGAATCAGATGACGAATCAAGCGAACCAGCTCCAAAGAAATCTCGGCCTTCCACTTCTGGAACGTCAACTGCCAAATCATCAACTTCGCGCCAGACAGCCCAAATGGACATCGAAGATACTGAAAAAAAAAATACAAGTTAATACCCGTTTGATGCCTTTTTTATACTTTTTTTCATAATCTTTCATATATTTTCATGTTTTTCACTTTAATCAGAAAATTCAATACTAAATTGCAAAAAAAATAATACATGTGCCTTTTTTAAACTTTTGCTCAATAAAAATAATAAAATAAAAAAAAAAAAGAAAATTAATCACATTTGTATGGCCAAATCCGTATCAAGGAGTGGTCGTATGAAGTTAGTATGTACCAGAAAGTTGTTCATAATTTTATAGGCTACATTTCTTTCCTTGATTAATTGGTAAAATTTTCAATAGTTCAAGAGCTGTAGTCGAAAAACAGAAAAAATCGGTGAAAAAAGTGGTAATTTTTTCGACATTTTTGGGGTTTTGAGCATGAAGATGAAATTTTTCCGAATTAATATATTCAGCATTTTTGTTGGCCGAGTCAAGAGCTACAACTTTGCTGAAGACTGCAAAAAAAATGCACAGCATTTTTCGAACTATGGCCATGCGAAAAATAGAAGAAAATTGCAAAAAAGTGCTCAAAATCGAATTTGGCGAAAAAACTATAGAGGCTCATAAAAAACGAACGGCAACCAATCTAGCAAAATCCAGAAATTACTTTTCTCCTCTCATCGAGTACTTTCGGCTGGGATAAGTGATTTTTTGTTTGGAATTTTTGTGTTGTATTGTGTAATTCTTGAATTAAAGTTGTAAAACAACATTTTTAAAAATGATTCGTGATTAATATGAAGTTTGAAATTTTGTTTGAAGTTTGAAAAATGCATAAATTTGATTTAAAAAATCACGTGTTTGATATGAAAATACACATTTTTGTTTTGGAAATGTTTTTTTTTAATTTAAAAATCGTTAAGTATTGAATTAATATTGTTCTTTCTTACCTTTTTATATCTTTTCCCATGATAAACACATTAAAATTAGACAAAAAAATTTTAAATTGATAATTGTTTTGTTTAGAAAATATTCAGTTATTATACTCAAAATAAAAAATAGCTTACTTGGCATATTATGATTTTCACTTTGGAGTGAAAGTTAAATGAAATTATAATTAAATTCTATATTTGGTGTTCTACATATCACTTCTTTCGTTAAGAAAATTAATTATATTAATAAATTATAAATAAACGTTATAAATATTTCTTTGGCCTCTTACTCAAAGTCACTTTTTAAAATAAAACAAAATCGTATTTGTTTTTATTATTAATTTTATTTCCTCCAATATTTTGAACTCCACCGGAGTTCATTTTCAGGAACACTGTATTTTAACAAAAATATAAATATTTTAAAATTTTAACATATTGAAACAGAACACTAAATAAGTTACATATTAAACATTAAACATAAAGCATAAAACAATTTGGTAGACGTACAGAAATACAAAACGAAAAGATATTGCCTTAAACTATATTGCAGCACCCACTACATTACCGTTTTGTTGTTTACTCAAGTAGACATATTGGACGAAATAAAATTAATAATAAAAACAAATAAAATTTTTTTTTATTAAAAGTGACCTTAAACCCGATTATAACGAAAAATCATTATTAATAATTTTTATAAAAAAAAACATAAAAAAGTTTATATGTAGGCCATTCTTTTACAAATTGCACACCTTTTAGGATTTGATGTCTCAGATTCGGCCTTAAATTTTTGAATTTTTTTTTTACGTAAAATTACACGTTTTCGGGATTTTTCTCGGAAATTTTTCACAATTTTGACTTAACGGTATTCCGCAAAAATTTTTTTTGAGAAAAATCCTGATACACGTGTAAGCTTATTTTACGTAACAAAATTTAAAAAAATTAAAGTAAAAAAAGGCGATTTGAAAATGTCAAATTTTATTTTTTACAAGATTCGTGCGGTTTGTAAAATAATGACCCATTTAGAGAACCATGTATCAAAATCAGTTATGATTTAATTTCATTTTCACTCGGAAAGTATATATAAAACCTGCCTGTTCATATCAGTTAAATATATTTCAAAATCACATATATGTGTTTCACATATTAATATTATATAAATGTAATGGTTGGCTTAGAACAGAAGAACATTTTTTTAATATATATATTTCCTAGCTTAGAACTATAAAGAGAATAAACAATTTCGTTATTATATACAAAAAACTCAATTCAAAACAATTTATATATGTAACTACCCTTCAATTACTCTATTATGCACTCCATTTTAAATTTCTTTGGGAGTTCCACGAGCTTTTCTTCATCCTCGTTGGCATCCACTTCTTGCGATAAGCATTCCTCTGGTGGAAATCTAGCTGATGAATTGAGGACTGAAATTGCCTTACTATCCAAAGCTACCCGTACTTTAGGAAATGTGTCTTCATCGCAATATTCCATGTTTCCTTTTTTAATTTTAATTTAATAAACACACTCACGTTTATTGCACACTAAACGACGCGACTCAATGGATAAGGAAAAAAACCAAATAGCGTTGTTATTTTTTCCGTATCTGTTTCAATCGAAAATTATAAGGCCTTTTTTTTAAAATCAACAATTTCAAAATGAAAACGATAAATCAAAAATTAAAATTTTTAAATTGAAAACGATCAGATTTGTTTTTAAAATGCAATTTTTCGCTTAGTGTACTTTTTATAAATATTATTATTTTCAAATGTTACTCCATTTTTTAGAAAATTGTTTTAGTTAGAGGGCCAGACAAACTTAAGATACCGATTATAAATAATTTGTATAGCAACTTTCCACTTTTTTTTCTTAACAAAGTTCTAAAAGTTTTTGGAGAAAATTTCCGTTTCGAAATAAGTTAATTTTAGCAAAGTTTAAATAAACACTTGTTTTGTGTAAAATTTAGTAAAAAACACACACGTTAACAAAAAAACATACTTATCAAGTATTTACATCTGAAATCCTAGAAACTGACGTTTAAGAAGTTTTGATAATATGGGTTTTCACGTAGTCCAGCAAGTGTAAAGTGTAAGAGCAAACTTTAAAAACAATAATAAAAACGCAAGCCATTTCAGTTTGCTACAAAAGTGAGAGCTAAAGGCCCAGTTATAATAGACGTAACGTAATGTAGTGAAATGTCACTGCAGCAGTGTGTTCTGTTACTTACTGTTTCAATCAATACTTTTTTTTATACAAGTGATTATAATAGAAGTAACGTAATGTAACGGGACGTAAAGATCAGTTGGATTTCGATTTCTACGTTACTTTACATTACGTCTGTTCAAAGAACAACTAAACATTGAGGTTAGATTCGATTATTGCGCTATTTTATATTGTTGAACTACGCTTTTTGTTAAGTTTTCGTTATTAATGTGATAGTTTTATGTATCCACAGCTACGGATGACGAAGATTTAATTGTATTTGTACAGGAACGTGCAATTATTTACGACAAACAACTGCCTGGCTACTGCCTATTATAATTGCTACAACGTTTTCTTACATTACGTCCCGTCACGATGACAGTTGACAACATTACGTTACTTTACATTACGTCTATTATAACTGGGCCTTAAATACTATCGTAAATAGCAATTTTAAAAAAAGTATTTGGCAAAAATTGGAAAATAAGATCAATACTTTCTGCCAAAACTTTTATGTTTGCTTTATTTTCGTTATTATGTGTAGTAGAAATTTGTTGCTCTTGCTAAATTTTCTTGACATCTCTAATGAAAACTTTAAAATGCAAATTTTAATTATAATTCAAATCAGCTGTTGCTTTGTATTTGATCCTTGTTTTACTTTTTGCATGTTCACGTGAGGTAGAGTAAATCTGAGAATTTGCTCTTACAATTACTAGTCGACGTGAAACCCCTTATATATTATTTGGACTCTGTAATTATTGAAATTTATTAAGAAAAAGTATTAAAATTGATAAACATCAAAGATTCAAAATATGATATATTTTTTAATTAAATTATTGTTAGTCAGAAAATAAATGTTAGTCATTAGAGTAAAATATTACTTAGAATTATTTAAATTTTTTCGCACATTTTGCAGAATATAAAAACTACCTTTGATAAAATCGATAATAAATTGTGTATCATTTTCTATATGATTCATTTACTCGTAAATACATATTAGTTTACAAATAAAACAATAAATTTCAATTTTAACATAAATGATTTTATCACTCAAGTACAAACCTATAGAACAGTTGTTATATTATATGTAAGACAAAAAAAAAAAAAAAAAAAAAAACACAAAACAAACTTATGAAATCATCAATGGAAAATATATTGCAAAAGATAACAATCAAACTTATAAAGAATTACATTCACGAAGAGGCAACAATGGAGTCATTCCTAAATTTACACAGAAACCGTAGTGGAATTATAATTCAGTAACACAATCATCATTTCAATATAGCAAAATAAACTCTAGACGTACACTATATAAAAGTCATTTACTGAACAAATTGATGCTATGGCGAGTTTTAATTGCTTATTGAAACTAACTATATCAAAGATAATTTCATACATTCGTTGTGTCATGCATTACAATATGCGGTTTTTATGTATTAAATAATTTATAGTTATTTCGCAATAAAAGCAACATTTTTCTGATGTTACGATTAGCAAGTATTATGAATGAGACAGGGTGATTTTGTCACGATAGACGGTATGTCGCCGGCTATTTATATGGCATATTAAGTTCATAGCAATAATACACTTTTATGCTATTGTAAACTATTGTAGTCATTAGGTTAATTTTTATTATCGGTAATATTGTAAAAAATTTTACTATGGCAAAACTGAAAACTGAGTTGGAAAATTCACGCTGATAAATATTGTAGCATATATATTAAATGTTGCTAAGCCTAAATTGTTTTAAAAAACTTGACTAGCATCAATTTATGAGTAATTTGGAACATGCATGCATGTTTAGAATTCATTGAAGCTATGCACTATATCGCAAGAGCATCGTCTGAAAGTAAACGCTAAGAAATTCACAATAATATATTCACGCCGATTCAACCCAAAGCGTGGTTCTAATTGTCAACTGGTTAAAATATACAACATCTATGTATGAATGTATGTTTGTGCAATAAGTCAACCATTAGAAAATTAAAATATTTTAATTTTGATTTATTTCTATTGTGTTTCAGAAAAAATAGTAATGATGATGAATGGCGCTTGAGACTATAAAAACAAATACTGAAATAATTTATGTTGTTTAGATTTAAAGGCACAATATTCAAAGATTGGTCGGCCACTTAAATAACTCGTTTGCACGTGCAATTTTTTGCATTCAAATCTAAAAAAATCTGAATGTAGGGTGTACTTTAATATTTGAAACCAAACAAAGTTATTGTAACAATAGAACAAGCTAACTGTGTAAAGAATGCACATGCGTTGCATGGCATTGAATAAATTGGCACCCACCCACAACACCATCAGTCAGTCACTCATCATAGCCAAGTCAATCACCACACCCACTCATTGTTCACGTAAATCACGTATATCACGTGCGCGCTTTCATAAGAAAATTGCATGAAATTTTCGCATAATGTAAAAAAACTTTGACAAAGCGTCAGACGACAATGCAGATTTTATGGATAAAATTGATTTGTTTCAATTTCAAAAACAACAAACTCTAAACAGCATCATAAAAGACAACAATAAAAAGCGCAATTATCGAAACATTTTCAATATCGAAATGACGCGACTGGCGACTGGCGACATCTGAACGAAATTAGATACAAAATTATTGTAATTATTGTTAATACAATGGATGACTTTCTGTTGACAGTCGATTGTTTCTGTATCGATGGATGCGGCTGCAATTGACTCGAAATAGCAAACTAGGCAGCGTCAAACTGACGCCGACACACCCACTTCATTGTCGGGAATGTTCTTACTATTGTTGCTTTTGTTGTACTCAATCTCTATATATTTGCACTATTTACAGCAAACGCCAAGCAATTCAATTAATTCGCCTCACTTTTCGCTGGATTAATTTTTATAAAAAAAAATGAAAAATTTTAATGCCAAAAAACCGATTTCATTGTTTATTCTTATATTTGGTGAGCAGTTTAATATTTGGCCTATAAAAATTAATAAAGCATGAAACTATCGAAATTTAAAGCATTTGTTAGACAAGCAATTAAAGCGATTATTTTAAAAAGCGATTTGTATGCATAAATCGCCTAAAAAAAGCGCATATGGTGCGATTTACACACTAGTTGCTTTTTTTTATTTTCAGTTTTAACAGCTGTAGTTTTGCCGTTCGGTTGTTAACCTTATTTACTTATTAAACATACAAACATATGTCTATGTCTATGTCTATGTCTATGTCTATGTCTATGTCTATGTCTATGTCTATGTCTATGTCTATGTCTATGTCTATGTCTATGTCTATGTCTATGTCTATGTCTATGTCTATGTCTATGTCTATGTCTATGTCTATGTCTATGTCTATGTCTATGTCTATGTCTATGTCTATGTCTATGTCTATGTCTATGTCTATGTCTATGTCTATGTCTATGTCTATGTCTATGTCTATGTCTATGTCTATGTCTATGTCTATGTCTATGTCTATGTCTATGTCTATGTCTATGTCTATGTCTATGTCTATGTCTATGTCTTTTTTTTTTTTTTTGTTGGACGTAGTGATAGCGCGCTATCATCTAGTGGCCCCACGATACTCCACCAGCTCCACCCCGGAACCGCGTCAGCATTTCATCAGGACGGGGGTTTGATTTCGTAAGATTCCTACGTCCTCCTTAAGCAAGGAGGTTCGGAACTACTGAAGTTTCTCTCCTTTAATATTTTATTTATGTGTCTTTCACACAAAGTCCATGCATGTTCAGATTTTAGCATTTCGTTCAACAGATTCTCTTCAGTTAATGTAACACCTAGCATATCATTTAAAGCTCGTCTCTCCTCCAACCACTTTTCACATTCGAAAAGTATGTGCTTTGCATCTTCTTCTAGCGCTGCGCATGAATCACAGCTGCTTATTTCTTTAAGTTTAAATCTATGCAGGTATTTGTTAAAACTACCATGGTTTGTCATAGCCTGAGTCAGAAAATATCCCATGCTTCCATGTCGTCTTTCCAGCCAGACTTTTATATTGGGGATAAGGCTATATGTCCAGCTCCCGTTCATGTTTTGATTCCAACGTTCTTGCCATTTAGTCACTACATTGTCCCTGGCATTAATTTTTATTTCTGAAATTTTTTTCTTTCGCTCTTGTGTATTAGTGTTCGCCCAACTTATAAGTTTAGTTTGGGTATATATTTCTTCTCTTTCCAGTATTAATAAGTCTATTGGTGGCAGACCTGCAAGCACTAAAGCCGCACTTGTGGACACTGTACGGTACGCTGATATAATACGGAGAGCACTAACTCTCTGTGCTTTATGTAGTTCCCTCATATTATTCTTCAGATTCAGTGCCCTGACAAAGGTTGGAGCAGCATAAAGAAGCTGGGAGTGTACTACGCTGTTTATTAATTTTCTCATCTGCGGCCTTGGGCCACCACAGTTTGGCATTATTCTGGCCAATGATGCTGCCGTTCGCAAAGCTTTGTCACGAATATTTACTACGTGCTGTCCAAAGCTAAGTTTGTCATCTAATTGCACACCCAAATAGCATAAGCTTCGTTTAAAGGGTATCTCTCTATCTTGTAGACGTATTTTCGGTATTTTGAAGACCCTACGATCTGTCACTAGAATTGCTTCCGTTTTTGGAACTGCAAGTTTCAAACCGTTTCTTCGCAGCCATCTGTTACAACGACATAAGCTATCGTTTACCACTATCTCGATTAATTCGGCAGTTCGCTGGTTTACTACCAGAGCAATATCATCAGCGTAACCTATTAGTTTTGCACCTTCTTGTAATTCCAAATTCAGTAGACCATCGTACATTACATTCCACAGGAATGGTCCTAATACTGAGCCCTGAGGTACACCTGCTGTTATTTGGTGCTCTTTTATACCATTTTCCGTCTCATAGATTAAAATTCTGTTATCCAGATAGTCTGATACTATGTTAAAGAGATAGTTATCTAAACGTCGGTTTCTGAAAGCTTGTAGTACTACTTTCCACTTTACTGTGTTAAAAGCATTTTTAACATCTAGTGTTATTATTGAGCAGTATTCTCCTGTTGTTTTGGCCTGTATAGCTTTATTGCATACTGCGCTAATGGCATCAACTGTACTCTTCCCTTTGCGGAAGCCATGTTGCATAGGGGATAGTCCGCCAAGGTCATCTATGCGCTCTTTCAAACGTTTTAGCATTACGTACTCTAATAATTTTCCTAGTGAATCCAACATACAGAGTGGTCTATAGGAACTAGGCTCATTTAATGGTTTATTTCCCTTTCGTAACAAAACTAACTTTTGTATTTTCCATTTAGCTGGAAAGATTCCGTTTCTTAGACATGAATTGAAGACTTCAAGTAAAAGATCTGGCCATATCTCACATACTACTTTTATGACCTCATTTGGTATACCATCTGGTCCTGGGCTCTTACCTATTTTTAGTTTACTACATGCATGTGTAATGTCATCTACGTTCAGAGGGATGAAACCTTCGACTTGATAATTTGGTTCTCTTTTTAGCCCATCTTCATCGAATGGAAATAGTGTTTCTACTATTGTTGTTGCCCACACTGGTTCTTTAATGCCGGGTATAGGTTTAATGCTACCAAGCTTTTTCATCACAATTTTGTACGGTTTGCCCCATGGGTCGGAATCTATTTCGTTACATAGCTCTGTCCAGCATCTTTTCTTACTCTCTTTTATGGCTGTTCTTAAGGTTTTACGTGCCGTTTTATACTCAACCGTTAAGAGCTGGTTATCATAGTTTCGTGTTGACGCTCGACGTGCTGCAAGGCATTTCGCCCTCAACTCACGTATTTTAGCATTCCACCAGTATACTGGGCGCTTGTTATTGTATTTTTGAGCTCTTGGCATTGCGAAATTACACGCTTTTGTGAGTATCTTCGTCAGCGACTCTGCGGCATTTTCTACATTTATATTTTCGGATTGGTTATCCATATTTCTATCCTTAGCCCGAGTAATATAATCGGACAATTTTTTGTCATCAAGTTTTCTGACGTTCCATCTTGGGAAATTTGCATCTTCTACACTCATATTTGGACGTTCATCTATATTAAATGAGATATACTGGTGGTCACTTAAGGTGAGATCTTCCAGCACTATCCAATTCATGTTTTCATTGTAGAGGTTTGTCGTTCCAAAGGTGATGTCGATAATACTACCACCTGTACCTCTCCGAAAGGTAAGTTTGTCTCCGATATTAAATATCGTAAGACCAAGACTAGCAACCATTTCACACACTGTAGTACCCTTTTTATCCATTTTTTTGGAGTTCCATTCTGTAGATTTACTATTGAAGTCTCCTCCAATGATCACTTTATATTTTGAGGACCTGATAGAAACATCAAGTATGTTAAGGGCTTCTGCAAACAAATTAAAGTCTATATTTGGTGAAAAGTAGCAACTATATACCCTAATTTTGCCCACTGTGACATATACGAAGCCAGCGTTGCTTTCATCAACTTCGCTTATTATTAATCTTCTGTTTCTTACCATGATGGCTGCGCAATGGTTTTTGTCTTCGTACCAAACTTGGGATGGTGGGTTTCTGTACGGTTCGCTTATTAAAAGTATGTCTGCATTAATCTCTGTCGCCTTCTGTATCATCAGGTCTTGCGCTTCTCTACCCCGTCCTAGATTGATCTGTAGAAATTTCGTGATCATTTTCTTGCTTTATTTCTTATGTTGATTGCACACGCTGTACTACCAATATAATGCTGAGAATTTATTGAGCCACTTTCATGGCATAGTATGCATCTCGTTTCCGCTTTGCATTCTTTAGCTTTGTGTCCCGGATTACAGCATTTTCTGCATAGATTGCTTCTATCTGTCCCTTTACACTGGCTCGAAATATGACCCTGTTCTAGGCACCTGAAGCATTTCTGAACTCTAATCTTACTCCTCAGCCTACACATAACCCATCCTACTCTGACTTGCCTCGTACGGAGTAGTGGAGCTGCTAAGTGCTCAGGTAGTTGAACGAGCGCTTGTTTGGTTCCTCCAAACGATGTTCTAAAATTTAATATTTTGAACGTTGTGGGTTCTTCTACTTTTGTTGCCTTCATAAGAGCATTAACAAGTTCATCTTTATCTGTTGACTCATCCATGTCTCTGATATCAAGAATATGATTTTTGGTAACCGCTCTAATCATGACATCTTCACCAAGCGTGTTACCTATAGCGTTTCTGAGCTTTTCGGCTTGGCCTTCGCCTTTTTTTAGTTGAACGAGTAAGTCTCCAGCTTTTGTCCTTCTGATACCCCTTATCTCCACACCGATATCAGTGGGATTTACTTGTTGCTTCATCTTTTTTATAACATCTGCGTATGACTCAGACGTGTTGGATTTAATTGTTATTGCCTCTCCTTGGATTCGCATTTCACGGCGTTTGTTACTTTGATTATCTTTTTTCTTCCTTGCTTTTCGGTGGCTCACTAGCTCCCAATCATTTGCCACAGCCGGAGTCTCTGGAATATTTATTTCAGCCTGGGTCTGCAGTGCTTTGACTGTTGCAGGTGTTTTCGGCACTTTTCGTTTCCTCTCTTGGGCAGGAGAAATAGGGTCAACTTGAGTGGCTTTAGATAGCACTTGCTTACGCTCGTCGCATGACAAAACTGGGTTACTACCTATCGCTTCCCTGTACTCTTTTAGTTGCTGGTACAGTGCGAAAGCACAGTTAAGATTATCGCGTAACGTCTTGTGTATGTTCTTTGCGCCGGAGACAATGCCATTTGCTGCGCTAAGTTTATTGCCTAACTCAATAAACGCTTTTTCTTCTGAAATTCTGAGCTGACTTTGATGTCTTTTTTCGCCTTCTAAGCTATCTGCTTTACGAGTATTCACAGGTGTGCTCGTGTAATCTCTTATGGTACACACATTTTTACCAGGTGGTTTTTCTGACCCCTTTGCTTGCGGTGATCTTACTATCACCGAGCTTTTCACAAAGGGATTTTTTAAGACATTTTCATCACCGTTCCTCGTGTACAAGTCTTCATCTCCGTTTTCCTTGTTGTAGGTTAGTTTTGTTTTTTCTTGTTGTTGTTTGTTGTTGTAACTCTCCATTTCAATTGGGTCTCAACTCGAAGCCGCTATCGCCGTTTGAAGTGTAGTTACGTTTTGATCCCATGGTTATCTATGCAAGCAGGGAGGCCATGCGAGGGTTGACATAAGATCCTTATGGGGTATTATGCCAGTGCCGAATCCGTACTAATCAGGAAATATCCATCTGAACCTACACCACCAACTCAATGGTGACAAACATTGAACGTACTCCGAGACTCGCTACGTTTTAACGAGACGGAGGGCAACTGTGACATTAACCTATAAGCCATTTCGTTGGAATTTCACTTCCACTTACTGAGGTCATAGACTGCCACAGTTGTCAGCCCAGGGTGCTTCAAATCCAAAACAGTATCCAGCAATGCCATAATTAGAACCGTACTGGGCTTGATCCTAATGCCTTTCGGCGGGTATTGACTAGGGAAACCACAGAGACGTCACTCTCCTAATTACACTTCTCTCGAAGGTACCCTTGTGGTTGGATACCTAGTTAAGGGCGGTATCCACTCGCCCTGTCACAGGACTTCTTTGGGCACATGCACCACTTTAGTACGCCCTCCATACCTGCCACAACTAGGGTCCGCGGGGTCGTTACTCCCGTTATCCTATTCTGAGGATACCCTTGCGGATAATGAGGATACCCTTGCGGATTCTATGTCTATGTCTATGTCTATGTCTATGTCTATGTCTATGTCTATGTCTATGTCTATGTCTATGTCTATGTCTATGTCTATGTCTATGTCTATGTCTATGTCTATGTCTATGTCTATGTCTATGTCTATGTCTATGTCTATGTCTATGTCTATGTCTATGTCTATGTCTATGTCTATGTCTATGTCTATGTCTATGTCTATGTCTATGTCTATGTCTATGTCTATGTCTATGTCTATGTCTATGTCTATGTCTATGTCTATGTCTATGTCTATGTCTATGTCTATGTCTATGTCTATGTCTATGTCTATGTCTATGTCTATGTCTATGTCTATGTCTATGTCTATGTCTATGTCTATGTCTATGTCTATGTCTATGTCTATGTCTATGTCTATGTCTATGTCTATGTCTATGTCTATGTCTATGTCTATGTCTATGTCTATGTCTATGTCTATGTCTATGTCTATGTCTATGTCTATGTCTATGTCTATGTCTATGTCTATGTCTATGTCTATGTCTATGTCTATGTCTATGTCTATGTCTATGTCTATGTCTATGTCTATGTCTATGTCTATGTCTATGTCTATGTCTATGTCTATGTCTATGTCTATGTCTATGTCTATGTCTATGTCTATGTCTATGTCTATGTCTATGTCTATGTCTATGTCTATGTCTATGTCTATGTCTATGTCTATGTCTATGTCTATGTCTATGTCTATGTCTATGTCTATGTCTATGTCTATGTCTATGTCTATGTCTATGTCTATGTCTATGTCTATGTCTATGTCTATGTCTATGTCTATGTCTATGTCTATGTCTATGTCTATGTCTATGTCTTTGTCTATGTCTATGTCTATATCTATATCTATATCTATGTCTATGTCTATGTCTATGTCTATGTTTATGTTTATGTTTATGTTTATGTTTATGTTTATGTTTATGTTTATGTTTATGTTTATGTTTATGTTTATGTTTATGTTTATGTTTATGTTTATGTTTATGTTTATGTTTATGTTTATGTTTATGTTTATGTTTATGTTTATGTTTATGTTTATGTTTATGTTTATGTTTATGTTTATGTTTATGTTTATGTTTATGTTTATGTTTATGTTTATGTTTATGTTTATGTTTATGTTTATGTTTATGTTTATGTTTATGTTTATGTTTATGTTTATGTTTATGTTTATGTTTATGTTTATGTTTATGTTTATGTTTATGTTTATGTTTATGTTTATGTTTATGTTTATGTTTATGTTTATGTTTATGTTTATGTTTATGTTTATGTTTATGTTTATGTTTATGTTTATGTTTATGTTTATGTTTATGTTTATGTTTATGTTTATGTTTATGTTTATGTTTATGTTTATGTTTATGTTTATGTTTATGTTTATGTTTATGTTTATGTTTATGTTTATGTTTATGTTTATGTTTATGTTTATGTTTATGTTTATGTTTATGTTTATGTTTATGTTTATGTTTATGTTTATGTTTATGTTTATGTTTATGTTTATGTTTATGTTTATGTTTATGTTTATGTTTATGATTATGTTTATGTTTATGTTTATGTTTATGTTTATGTTTATGTTTATGTTTATGTTTATGTTTATGTTTATGTTTATGTTTATGTTTATGTTTATGTTTATGTTTATGTTTATGTTTATGTTTATGTTTATGTTTATGTTTATGTTTATGTTTATGTTTATGTTTATGTTTATGTTTATGTTTATGTTTATGTTTATGTTTATGTTTATGTTTATGTTTATGTTTATGTTTATGTTTATGTTTATGTTTATGTTTATGTTTATGTTTATGTTTATGTTTATGTTTATGTTTATGTTTATGTTTATGTTTATGTTTATGTTTATGTTTATGTTTATGTTTATGTTTATGTTTATGTTTATGTTTATGTTTATGTTTATGTTTATGTTTATGTTTATGTTTATGTTTATGTTTATGTTTATGTTTATGTTTATGTTTATGTTTATGTTTATGTTTATGTTTATGTTTATGTTTATGTTTATGTTTATGTTTATGTTTATGTTTATGTTTATGTTTATAGCATTATATTAGTTTTAAGCCTTTTTTCAAAATTTGAGTTTTTTTGTCGGTGATCGCATACCCAATTATTGATCGCTACATTTCTGAGGTCAATTGATGTTTGTGCTAATTATGCTGTTTCGGATTAAATTTGAATGGTTTTATAGGCGATTGATGCCTAATTGAGATATTGGAAATAAAAAGAAAAAAACGTTGTAGATCAATTGAAATCTGTTTTTTTAGAGTTCAAAGCTGCGTTTGATCAGTTATTGCTTTTAATTGAAGCCAATAAAACGCGTTGCGTGAGCATGCTGCTTATTTTAACAAGCATAAAACAAGAATGTTTATTGATTGTCAATAAATTGTAAATAGCATTGAAATTAGTTCAACGATTTGAACTAATTTTCACTAAAGTATTAGGTACACGGGGCGTATGATTAATATTAATTAAGTGATACGAATGTTAATGCTAATATTTTTTCTTGATTACATCCTTATGACATCACTGATATATGAAATGATTATCATCATCGTTCATAAGCAAAAGTTCAACTATCTGCTTGCTCCTTATGTTTGCTGCTTTTGCAATTTCTTTGCTATTCCAACTCTAGCTTCAGCTTCTTTATCGCTCTATCTGCACATTCCAATCAACTATCAATTAAACCACATGCTTGTATTGCACTTGGTTCTGTCTGTCGCCATCTTAGTTTATGATAGCTATTTAAGTGATGTGCAATTTTAGCTTCTATTAAAGTAAATTGAAAATAAATTAAAACAACTTCTAAACAAATGCTATTCTGCGCTGCTGAGAACAGACTGCATATAATTAATGAATGAATGTATGAATGCAAGAATGAATATGAGTGGCAATGCATGCTAATGCTACTAAAATGAATAAGAATGCGTAGAAGCCACTGTTTTACCATCATCATCATCATCACCAGTTGCAGCGAGTTGAAGGCAAAGTTTCAATCAGATCAGTTAAAGTTCAGCCACTTTGCGTACATTTTAATTAAAGACATGTAAATGAATATAAAAATAAAATAAACAAGCCAAAGAATATTTAATTTCGTTAGCATGCATTTTTATTACTAGTGTTTTATAAATTTTTAATGAATATTTATTGACAGTAACAATGCATTTTAATGTGAATGTAAAAATATGATTTTAATAAAGGTCTTTAAAATAACTTTATTTGACTTTATTTAAGTTAAGGTTAAGTATTTTTGACAATTAATATAATAGATATTAATATAATAGATGAAAGTTTGACCAACTACTTCAGAGCTTTATATAATGCCTTAAGGGACTTTAAAAGAGAAAATAATTATAAGTTCTTGTGGTATGATAACACTAAATTTATGTTAAGAAAAACTGAGAACAGTAAGGTTGTGGTTGTTAAATCTTTTGAAGAATTTGAACTTCTTAAAAACAAATGTGTAAATTAATTATAAAATGACTAATGTAATAGATAATGTTAACAACCCTACTGTTCACTTAATTAATTATTGTAGCAATTTAAACTTTCAAATTATTAATAGCGAAAACTCATTGCTAATTGTTCACCAAAACATTCGTAGCCTAAGACGTAATTTTGATTTACTTCTATCAAACTTAAATGCATTTCCTAAACTTCCTGATATAATACTTGTCTCAGAAATATGGATATATAGCTATGAAATTAATGACTTCATGTTACCGGGTTTCAATTTTTACGCGTGCTGCAACGACTCGTATCCTGCTGGTGGTGTTGGAATTTTCGCAAGAAATAATATTAATTGCAAGTCAGTTTGCTGCAGTACTAGTGGTGCAGATATTTTAAAAATAACATTAAAGATAAACAATGATAATTATTCAATTTTGTGCATATACAGACTTCACTCTTACCCAGTACAAGACTTTCTTGTGGATTTTAATAGTTTACTAAGCAAGGAAAAATGCCAAAATTTAATTGTTATGGGGGACTTGAATCTTGATACAATGTTGAATAATGACTCTGTTGATCGTTACAATAGCATAATCGCAACTCACGGTCTTTACTCTTTTATTAATGATTGTACTAGGCCAAGTTCTGGTTCTTGCATTGATCATTTATTGGGTCGTTTTTCAAGTAGTCAGGAATTATATACTTGTATAAATATAGACTTGAATATTACTGACCATTGCATGACAGGCATCGTGCTTAAAAATAATGTCGCTACTTGCGTTAAGAAAAATGAAACAAAAACTATTTTTACAATTGACTATACATGTCTTAACAATTTGCTTTTAAAAGAGTCATGGTCTGATGTTTATAATTCACATAATGTATGCATAGCTTACAATAAATTTTTAAGTAAATTCAAATCTTATATAGATCTAGCCACTTCTTCTAAGTGCGTAAATAGCAAAAAAAATTTAAAACTAAAACCGTGGATTACAAATAATATCCTACGTAAAATAAAACTAAAAAATAAACTTCAGATGAAATCGTTAAAACATCCTTATAATAGTTCTTTAAAAAATCGCTTAAACAAACTGGTAAAAGAATTAAAACATGATATTCCTCTAGCTCGTGACAGTTTTTACCAAAATGCATTTCATAAGTCCAGAGGTAATTTGAAAAAAGAATGGGATTTAGCAAACAAAATTACTAGTAGTTATAAAAAATGTGACTCAGAAATAAACTTGAATATTAATGGTGCTCCTTCTTCTGACGAAAATTTAATAGCCAACTCCTTTAATGATTTTTTCGTATCAATAGCTAAAGCTGCTGCTCATAGCCATACAAGCTCAGAGCATTACGATATATTACCTGATCCGCCTGTAATGCATAGCTTCTTTTTCGAAAGTATTTCTGCAATGGAAATTATTAAACTTATAAATTCTCTCGATAACAGCAATTCTTGTGGTGTTGACAACATTCCTAACGCTCTGCTTAAGAAAGTTGCTTTCAATATATCCGATATATTAGCTTATCTCTTTAATTTCAGTGTCCAGTCTGGTGACTTTCCACCTGAACTCAAAAGCGCTGTGGTCATTCCCCTCTTTAAAAAAGGCGATCAAAGAAATATGCAAAACTACCGACCTATCTCACTGCTTCCATCCATTGCTAAAGTTTTTGAAAAAGCAATGAAAAAGCGTATTCTTAATTTTCTTTATAAGAACTCTTTTCTTAGTCATAGTCAGTTCGGCTTCAGAGAAGGTAAGTCAACGGAAGATGCTCTACTTGACTTTCTTACCTTCGTGAATAGAGCAATAGATGATAAAATGTTGACTGCATCACTTTTTGTAGATATCACTAAAGCGTTCGATATGGTGGATCATTCAATTCTTCTAGATAAGCTGAATTCCATCGGGTTTAGAGGGGCAATTCACAAATGGTTTTCTCAATATCTAAGTAACCGTATTCAAAGGGTGAAAATTGGTATCACTATTAGTAACCCAGCCACTACTAATATTGGTGTTCCACAAGGTTCTGTCCTTGGCCCAATTTTGTTTCTTATTTATCTGAATTCAATTTTTTTGCAAAATTGGAGCGGTCGTATTACAGCGTTTGCGGATGACTTGGGCATTTCATATAAAACATCTTCTATGCTTGAACTTACCGCAATGATAAACGCTGATATGGAATTGCTGAGAAAATGGTTTAGCAGGCACAAACTAATTATAAGTAACAAAACTAAATTGTTGTTTTTTAAACTAGCCACTCAAGATCTCTCAGAAATATGTTTTAAATACCACGACCCGTCTTGTAAAAAGTTTGTCCTCTATTCCAATGATCCAAATTCATATAATCCAGTATGTAACTGCGACATGAACTGCTTTGAAATTGAAATTGTCAATAATTTTAAATATTTAGGCATAATAATAGACTATAAATTGAGCTGGAACGAATATTCAAACTCTCTAAAGACTTATTTTCAATCTGTTGTAAGAAAATTTTATCGCCTGCGTAAATTATGTTCATTTAAAGTCCTAAAAATGCTCTACTTTGGTCTGTTTCACTCTAAACTCAGTTATGGTATCTGTTGTTGGGGTGGAGCTTACAATATCAAATTGAAACCATTGCTAACTTTACAAAAATGCATCATTAAACAAATTTTTAATGAAAGTCGACTGTCGCCTTCATTTGAACTATTTAAATCTGCTAATATTTTGCCTATTAAACACTTATTTTATTATAAAGTTTTGGAAGTATTCTCTAAAAAACACAGCAACCTAATTTCTTATACAGTGAGTTATTATAATTTCAGGAGAGTGAACTCTGTATTGATTGCACCCTACCGCACCACTGGTTACCGGAATAGCTTTTCAATTGTAGCTTGTCGCCTATACAACATGCTACCTGCTAGCATTAAAGTCATAAACTATATGAAGTCGTTTCTGAGGCACCTGAAGTCCTGGCTTTTTAACTTCAACTTGGATAACATTGATTTACTCCTACAGACTTTAGTCTAGTATCCTCTCCTTTCATCAAATTTTATACTTCTTCTATTTTTCATTCTATCTGTCTTTTCTCTTTACTCCGCACATATTTAAAATCTAATATTAAATGTAAGTAACATTTTAATATTAACTCGTGATGGGTAACACAGTAATTTATTTACTCCACCTATCACTGCCTTATCTCTTACCTTATTATACTTATTGATATTAATGTTAAACTTTTTATAAAACATGTATTGTATTAAATAGATATTTAAGAGAAATGTGAATAAATTGAATTGAATTGAATTGAATTGAGATGTTTGCTACATTTCTTTTAAATTTTACGGTAGAAATGGAAGTATCCGAAAATGTGAGAAATCTCTTTTCTAGAAAGATAAATATTTAACACTTCTGCTAAATATTTTAGTTTTATTTACAATTACCATTTTTACACTAATTATGTGTTCATAAAGTACTCTTATTAAATATGTGAAGACGTAAGATATTAAAATATTTAATAAAAAAAAAAAACAATAAAGTATAGTATTTCTTAAAACTACCACCATATTATTATACCCTATTATCATACGGGCGACTTTAGACACCCCTGTTCTGACCCACTACTTATTTAGGACAAGCCTTAGGCCTTTAAATAGTTATTTGAAAGGAAATATATTGCATTTATTGAATTAATAATTAATACTTTTAATGCGCATGGTGTATTAGTTCATTTTATCTACTGCAAATGACTCATAAACTCTAAAATAACTGTCGTATAATAAAAAGCTTACTTGCCATTATTGGCCACTAATTTTGCGTCATATTTATTGTTTATTTTTATTGTTTGATAATATACTTTAATATACTTTTTTACACTTGATTACTTTATGTCCATTCTCTTTAAGTGGTACATCTTTGGTTAGCAACTGCTCGTCTAATATTTTTGTATGCACTCAAATTTAAGCCACTTAATTTTATAGTTTTAGGTATTAAATTTTTATTCGTTCAATAGTATTTAAATGGCGCGCAATTTTTGGGCAATTTATTGAGTTTGCTAAATTGATAGTGCATTTATAATCTAACTTTTATTGAAAGATTTAACATGTAAAAACTAAGTGGTCTTTCTTGATTAAAGTGTTTCTTGTACATTTATCTTTAAATGGAAAATGTTTTAAGGATTATCTGTGTTTATTCGTGAAGCATAAAAACGGTTTTATAAGGCGAGTCTTATTGCTAAAGATGGGAATGTCACAACACAAAAAATCATAAAACTGTGAGCCTAGAACTAAAAATGGGATAAAAAAATTAATTATAATTTTTTAACGTTTATTACTTTTAATGAAATCGATCCAAAAAAACTTGTAAGGAGATAATATATATTTGAGCGAAGTAGTTTTTTTAGAAAATAATTTTGTCAACAGGATACAATTTTTTTCTAATTCGACATTCAATTCAAAGCACTAGAGTTCGCTAGTGGTCAAATTTCAACCTTTTCTCATACACTCTCTGTTGATTTGATTTAAAATTAATGTACAAGCCCGCTTGTTAAAATTTGTCGGTGATGACATTGTAATGTAGAAATGTAAGCGGGGTGTGAAAAATTCTTGTTTGTGCTCAAACTATTTTCTTTTCATTGTTCAAGCAACAGTTTGACTTTATTCGTCTGTGTTGCTCGATAAAATTTAATATTTTCGTTCATTAAATTGTGAAAATAATTTGTGGCGTCATTTGCTTTTGTTTGATTCTTTTCGGTGTGTTCTTCGTTTTTGTTGTATTTTTAGCGTAGAGAGAATTTTTGTTCAATTTATTTGTGTTCCTTCAGCTTGGAGAGTTGTAAACAGACTTCGGATGCCTCGAAGCTACATTGTATTTAAGAAATAATTGGTTATATGTTAGAAGAATACAGGTAGATGCACCAGATGAGAGCATACGGCCAAAAATGTCAAAACGAAGCAAAACTTTTAATTTCTTTTCTTTTGTTTTTATACGCCTCACAGCTGAATTTGACAGACATGGCAGTATGGATAGAGAGCACAGTCAGCGCTGCAGCTACCTCTATCCTTATACCATAATTGGTTACGTCATGTGTCCATTTACCACTGGGAACATATGTTTTTCATATGTTCTCTCGCTCAGAAAAGAGCGCAATGTGAGCGGCAAACTGAAACTAGAAATAGAGTAGTTTTTCCTCTTTCTACGCTCATCTGAGAATGTAAGTGAACTCATATCATAAAGTAAAAGCCCAACCAAGTTATGCTTAAGCAAACAAAAGTTTGAAAGCAAAAGCACGCACTTTCACAGCATTATATGAAGTCGCCCAAGTTTTGTCTAAAGGCCCAACCAAAATAGACGTTTTGCTCCGTAACGAGTAAAAACGTAAGTGTTCGGTTAAATACATATTAATGTTGTTACCCAAAATGAGCAAACGTAACTGAACGAAACTAAACGAAACAGTTTGACAAGACGTATTATTCCGTAAGAGTCGAACTACTAGCGTAGCAACTCGTCAATAACAGCTGTGCAGAGTGCGTTTTTATTTTATTTTCATCAATTTGTTTCAATTTTGCCATTATTTCACTCATTTTTCACAAATCTTTATTAAAAATTACAAAATAGACAATATAAATAAATAAATAATACTCGATTGCCTACTGATCAGCTGTTTCAGACGAGTTGAGCAAATCGTTTCATTTTGGGTTAAAACCGTAAACATCCGTAACGGGTGCAGATGTTCGTCAAAATGCTATCGTCTCGTTTCGTCTATTTTGGTTGGGCCTTTAGCGTTCCTTTCGTTCAGTTTTTAACTTTCGTTTACTTTTTGAAACTTGAGAGAGAGAGTGCTTGACATCGTAGTTTGCCATGGTATAATTATTTGACAAGGTAGCCGTGACAGTTTTTTGGCGACTGGTTGTTGTCAAAAACAGCTAAAGAAGTTGTAGTTTGCTGCTGTTGACTAGCTATGCGCTTATTTTTAACTTTTCTTTGATTCATTTAATTTATTCTCGAAGTTAATTGAAATGTTTTTAGTTTGCTGCGGTTGACTAGCTATGTTTAAATCCTCGCTTATTTTTTCACTTTTCTTTGAATTATTGCATGAACAGCTAATTTTGACAACTACCCATCGCCGCTCGTGAGAAAAAAGCCAGTCTACGCTACGTAGAAGCCAGTTTGCTAAGTAGAATAGGGTTGCTAACAGTATTGAGAATGTGTTTAATTAAAATGCTTTTATTTGCATGCCAGATTTTTCAATAAAAAAGATTGTGTTTTTTTTTGTCTATTTAAGCAAATTATGGAAAATTTGTATCTTATTGCTGTGAAATTTTACATTTACCATTGGCTTATAAGCCAATCAGCGCAATTAACATATTTTTGTGTTAGCTGATGGCAACCCTTTTTAACATGTGTATTGAAATTATTTTTTATCTGTCAATTGAAAAAAAAAATACGTTAATTTATTGATTCAAAATGAATGCAGATCCCAATTTCGTTGAAAAACATTATTATAAGAGTGTCCAAAAACATAAAAACATATATGAAAATGCTGAAAGGCACTACTTCAACAAATTTTTCAAAGAACTTTTGATCTTTTTTAATATATTTTGTAAAGATTTTGTGAACGTTTGATATTTTGTTAAGCATGAAATCTGTCAACTTGGGCGACTGACCTTTCTTAATCATATTTTTCGTCAACTTTTCTTTGAGACTTTTGTTTGCTTAAGCATAGCTTGGTTAGGCCTTAAGGAAAAAATAAAACTTAACGAAACGTCGCCGAACGTTTTTCTCATCTTTTTTAGTACGGATTTTCTAAGTGTGTATGAATCGACAATGCGTGAAATACATCATTTTACTTGTTTAAAACAGGGGAATTTCTGAAATATTCAGTGCACTCCTTCCCATGCTCTAATTCATTTAAAAAATTTATCTAAATCGGTTGAGAAACACGGGATAAAATTCTTAACTGTTTCGCCTGCGCTTATTGATAAATAGATATATGATATTATTCTATTAAGCAAGGGAGTGTCTCCGGTTATGGGACACGTCAGCTTTTTAGCTTATCAAATAAGCTAAATTTTTGCTGAAGTAACTATATTGATTTAGTCAACCAGAAAAATTGTACGACCAATTTTATGAAGGACAAAAAAAAAAATTTGCACCTGGTTGTGGGACATCTTGACAAATCAATTTAAAATGGGAAAATTTAAAGAGAAACAACTTAAAATACAAAATTTATTAATTTTAGAATCCTTCAATGGCACAAAAAATAAGAAATCGGCACCTTTTTCATGTTATTCATCATCATCTTCTTAGTGCATAAAAATGCAAGAAAAAATATTTTAATATGATATGTTGAAAAAATGATGATATTTGAAAGTTTGTAAGTCAAAATCAAACTTTAAATGCAAAAAACAAGGTGTCCCACAACTGGTTACATGAGGCGTCCCACAACTGGGAACGGTAGCTATTTCGAAAGTGTCGGGCAAAATTGTATGGTGAACATATTATTTTGCCAGAATTTTATGCTTCATCACAAAATACAATGAAAATACTGCAAAAATTATGCATGACAGTTCTTTTTAATTTAATTCCAAAAATTCAAGAGTTGCTATTCTGATGATTTTTTTAATTTTTTTTTCAAAGCCTACAGCAAGCAAGCAAATGCGTGTACTCAGTTCGGTGTAAGCAAAATAACTTTTAAAAATCTCCGACAGGATGCTGCCGAAGGTAAACTTCTCAAAGCGCTTGGTCGTTATATCCAATAGCAACTATGAAGGAATGATAGCTTCACAGTTGATCCTGGCTCACAGATATGGTACACCGATGGGTCAAAACTCGAAAATGGAGTAATGGGAGCGGGGATATATGGTCCCAATTTCCAAAAAGCTCTTAAAATATTCCAGATACACGCCGACAATATTCCAGGCGGAGGTATATGCCATTGAAGTTTGTGTCAGAGAATGTCTCCGCAGGAAATCAAAGGGGGCTCACATCTACATACTTTCAGAAATTTAAGCGGCTTTAAAAGCCCTTCAAGCCTACGAACTTGAATCAAGACTAGTCTCCAACTGCGTAGTATTAGTAAATACGCTGGGACAAAGCAACAAAATAGAATTATGGTGGGTTCCAGAATTATGAAAGGGCGGACTGCCTTGCCAAACGAGGCGCATCTCGAACTCTTATGAGGGGAAGTAGTGCCCCGTCATCAATTTGGAACAGCAGAACAGTGCTAAAATATATAAAAAGCCTAAATCTGGAGAGTTATTCAAGGGCATGCACAATAGATTCCATGGGTTGCGGTGCACATGGGCCCACTATAAACTAAGCAAAATAAATGAGTAATGTCAAACTTGTAGTTTGACAATACTCATATCCACAATATTTGCTTTGCATCAAAAAATACGAAGGGTGTCCCACAACCGGAGACACTAAGAATATAATTATAGTAAGTCCCAAAAAGTCTCATACAAACTACTAAACATCTATATCTATACTTCTTTTCATACTTTTATATAAAATTTAAGGGTTAATTTAATGTTATCACTTTACTCCAAAAGGACTGGGCCGATTTTTATGAAAAAAGTTTTAAAATGCCATATATGTGCTACAGTTTTATTTCTTTCAGGTATTGTTCTTTTAAAATTTTTATAATAAGTATATTTAATTAAAGTGTTCGATTTTTTAAGAAATCATCACGCATTGCTAAATCGTTTTCTTTTTACGCTTTTTAATAGCAACCTTAAAACAATTTTACCGACCTGTTGAAAAATTATAAAAAGAACGATAACAAAAATTTACTATTTTAAAAGTTAAATTTTTTTAACAATAAATATTTTAGATGCAGATCTGCAAAAATTTAATTTTTAGCAATTATAGATATTTAAAATTTTTTTTTTATAATTTGCTTATTTCTTTTAAGAAAAAAATTTATAATTTTTTGCTTTTAATAGACTTGTTTGTTTTAATTTTTTGTATGCCTGCGAACCCAATGGAGCGGCTTAAACCAAGAAAAGTCTCATTTGGCTACGGGTCCTTTAGTTGTAATTGACTTCTTTGGTAAATCATGCTAATATTTTGTGTCATTTACATTTGATATACATTTATTAAATAACCCAAAGCTGTCAAATTGCAGATTTATCAATAGAAAAATCAATGAAATACACAAATCGCAAATCTATAAATTTTGTCTTTCGCTTAAGGCCAAATAAAACATGCCTCAAAACAACACACAAAACTATCAACAAAGTAGCGCGCTTAACTAAACCCAAATGGCAGAATGCAACATTGCTTTTAAATACAACTAATAAGTGCAATTTAACAAAAACAAAAATACAAAACAGATATCACAGCAAAACCCAAAAACCTTTTCCACAGAATCACAGGACAGAAAACATGTAATCCGTCAAACTGGAAAATCCGCATGCTTTCAGACGCCATGACATGGACGAGTTACACAAAAACATCATAAAGCACCAGATGACACGTAGCACATGTGCGCAGCAATCGGTTTTCCCAACACGTTGAGTTTTCCCAAAATATTTACTCTCGCTCTCACCTGATCCGGGACAGAATGCTGCGGACACACACATAAAAAAATTCTCACGCATCCGATGCTTCAGCGAGTAAAAATGAAGGCGAACGTGTAAAATTCAATCATAAAATTCCGATGCTAACTAAGCAGGTTAGCTTATCCTTGAAAGCCATATCCATTTGCAAGGCATGCATGCGCACACCTACATATCTATATCTCTAGCAGGTACTCAGGAGTAAATGGCAGTGTTTTGTTGGTTAGACGCAGGGCCAAGGCAAGAAGCCAATTTAAATAAGCACCCTCTGTGGGCAATTGTTATTAATTTTATTGTTGCTTTTATGGCCAACTATGTGCTTCAAGGCAGATGCGGTTGCAGCATCAACCCAAGTGACTGACACAACCGAAACAGACCATTTGGCGGCAACTTCTGTTTGTTTGGAAATTCCCGGTATGTGCAAGCGCGATAAACTCATCTGCTGCTTAACGAAATATGTGAAAATGAATTTATAAGAAAATTTTGTTAAGGTGTGAAATTCCCCGTCAAACGTTAACTTTTCTGAGACGATAGTGTTTGACGGGATATTCCGTCATGTTTAGAAGTTTAGGTATGATTTTGGGTACAGGAAATGTTTACCTACGGTTAAATTTGTAGCATGAACCACATAAATTATAAACTCAATTTTAACTAAACAAAGTTAGGTAGAGGCAGCATAGCATGTATGACAGTTGAGGTATTTGCGATACTATTGAAATTTTTTGAATTTGAAACAATGTAAACTTACGCAAGTGAAATCTGTAACAGTACTAAATAAGTTCTTAATAAATTGTTTTTATATTCATAGACATGAAGCAGGTAAATTATAAGAAAAAACTGTTAAAAAATAAACAGAGGTGGTCAAATAACGTTTCGCGTTATTGTGAGGTAAAACCGTTTTCTTAAAGTTCGATTCTAGTTCTGCGTAAAACAGCTGATTTTATTAAAGTCAAATAAAAAAAAAACTGTTTACCCTCAGTCTGTTTATTTAATCTACTGGGCCAAACCCTTACAGATTACAGTAGTTTCTTAAATCAAGGGATAACAAAAGTAATTTATATAAAAAATTAGTGCAAGAAACGAAAACCTGATTCCTAAGAAGCACGCTATAAAAAGTAACAAGAAAATATTAGGGGTGTTCACGATTCAGTGCACTTGCCTGTGCAGTTGAGGACTTGTGCACTTTACAAAAACAAAATACACGTACGTCGAAAATCTGCACAAGTGATTTTCTACTATTGCCTTAAACTTGAGCAGTTGTGCACTTGTGTGCATTGAAAAATTTTGACAGCTTTGAAGTAGTGATGGTAGTGTGCTCACGAAAATCTAACTGCACAACTGCGCAAGTCCTTAACTGCACTGGCAAGTGCACTGAATCGTGAATACCCCTATTCTTAAATGAAATTGTTATGTGCAAACTATTCAATATTTTTTGTCTATTAAATAATCAACGTACACATGATATATTTTATTGTATTTAATAAAAATTGGTCTGTGGCCGTGTAAAAAAGACAAAAACTTTTATGTTTAGCTTTTTTGTTTTACATTTTTAAATGTTAAATAGTTGAAATCATTACTAAGTTTGAAAATTTGTTAAATGTGTTAAATTTTATTTCCCATTTCTATGCCCTGATGAAGGCCCACAAAGAGAGCCGAAATATCGGAAATAAACCAAACCAAAAAATTTTTTGTCATTTTTACACGGCCACAGCCCAATTTTTATCAACAACACACGAAGAAGGCCGATAAAACAACAACATTGTATTTAATGCTAATTCACAGTGATCTGTCGTAACCCACATTTTTAAAATTCTTCATAAGAAACTGATTTAATATTTTGGGTTCCTTATTATAGCGTCTAGAATTGTGTAAAAAAATGTTGCCAAGTGTCTCCTAGAAACTGTAGCAACCAATTGAACACGAACGTCGGTTTGTGAATTTTTTTTTTACTTTTCAAGAATTTTAAGGGGTCACCCACAATTTTTATAAGAAAAATTTATTACTCCAAGAAGGGCAACTGGGCCTAACTAGGCCTATATATATTTAATACTAGTCCTAGGTATATATTTCATATTTTTAGACACATCGATCTGAAACTTCATGACTTCCTACGGTGTTGCTTCATAAGAACAAAAACTTGAGCCGGAATTTCTATTTAATGTTGATTTTATATATCCCTAAGTTGTTTCATAATTTTTTTTAGTAATTTTTGCTGGCTCGTTTCTTACAACTTTTGTTTTGGAACTTTCAAGTGCAATGTCGTCCGGGCGAGAGGAGATTACTTCCGAAATAAGTGATTTTTGAATTGATGTCGGTTCGTGAGCATCACAGGATATGTCATCCATAAAGTGATCACTGCATAGCAAGCAGCTACGTATGAAGCAGGAACTATACATTTTCGCTGTACGTCCAAGCACTTCGCAAACTTGAGCAGTACGTGATGCACGAGATTTCTCTCTCTCTCTCTCTCTCTCTCTCTCTCTCTCTACAACATTTATGAGCGTTTCGTAGTCTGAGATGAGCTGTCTGATAATCAGTGTGACCAAAAGATTTTTAAAAAAATATGCTTTTTGTTAAAAAAAAAATATGCTAAATATTCCACTTTCAACTTTTATATTCCATAAAAATATTCCACTTTCAATTTCAAAGATATTCTATCTAAATAAGTCTAAATATGCATATAAAAAAATACAGAAGCGAGTTCAAAAACATTTATTTATTTGATTACTATTGCACTTACATTTATTTTCTTCTCCTATAAAAAATTATAAACATTGTTATGGTTTTTTGAATTTTAAGTAACGATATACAATATACAAAACTAAAATTCAGGCACATCTTCGAGGTCAATTCTTAAATTGTTGCTTGTATTATTATAATAGAAATTCGCATTAATAAATTTTTTTTATTAAGCTATCTGGTATTTGATAGGCATTACAACACTTTTTTTTGAGCATGCAGCCATGTTTTTACATTCAACAAATTATTTAAGAGTTTTTCTTGCATTCTATTTCGAATTTTCGTTTAAATAAGAAAGATTCATATAACTAAAAATGTTCTCAACCTCAGCATTGCTAAATGGTAAGCTAAGCGAGAAAAGCACAAATTTTGATAAATCTTTAAAGTATATCAAATTTATCAAAAATACACAATATAAGGAAAAATACAACACATCGTGAATACCCCTAATGTTTTCTTAAGTAAATTACTTACTGCTGTAACATAATCCATAAAAAAATCTAACCAAACAAACAAATAAGCAAATTTACTTCACTTTTTAAGCTGCGTGAAGTTATTACATGAATTGCAATAAAATTGACAACGAAGAAGTTAACCACAAAATGAATTCCTTATATTGCGTTTTACAAGGTGGTTCAGAGATAAACAAAAAATATGTCGATAGCCAAAAAAAAAAACCCATTTAGTAACCAAATAGACATTTTTTATTGCAATTTTTGTGAATTTTGAAAAATATAATCATACGAAAAATATTCCACTTTTTATGCTGCATATTTTTATAAAAAAAAAATATGCTTCCCGAAGCTAAAATATGCCAAAGTGGAATATAATATTCCACTCTGGTCACACTGCTGATAATTGCTGGTTATCATCATGATACAAAGAGCTACAGGTAAAGTATTCCCGGCGCAACAAACAAAATTTACTGCGCACCTCGTCATCGGTGCTCGTCAAATGTGACACTTGATGAATACATTCAAAAGAAAATGTAGAAAAGTGACGAAGATAGCAAAATGAAAACGAACAAACAGTCAAAATTCTGTCAAGCACATCAAGCAACGTAGCCGCTTTTTGTGTAAATCGGTAAAAAAGGGAAAAAGCACCCCTGCAAAATATGCAAATTTTTCTTCACAAACAGAACTAAAAAATATATTTACTTTATTTTGAACATGTGCTTTACAAAACAATATTTATTTCATTTCAGTAAAACAAGTTTTCATAAGAAAATGTAGGCATTTTAAAATCTTTATACCCTATGAATAAATTATGACTACGTTTTAAGCAAGGAGCACCTTGCACGTCACAGCAAAGATGGCGGACATGCGCAATACTTTATATGTAGTTCTTTGTATCATGGGTCATCATTTTCCATCATGTCTCTATTTTCAAACACCAAACTAATTCAAATCATAATAAATTAAATGCAAATCAGTTTTGTACCTTTTTATTACTAAAAGATTTACTATATAGCATCTAACCTTTTATATAAATCTCTAATACCCATATTACACGATGTCCGTTTGCTTGGCGTACACATAGGCGTACAAATATTTTTGTTGTTGTATCTTCAGAATTTTTGGCACTTTTGGAAGCAACAACAAAATTATTTGTACGCAGAGCAAACGGACATCGTGTAACATGGGCATAAGCAACGTGTAACCAATGTGCAGAACAAATAAAGTGCACTATGAAACTTTAAAAACAATAAAATAGATTGAAAATGCTATTTGGCTAAATGATTGAAAAGCCAAATTTAAAAATATTTTTTTTGTAAAGTAGTAAACTGAAGTGCTTTTTTATCTTTAAGCATAAATGAGGTTACACTCTATTAATACCACATATTTTTTGTCCCCAAAAGCATATATTTTAAAAATTTGTGGGTTACTGCTGTTTATAAAAATTTTTATTTACATACAATACTTTGATGGTTACGATATTTTTATTACGGCATTTGCGTCTTCTGCTTACCTATGACAAGTATGATCATAACACTTTGAGGAATGATGAGGACTTACATAAGAAGAGTTATAGTGGTATTAACTCAATTTAAAGAAAAGTGTGGGTTGCGACAGTTTGTCACGCGAGCGATGATACATGGTTATTTGTCGCACTCTAGAAGTATAACGTGATGCACTACATCACATAGCCTATAACCAGCGGACAATCAAAACACTTCCAGCAATACCTCATTTGTCTAATTATAACAAATAGTTTAGAAGTTGGGGGTTTAGTTGACTTTCTGTCCTCTAGAGGGCACCATACTAAATTTTATGTGACGTCACATAACCTTTAACCAGCAGACAATCAAAACGATATCTCATTTGTCAAATTACACTGTGCTATAAAGAAAAAAAATTGCATGTACTTTTAAAGTGACATAGTGCAGGTTGTAGATCTGGTTAAGCACAATACGAAACCATATTTGAAATTGTTCATACACTCCCAAAATTTCGATTTACCGTTAAAAAACTGATTTTTAGGTACTTGACGCATTTAACAATCAAAAACGGAGGCATTTTTCAACCGATGTTAGATTTTAAACGGTTTTGTAAAGAATAAAGATAAAGCTTTCAAAATATGTATATATTTCTAGTAGTGCAATAAGAATTATTTGAGTTATAATCGACTAAGCCTAAGATTTTTACCTCTTTTTTCTCATTTGTTCAACTTTGAAGATTATTTACTGCCAAAGTTTTGTTAGCAACTACTATAAACGCAATAATTTTCTAAAATAAGCTATTTATTGAGCTATTTAATTTGTTCATAAATAAGAAATTACACCTTCGTGTGTTAGTGGGCTCGGTTTTTCGCCGTTCAAAAAGAACAAAAAGAAACACTTCAGTGCCAGTTTATTGTTTTTTTATAAAAATATACTCGTTTCATTTTGTGATTTGATGAAAATATCAGCTTTGAGGCTTTGCAAAAACAAAAGTATGTACTTAAAAATAAAAAAAAACTGGCCAATTCAAATAGCCCAAATATATTTTTATCGAAATGTATCAAAATATTAAAATAATTTGCAAGTTGCACTTTTTTCTGGATGTCCAACCCTTTGTATGGGATCGACCCACCATGCGCCGGCCGATTTGTCCAAATTCACATATGTTAGTAAGGGATACCTAGAATAAAAATAAAATTTAGGTCTCTACCTGTCCGAACACCTGGGATAATGACGGGAATTAATGTTACCCCCTTCAGGTAAATCATTCATAGTACACAGGTGTAAACTCCGTTTGATACCAGTATTTCACGAATTGATGCCCCATCACGGTTGCCACCTCAAATTCCCACGAAAAATCCTTTTTCCCACAATAGCAAAAATTAATAACCACAAAAATTCCCATGGTATAAAATTTAAAAAAAAATCCCATCGTAATTAAAAGAAACCACAAAAAATCCCACGGACATTTAAAATAACCACGAAAATTCCACGCAAATAAAAAAAGCCACGAAAAATCACATTGGTATTCAAAAAAACCATTTGTATTTAAAAAAACCACAAAAAATCCCACGGACATTTAAAATAACCACAAAAATCCCACTCAAATAAAAAAAAACACGAAAAATCCCATTTGTATTAAAAAAAAAACCATGAAAAATTACCACAGTAATAATACAGACATAACAAATTGTCAAAAATGAAACAAAAAATTAAAAAGAACTAGTATATTTCGTCGCCTGTGTGTTAGTTAGTTTTTAGTAATAATATTCAATAAAAAATATTTGTTTAATCCACCTTAAACCTGTATAAAGTTTACAAAAAGAGTTCCAAATTAGTTTTTAGTCTTTGAAAAACAAAACACAATCACGAAATTCTAATCATTTTAACAATTATTGCTCAGCACGCACTGCGTCAAAAGTAAAATTCTATTCGACTGAAAATTCGATGAAAAACGAACATTTCGACAGAGTTTGACGTTCGATACTCGTTTTTCGATAACCAGCGAAGATTACGTCGAAAGCAACTCGTAATAAGGGCCAATCACAAATCAATTTTAAGATATAAAAATTTTGTGTATTGATAAAAAAGAAAATAATTCACTGAAACATACTTTCCCAATGCATGTAATTATGTCAAAAGTGAAAGAACTTTCCACCAAACCAAAGTAACCGAAATCTTAACGAAATCGTTGCGAAAATCATATAGATGGGTTGAGGCGATTTTGACAATTAACAAAATATGAAAAATATACACTTTTATGTACATATATTTATACATATTTTAACTGAAAAATAAAAAGAAATCCTTAAAAAAAAAAAAAAAAAAAAATCCCACGTTAATTAAAAAAAACCACAATCAATTAAAAAATCTCATGGGAGTTCCCATTTCCCACGGCAATTAAAAATAACCACAAATGGGATTTTTCCCACAAAGGTGGCAACCATAAGCCCCATTCATTTTATCTTACTTCTCAAAATTTCAAACAAAAAGCTAAGAGCATTTGGTCTAGAACGTCAAATGAAAAAATGCCTCTTAGAACCCGAGATATTGATGGGATGAAATTTCACAAATTTCAGGTAAACTATTTGTAATACACAGATGAATGCTTCGATTGATACCAAACTTTTACGAATTAAAGTCCCATTCATTCTACCTCACTTAACAAAATTTCAAGCAAAAAGCTAATAGCATTTCATTTTGAACGCTAAAAGAAAAAAATACCTATGATGGGGTGAAATTTCGCCCCATCCGACTGGAATGGGTTAATGAAATATTCACAGTGTTTGCATCATTAGAAATTAAATTTCTGTTTAAGTATTAAATTTATAGTTCAATTGTTCTCTTCATCCGAAGTGTTGATTCACTTTAATTAGTTTCGTTCATTAAAATGTTAAATTTTTTTAAACATTGTTTTTTTTTTGTTTTTGTTTTTCTTAATATCTTTTATACAATGTCATGGCAAGTCATCATCCGCTTTAATTTCATTGTGTAAACTCATTTGTTGAGCTGAATTGTTAATTTTATTATTTTTTTTTTATTTATTTATTGAAATGCTTCATTAAACTTCAATCACTTGGCGCCAGTCGATCATTAAAATTTGTCTTTGTTACTTTGTTAATTGAAATGGAAATAGTTTCAACAAAAAAAAAAGCAATCAGAATTATTCACAGTTTTAATTTCATTAGTTTTGAATAAACATTTTTGGTTCTATATACATTTTAAGTGGCTAATTTGAATTTTCAAAATAAGTGGCTTAGATGCATACGGGAACAAAACATGCATAACGTCAGAAATCCTTGTCTCATAAATTTAACCGAGATTCTTCACATATACAATAATGTTTAACTTGAAAAACGAGAGAAGAAAATATTTAAGCAATAATTGGTATTTGCAATGATTACCACAATCCATTCCAGTGAGAAATCTTAATCATTATGATATTTCTCTCTTGTTTTCTGAAATAAACGCATGACTGGTTGTTTTTTTCTTTTAAATCAAGAGCATAAATCTATCTAAAATTATCGTTCATCACAAAAAATTTCTATCGTAATTATGTCATTCCTGCCTGTAATCAGCAATAAAATCATATTACTATAGGAATCCGTAAATCATTTTCTCTTTATCGTTATTAATATTGACGTGTCTGGGTTTTTCTTTATTCTAAAACTAAATACATTACAATTTTATAATAAATCAGATAATTTGTTTGCGTGACCGTGACAAAATGTCTGCTGTAATAAATTTTCAATTCCATTTCAATTACGAAAACCTTTGTAGTATTTGCTGTAATTCGTTTGTTTTTTTTTCTCTTTGGTTTTTGTTAAACTACTACTATTTTATTGCTGTTCTCTACTCGCTCTCGATCTTGATAAATTGCTGCGATTCAAGCAGCAATTGGATGGTAGACAGACGAACAGATAGCGGCAGCAACGACATTTCTTGTTTCTGGAAATAATTTACGTGATCTGATCGATTAGCACGTATTAGTGTGACATTATTTCTTTTTTCCTGCATTACTTACAACATATTGTTGTTGTTTTTGTTTTTACGAAGACTGCTGTTGTTCTGGCTATTATTGTAAAAATACGTAATACAAATGTACGCGATCGCAAAGAGTGAGAAAATAATTGATGTGCCTTGAGTGAAAATTATTCAGCGGCTAAATAAGTGATAATTGTGTGCCATGTTCTGGGAATCAGTGTGGAGTCAAGCGAAGTAGGAGTAATTGTTGAAATTTATGATAGGTTAGAGTTGTGGACTCTATTTTGACGCAGATAAACTATGGGTTTTGTTAATAATTTTAGAATGGTTTTGAGTTTTTTTACGAATATTAGATGTTTGTTAATAAAGCATTTTCGTTTTCAATTAGAAAGTTTTGCAATTTTTGAGAGAAAGAAATCTTAATGCCAAATATTTTTTTTAAGCACGAAAATTTATATACAACTAGCTGAAACCCGACACGTTGCTGCCGCGGCCCCGTTGCCAAACGCGAATAAAATGTTATCAGTGAAACTGTATATGTAAATTGTGGTCGAATACTGAATTCCATGACAGTGCGACCTATGACTCAAAAGCTGTTGAATTTCTCAAATTTAGGTTGTATGGAAGGTGCCACGCCCCCTTGTACAATCCCATACAAAGTTATCATTGCATGTGCAAATTGAGTTCGAATACTAAATTCCGAGGCTGTGCGGGCTATAACTCAAAAGCTATTCGATATTGCGAATTTGGGTTATATGGGAGGTGCCACGTCCCTTTGTCTAACTCCCATAAAATGTTATCACTGAGAAACGCCACGTGTAAATTGTGATCGAATACCAAATTCCGAGGCTGTGCGGCCTATAACTCCAAAGCTAGTCGATACCTCAAATTTGGGTTGTATTGAAGGTGCCACTCCCATTGTTTAACGCCCATAAAATGTTATCAGTGAAACGGAACGTGTAAATTGTGGTCGAATACCGAATTCTGAGGTTGTGCAGCCTATAACTCCAAAGCTATTAGATATCGCAAATTTGGGTTGTATGGGAGGAGCCACGCGCACTGGGGGTAGGAGGGTGAAATATACTTTACGACCTATTCTCACTCCTACCAAATATATACATAAAATTTCATGAAAATCGGTTGACCTGTTTCGGAGGATTTCTGTAACGAACAACGTGACTCGAGATTTTTATATATTAGACTAGCTGATATACCCGGTGTTACTCGGGGTAAAAAACGTAATATTTTGATGTTTAGGTTTTATTCGTTCAGAGCAGCTAGAAAATGTCCTAATTCTGGTGTTTCGCCACGAAGCAATGAATGCAATGGCTCAGGTGGCGGAGTCAATAATGACAATTTCACTTTGCCATTAAGGCAGGATAAACTTCAATGCGCCGCAATGCTCGCAAACAACGTCCATTGCACCAATGCGAACGAAAGGATGCGAGCTGTAATCAATTGTGCCATCGTATAAAAACGGTGCTCGATTCAAATCAACACTTGGAGCATTTCTTCTTACGCGGCGGAGATTATCTCGTTGTTGATCTGTGCGATAAGCTTTCTCGATGGACTGCCTCTCTGCGTTCTTGTGTTTGAGAAGCCCGAAGTCGGGCCATACTTAGAGCCCGAACAGAATCAAAAGTCGTTACGATCGGCGATCCTCTCTGATCGCCAGACACACAGAACTCGTCCAGAATGAAAGCGATTGCGACTGACGATGCAGGGTTGCTTTTTTATAGCATAGTTTTGTTAGCAGCCATGCTTTTGTTGTTGTGTAAGTGAAACAGAAACAAAAAAGACACGTGAGAACATAGTAAAAACTATGAAATTGTCTTTGAACATACCCTATTGTTTGCAAAATATGGCAGCACTAATTGTACTCAGAGAGGAAATCGTCGGTCGTTAGAGAAAAAATAGAATAGATTCTATTCAATTTTACTCTAGCGATAAGTCGCTACGACTCTTGCTCAGCGATTTAATTTTGGATGGCTTTGTCAACTTGCATGTGTTCTGTTGTGTGTCAACATCACAAGTCGGGCTCTAACAGCCCGAACAGAACCAAAAGTCGTTACGATCGGTGATCCTCTCTGGTCGCCAGGCACACAGAACCCGTCCAGAATGAAAGCGATTGCGACTGACGATGCAGGGTTGCTTTTATATAGCATAGTTTTGTTAGCAGCCATGTTTTTGTTGTTGTGTAAGTGAAACAGAAAGAAAAAAGAAACGTGAGAACGAAGCAAAAACTATGAAATTGTCTTTGAACATACCCTATTGTTTGCAAAATATGGCACCACTAATTGTACTCAGAGAGGAAATCGCCAGTCGTTAGAGAAAAAATAGAATAGATTCTATTCAATTTTACTCTAGCGATAAGTCGCTACGACTCTTGCTCAGCGATTTCATTTTGGACGGCTTCGTTAACTTGCATGTGTTCTGTTGTGTGTTCGACATCACAAGTCGTTAAGACTTTTGGTTCTATTCGGGCTCTTACGCGGCACTTTTCTCGTGCGATTTCTCGTTCTTCTTCAATAGATTGATTCGCAATGTTTTGAAGACTAATTGCATTACGGCTTTGTTGGGAAAGATTAGAACTTCTGGGTCGCAGCATTGTTAATAATTATACTCGCACAATAAGCTTTATTAAAACACTCGCACAAAACAAAAAAATGGACCGGTTACCTTAAATATGATTTTTTCAAAACAAACCACAGAAGACATGAAACAAAAAAATGTACACTTTCCCGACTTACAGGTATTTACTAAACCTCTGCACAAATGCACTCGTTTTTTCTACAACAGTAGAGCCAACAGTGCCGAGTTCAGAACATAACATAACTCTGTTAAGTCAAGCAGAACATAACCAATTCATTAAACGACAAGAACCGAGCAGTGCAGAGCACTCGCCGGCTTCAAAACAAAACTTGTTCGCCGCTTGCTTTACCAGAACACGATGTTTTTCGTTCTATAAAACAAAATTGATTGATAACAGCATCGATCACACCTAACCAGGGTTCGGACTTGAAAATTCGTAAATCGCAGTAAATTTAAAAAAAAAACGCAGTAAAACGAATTTTTTCGCAGTAGTTTTTTTTTTTTGTTTTAATTTACAATCATGTATGTACATTTACTACTAATAGCATAATATCGTCGTTGCGCGTGCAATACCGCGTATCCCACCACTTTCAATACAGCGTATATTGCAAAAAGGACAAAATTCATTTCATTTTGATCGTTCATGATTTATTTTTCGTTAAATGCTTACTTGAAAACAAAGCAAATATCTTATTTCAATAAATTTTTAGTTCAGTTGAAAAACCATTCAATAGCTTAAAATAAAATCAGTTTTTCTGCACTCATGTAAAGTTTTACATTTTCCTTATGTGCAAGTGGCGGATACGCGTTATTGCACGCCCAACGACGATATACATACAAATATACACTAAGGAAAAAAGTTATGTAGACAGTACAGATACATATATGTAAAATCTATGTGCTTAATCTTGTATGGGAACGCAACGAGAGCTATATGTACTGGGTAAAGTGAGCGTATACTGGTTATATATCAATTTATTCACTTAGTAAAATGAAGTCATGTGTGACTTCACAAATATGCTGTACATACATTTTTATAATGGGTCAATAATCTATGTACTGAGTACATCGGAATTCTACTCATTACATACTAAAATTTTTTATTTTATGTAATGAGTCAATAATCTTTTTACTACGTACATCGGAACTGTACTCATTGCATACAATTATTTATTATTTTATGTAATGGGTCAGTAATCTATGTACTCATTACAAAAAGTTAATATTTATGTAATAGGTTCATTATATATGTACTCACTACATACAGTTATTTAATATTTTATGTAATTGGTCAATAATATATGTACTACATACATCAGAACTGTACTCAATACATAAAATTATTAACAATAACTTTTTTAATGAGCATTGTGTAAATGTACCCACCACGTACATCTATCTATTCATTCACGACACATAATTTTGTGATGAGTACATAAAACTCTTTATTGACTACATGCAGTAATGTTTAAAATATTTATATAGTCAATACATATTTCAACATGTACTTAGTACAAGAAAATCACCAAATTTATGTGTGCAGAAATTTATGTCATGAGTACATAAATTTACGTAGTGAGTCTGTAGTTTTTCCCTCTGTATATGTATAACTATACACAATATATATTTGCATGTTGCAGAAACATATTTTTTACTGATTCAAAATATATTTGCTGTAGAAAAATTCAATCACGGTCGTTAAAACCAAATCAGTTCTTAATTTGGTCAAAAAACCTTATGTAAAACTATAAAATATTTTCTTTGTCGAAATGACAGCTTCACCTAACAAATTACTTTCTTTTGTTTGAGCGCTAAGACCACAGTATACAGATGTAATGTACCCCTGAAACTCTACTATTTTAATCAACATCAATGCTTACTTAATTTCCAAAAATAACCATAGAAGTGTTTGTTGCGAATAAATCGCAGTAGATTTGAAAAAACCGCAGTTTCGCAGTAGAACATTAAATGTTGCCAAAAAGCGCAGTATATCTACTGCAATTGCAGTAAAGTCCGAACACTGCACCTAACGCAGCAGAACATTGGCAAAGAGATTAAGGGCTATTAATTTCATGCAAATGCAACTTTTTACTGGGCATCTTAAAGCGCAAATGGTAAAGATATCTTTGTGAATCATGAAAATTCCTTCTAAATGGCATTCAATAGTTAGTGCATATTTTTAAATTTTTTGTAATAAATGCATAGTTTTGCGTATTTTACAAAAAATGCTTATTTTTTCATATTAATTGCGTATATTTTTATACAATAAATTCATGTGGTTTTTGCATAGTTTGCTTTTTTTGATTTGCAACCATTAAAATTCAATACGAAATATTTCAAATTCAAATATCGTAAAACAAAAGATACAAAATTTGTGGATATTTCGTTGGATAATCTCAAAATTTTTGCTCCACTACCGCACATGACACGATAGTATTGATATATGGATTGAAGAGCTGATATTTTTTCTAAAATACAAAATGATATTTTTAAATTTTATGATGAGTAGTTCAGATTCTAGATTAATAATACTAAACACGTGCCAAAAACGTTAAACACCCTGTTAATTGAAATTGTTACAATATAGGAGGAAACTGAGTACAGATTTGAAACTAGGGTTAAACGGACATATAGGAATAAGAATGGGTTTACCAGATACGAAATTTGTATACTAGTATTATTTATCCAAACATATCTGAATATAAGACGACTGCTATTATTTTGTTCGCAACTGTATATAAAATATATAGAAAACTAAACGTAAAATTGAAATGAAACGAATAATTGTCCCTATATTTTAATTTTGAAAAAAATTACTGACTAATGCCCTGGCATAAAATACTGGCGTTATTTTTCAATTACCTTAAATATTTCTACAAAATTAAATTTGAAATAATTGAAGAAATGCCCTCCGAAATCACATTTTTCTAGTAGATCATTCAGTTTTACTAAGATATACCACAAAATAATAACAATGAAAAACATAAACATCATCGCAATAGATCAACAACAACACCAGTACTACCATAAACAACAACGCCAACAACAAACGTAATCACATCATTACTAGTAATCATATTAACAAATTAATAATCATTATAATTATCAGCAAAAAAAACAACAATAACAACAATCCAACATCATAAGAATGGAAGAAACAATAATCAACAAAACTAAGTAACACAATAAAATTTAATTAATTTTTTTGTTGTTACTTAAAAATAATTTTATTTTTAATTCTTTAATAACTTTTATTGAATTAAATATTGTAAAAATTAAAAAAAGCTTAGCTTCAAAAAATTAATTTTTCTAATAAATAAAAAAGTCTCTTATTATAATTTCAATAAATAATAAGAAAATCCCTTTTTTTGGCGTTTTAGATAATTTTTACTTCAGAAAGAAATGCAGAAACTATGAAACCTAAACAACACATCATAACTCCAAGCGTTCTGCTGTTCATCACATAACTTTAAAGTCATTTCGTTCTGCTGCTTTCTTCTCTGTCGACTCAAGCATAACATTGATTCGGTTTTCTTTTGTTTTTGTTCTGTTCACGCGACGAGTGCTCTCTGTAGTGTTACGTTTGTTCTAATTAATGAAAGCCGAACATAACCAACGCTTGCTCCACAAATCAGTTTTCTGAAATGCATTTCAAGCGCACTCGTGCAGAGGTTTACTATTTACTGACAGGCAGCGGCACCGAAATATTCCGAGAGGTTCTTGTTTTTATTTTACAGAAAATGATTTTTTATTAATATATATGCAAATAATATATATACAAAGACGATTGGTTTGTGTCTAAGAAAAATATAGCACACTGCCGTCATTGTCATTTAATTATTTAATTTTATAGCAAATTCTATTAGGAAATTATTTTAGTACATTTCAACTTGAATAAATATACTTTCGATAGCTCAGTCGGCTCAACCATCAGCTTTGAAGCCATGAGGTAGTGGGATCGATTCCCACAATGAGCGGAACAAAAGATTTTTAAAATTTTTTTTTATTTTTAATTTTTTTAACTAATTTCTTCATAACTTTACCAAAAAGTAATGAAGATAAAAATCTCTTTCAGTTGCAAAAGTTACGGTTTTAAAACTAAAAATGAAGAAATTTTTATTCGTTTAGAAGATTTGATTTTGATTATTACACAGTACGACAAAATCAAATTTTTTTGAGTACACGGTTCACCCATTCTGTTTTTATAGAAATTTTTATAACAGTATTACATTACAAGTGAACCTCCACGGTCCTTCGAAGCTTAAAAATCGATTTTCTCAAAATTCTGACGTGCTACAGCAAAACGCCGAGACACGTATTTCTTTATTTTAGGCCTATTTTCATATTCTGTTAACATTTCTCATGTGTACCAACCACTGTCGTACTGTGTTTTATGCCAGAAAAAGGTAGTTTTTGCAGTAAAGTATATTGAATTGAATTTAGTTTGTGTGGGCGAAGACACGCCAAGTTTCCAATGCCCGTGCCAGTTTTCCAGTAGAAATGCCTGACCAATAAGTAACTCCATACTGAATTTCATTGTTATATGACATTTATTTCCAAAGCTATTCGATATCAAAAAATTGGCTTGTATGGGCGGAGCCACACCCCCTTGTTCAATCACCGTCTCAGTTTTCTAGTAGAAGGATATCACCCAATGTAATTCCATACAGAATTTCGTTGTTATACGAAATTGAGTTCCAAAGCTATCTGATATTAAAAATTTAAAGTGTATGGGCGGAGCCACACCCTTTTTCCAAAGCCTATCCCAGTTTTCCAGTAGAAGGATATCATCAAGTGGAAACTCTATACTGAATTTCATTATAATACGGCATTTAGTTCCAAAGCTATTCGATATAATAAATTTGAATTGTATAGGCGGTGCCACACCCCTTTGGCATTTACTCGCTCAATTTTTCCAGTCGAAAGTCACGACTAAATAGTACGTTCTAACCGAGTTTCATTAATGTGTGACTTATAGCTTGAAAGTTATTCTGAAAATTTGGGCTGCTGAAAAAGTGCCACGCCCTACGTTCAACGCCCATAAAATTTTACCAGTATAACGGCAAGTAAAAATTAAGATCGAATACCGAATTCCGTTGCTGTGCGACCTATAGTTCCAAAGCTATTCGATATAGAAGATTTAATTTGTATGGGAGGTGCCACGCTCCTGAGTTTTTCCGATACTTTAATAGTTATTCTGCTATTTGGGATGAACACAAATCCAACAAAGAAAAGATCATTAAAATCGGTCCATCCGTTATAAATGGTGTAACAAACCCGACTTTGTTTTATATACATAGATTAATAGCATCTTTCTGTAAAACGAACGTAACGTGCATTTCACGAAGGCTTCGTTCAAAAGCCGAATGTCAGCTGTTTTCGCTTGATGTAAAAATAATTTCTTAGCCCAACGAGAACAGCTGATTCAGAAATGAACGATAACGTAACTGTAGTGAAAATTTGGCTTGATGTATTAAAAAAATTTGAAACGAAACGTCAAATATAGACGATGAAAGTTTTCTTATCGTTTAGATTTGTTGACATGGAAGTTGCTGAAAAAAAATTGTATGTATTATTTTATTAACAAATGCATGAATTTAGAATCAATTAATTTATATTTTATTTAGTACACAAAAAACCACAAGCGAGCAATTTGGAGTTGGATTGGATCTTGGAGTTTTACCTGCTTTGCAGATTTGCCTGCCTTGCCTGCTTTGCATCCGATTCATTAAAATTGTATAAAGTGATCGCGGAAAACATTATAATTATTAATTTTCACAAACCTTTTCACTATGATCAAATTTGCAGCAAAAATTATTCATATATGTCAAAAAAAAAACAAAGCAAACGAAACAGCTGATGCAAAAAATGATGCTACCTATTAAATATTGCTTAGAATAAGTATAAAATATTTAAGGTTTTTGTCAATTTTACGCAAAATGATGAACTTTTACAATCTGGTAATAATTTTTTTGACAAATACTCACGTTAAGAGTATTTGAGCAACGTAAGCAACGTTACAGTGGACGACGACGCAAGGAAAAAATACATCAAGCCAATTTTGTCCGATATCGTCGGAAAACGAACGAAGCTTAAGACGAAGGCTACGTTTTACCTAAAGATGCTAGAAAAAAAAAAATTTAATTTTGAAAAGTCTTTTCCAACCTTAATTTACCTTAAACACAAAAAACATAAAACAATTTTTTTAACATTCATATAATTCTACCTTAAACTGTTTTTATTTTTTATATTTTTGTTCTTTAAATTAATACAATTTATATTGTTTAAGTTTTTCTTGTGCTTATTAAAAATAAGGGTATTCATGAATGTGTGGTATCGTGGTATTGTATTTTTTTTTGCCATAGTTGAAGACCACAATTATGAGCACTCTTTAAAATAGATTTTGTGGTTGGGAACCTCCCACTATAGCTTTTGGTTACTATGCAAATAAATTAACTATCCAATTTGATATATTTTATTAATGTATGACAAAAATAGTTTTACTTGCATTTTGAGCTTCTTCCATTTTTACAATTAGAAAATAACTGTCAACCGATCGGTTGTTTATGGAATTTAGAAAACATGTTTTAAACATATCATTGGGCTACTTAAAATTACCACTATTAATTTTTAGAGATATCATGTAAAACAACAAAAAATATAAAAACCGCTCGGTAAAGTGCGGTATCAATACCACGGGGATTTTTAACTACACTGAAACGTTTTTGTGAACACCCTTTATGTGTTTTGTCTTGTTTTGTTTTTGTTGCTTTATAAATGAATTAATTTACGTTTTTTAGTTTCAAGTAAAAAATAATAAAAATTATAGTAAAAATGTTATGAATTATTTACTTCTTAAATTGTTCAACCCCAAACTATCAATTCCATAAGGCTTATTATCTACAATGAAAACAACGTTTTTGTGAATACCCTTAATGTGTTTTGTTTTCGTTGGTTTATAAATGAATTAATATACATTTTTATTTTAAAGCAATAAATTACTAAAAATTGTATTAAAACGTTTTGAATTATTTACTTCTTAAAGTTTTCAATCCTAAACTAATACCGGGATCCCGGGATTTGGATTCTCAATCCCGATAATCACGGGATCGATAAAAGCTTCCGGGATTGAACTCCCTAGTAGCCACGCTAGTGGTCGTTATCACAGTGCACTGCTTAATATGCAGACTTACCTCCAGACTGGGAGTCATCGCAAATGACTTTTGAAGAAGCTGCAGGGACGAGGAGAAGGAAAAAACCATCTCCCAACTTCTATGTTTCAGTCCCGCGCTCGTTAGAAGAAGGCAGAAATATCTGAGGTCACTTTTCTTTTCGGAGCTAGACAACCTGTCAAGGACAAGCGTCAAAGGTCTTTTAAGCTTCACTGAAAGTTCAATGTGATTTCTCTCGGACTGAAGGTCAAGTGTGCAGCGGTATCATAATAGACCTTATTGGTTTGAATGAGCCGTAGTACGTGCGGTATGATTTAAGCACGTACAGCGGATGCCGTCTCAACCTAACCTAACCTAATGTAAAATTATATCTTTTTAGAATTATAAAATAAAATAGCATTTTTTGTTCGTAAAAATTATTGTATTTCTAGCAAAAAAAGTGCTTCCAAAAGAAGTTAAAGAGGAAAGCAAAGTCTTGAATTTCATCCCTTCCACTTTCATACCCAGAAGGCATTCTTTTAACATATGCATGTCATTGGAAGGAATGCTTTCCTTAGTCTTCTCTAGAAGTGCTTCTAGGACTTTTTCAATGGAAGCTTTCTTTGAGCCCTTCAATCAAAGGATTCTAGTAGGTGTTTTTCAGGAGAACTTTAAGAAGGCATTCGACAAGAAGGCTTTTTGTGGTTTGAGGGTTAAAAAATCCCTTGGAAAATATTCCTTTTCCCGACATTCTAGCGATTTTAGTGTTGGAAATTAATAGTGTTTGGGTTTTGTTGGGGGATTTAAAAAAATTCCAATGTAAAATGTCCTTTTTTCTGAACTTCAAATAATTGAATGTCTTCCAGAAGTAGTTTATAAAAATGCCTCTTGAAAGAACTGCTTTTTAAGGCTAAGAAAAAGCAGAGTTTGATCAATAGAATGTCTTCTGGAAGCAGTGCCGCTAAGAATGCATGTCACATTTGCATCAAAAATTTTGCTGGGACATTAAGGTAGATCAAAAAAAAAACATTTTTTTCGACACTCATATTCTGGGAGCTGGATTCAAGTAGATCTTAAATCCAAAAGGATATCGAAATCGGTGGAACTGTCATCCAGCGGTTTTGATTTAAAAAAATTACTTTTTCGCCAAAAATCACCGGTTTTTTCGCCATAAGTTTTTATCAATCTGAAATAACTACCCAAAAGTTACGTGCAAACGGAAGGTATCTTGGACCCCAAGGTTGTAAATAGGAAGATTTTTAGATTCAAGAAATTTTTTAATGCAACAGTGTTCAGAATTCGGTCAACATTTTGGGTAATTTTTACTAAAATCGCTATAAATTTGCTGTTCATACGCTATAAATAATGTTCATTTTTGATTGTTCACAACGAAAGGTGAAGCCTCTTCAAAGCCACACCATTTCAAAAATTGCAAATTTTCTAAAATTTACTGAAAATTAGTGGATTTATAGATTTTTGTGAAAAATACCCTATCAAAAATACTTTCAAAAAAAGTTAAAAAAATTCCACTGTTTTGATTTTTTTATTTTTTTTTATATATCAATAGATTACACCAAGTCTTTTTGAACAACACTTAATTTTTCCAAATTTACTGAAGAATGGCAATTTTATAGCGATTTTAGTGAAAAATATCCGAAATGTTGCCCGAATTCTGAACACTGTTGCACTAAAAAATTTCTTGAATCTAACCATCTTCCTATTTACAACCTTGGGGTCCAAAATACCTTTCATTTGCACCCAACTTTTGGGCAGTTGTTTTAGATTGATAAAAACTAACGGCGAAAAAACCGGTGATTTTTGGCGAAAAAGTGATTTTTTAAATCAAAACCGCTGGTTCCACCAATTTCTATATCCGGTATCTCGGATTTAAGATCTACTGTAAGATGAGTGTCAAAAAAAGTGTTTTTTTTTACCCCTGAACAAAACGATCCACCTTAGTATACATAATTGTGAAAATAATTTGGGGCATCTGTGGTTTCCGTTTGTTTCTTTTTTGATGTTTTTGTTCCTATTCCATATGTTCTCTTTCGTTTTTTTGTGTTTTTGATGTAGAGAGTTGTGTAATTGAGTAATTGAGCATCGTATACAGTCTTTGAAGGCATCGCAGCTGCATTGTATTTAAGAAATAATTGGCTACGTAATGTATCCATTTATCAATGGGAACTTAAAGAAGAGTTTTGTGCATTTCATGTGTTCTCTTTAGCGTTGTGTGTTCAATTTTTTAAATAAATTCTTAATAAACAATATATCTTGGGGTTTGAAGTTAATATCAAATCGAATCCTAAATCTTTTTGGAATTTTATTCAATCTAAAAAGTGTGGCTCAACTATTCCAACTAAAATGCATTTAAATGGTGTCTCTTCTTTTACAATCAATGAAACAGTGAACCAATTTGCTGACTTTTTTAGTTCCAACTATGTTGGCACTCCAAATTTCAACAGTAAAGTTCTGTCAAACGTAGATTCTTTTTTGGAATTGGGTTTTTTGACGCTTAATAAAATGGACGTTTTTGTTTCACTAACTCAAGAAAATAACTCTGTTAACCCTTGTGTCAACACCCGCATACCCGGGTATGTTTTTCATATTCAAATTGCCATAACTTGGGTTTTGTAGCCGGAATAACTTAAAATTTTCGGAATGTGTCCAAAATATTGTTTTTTATCAAATTACGAAATTTCAAGTTAATATCTGTCGTAGAACGAAAGTTATCACCAGTTATTGCGATGTACCCCTTTAAGCAACACCCGGATACCTGGGTATGCCTTGAAAAATGTATGAAAATTCTTCTTTAAAAAATTAAGAAAACCATTTTTGTGCTATTTGAACATACATTTTTAATTCATTTATAAAAAAAAACTAACTTGAACTCAAACTATTAATTGAAATTATTGTTATGATAAAAAAGTGAATGTTATCACAAAAAAGTAAATGTAATGTAATCATAAAAAATTATTGTTAATTTATCTAAGACATCTTTTGCATTGCGTGGTGTCAATGGAATGTTCTAAACAAACAGGTTTTTTACACATAATGCAAGCTTTTCGTGTCGGCCTCTTCCTGGGGCATAAGTAGCAGTTGCCTTTATGTTTGATCCTGCCAGAAGCATCACGTTCTTCTTGAGGGCTTTCTGGAAGATCTTCAGCAATGAATTTCAATGGGCGACCCAGTATTCCTTCAATGCCATTGCGCGAAGAAAAGTTGCGAGTGATTTGAACATTTTGTGAGCGTTTTACAATTTCTGGAATGGCTAATTCCTCACTCAATTTTTGCAGAAAAAGCCTTCTACGGTTGGTTGAAGTCTTCAGATGTGGATTATTTTCCATATATATAACAAAAGCTGCAAATGCAGCCACATCTAATATATTATAAAAAAATGCCAAGGGCCATCTTTTTGTTCTCCTTTTTGTTGAATATTCCCCAAGGCATTTGTCCATGTTATCAACGCCTCCTTTGCTCCTGTTGTAGTCTAGGATCATGACCGGTTTGTTTTTTGGACCTTCAACTGTGGTGCTGTAATGGTTGGTGGAGAGGAGTACAACTGCCTTGTTTTTCTTTGCCACATAAGAACACATAGATATGTTGCTGCTAAATCCAAAAAGTGATGATTGGATTTCTCTGCCCCTTGGATTAGCAAATTCACTGGGCACAAACGTGCGTTTCTTATTCACCGTGCCTAATATGGCCAAGTTTTAGTCCAGCATCAAAGTGGTAGCCAAATTATATGTGGTAAATAAGTTGTCACACACAATGGTACGTCCACTTCCACGAAACATGTTACAACACAAATCTTTGACTACACGGTCACCAAGATTTCTCTCTCTTTCTCCAGAAGATGCCATACCAGTGTATATTTGTCCCTTCAGTGGATAGGACGTAACAGCATCACATACCCACCAAACCTTTATGCCATACTTCGCTGGCTTGGAAGGTATATATTGTGTGAATCCAGTGCCACCACGAAATGGATAAAGCTGCTCATCAACAGTGACGTTGGCTCCTGCTATATAGTTCATCTGCAGGTTTCTATTCAGCATCAAGAAAATGTCTGATATAGCCGCTGATTTATCAGTTTTTTTACGCTGCTCGCGAGTATTGCCATTGTCAAACCTTATAAAGCGACTGATAGCCCAAAAACGCCTCAAACCCATTGCAGCTCGATACATCGGATGGGAGTTTGTTTTCCACAAATCAGTTCTGTGTACATATCCAGAATGTGTCACACCAGCCAACAAAAGTATTCCCAAGTAAGCGTCAAATTCAGTTGTTGTTATTGGTGTCCATATATGAACTGATGTTGTAGGGTTGTGTTTGTTCATTTTCGTAGCACTGGTTCGCTTTTCTGTTGGTTTCGCGAATAATTATGTCACAAATTTCTTCTGTCATCAACAATTTAAATGTATGTAACATGCTAAGACCTTCTGTTCTCCGTGTAGGTCCAGTAATATTGGTTCTTAGAATGTTGTGTGATAAATATCTTCGCGTTGGTGGTACTTGAGATGACCAAGTTGTACCATCTCTAGCTATAAAACTTGTTCCGATAGTTTCAATTGGAACTTCTAATTCTTCTTCGGAATCAGTTTCATCCGCAATATTAAGTTCGGGTAATTGCAAATCCTCTGCATCTGATTCCTCTGCATTTATGGTAATATCTTCGTATTCATCCATTTCATCAGCCCGTGGATTAATTTCTTGTTCATACTCACTATTATTTTCCGAAATTTCTTCGATTATTCGACTTATATAGTCTTCTCGCTCTTCAACTCTAAGTGCATTCAATTGCCGGGGAGTTAACCATTCACCGTCTGCCATAATTTAATGATTTATTATAATCACTTAGAAATGAACCTTTTTCACTTTTCATTTGAAATTTCTTTGTCCTCCAAATCAAATAATTTTTGTGTATTTTCACATCAAGCACTGTAAGACGAATGAATCTAACAAATTTATAATACGCCACCAAAAAAGCTTCGAACTCAAAATTGATTTTCATGTTAAAGCCCAATCAAAAATAGGGGAATTCCCAAAAACTGATGATCAAAACAACAAATAAAAAACAAAGACAAAATAAAAATGCGTTACTATATTTCCAGTATTGCCATATTATTGTGAATTACAGTTTTTCAGACATAAGCGTAGTTTTTAAAAACACCTATTACTACAAATAACAGTTTTTAAAATTTCACAACTGACAGAATAAATTAAACTATTGGTCTGTTTTGGTTTTATTTGACATAACAATTATAAAAAGTGACCAGAGAAAAAAACTAACAAACATATTTTTACTGTGTAAAATAGTTTCTGCTTACTTAATCAAAAAATATTTTCGTTTTTTAAGCTAAATTTTTTCCCTAAAAATTTTTTTCTTAATTTAGTTTTTTGAAAAAATCTGGCAAAACCTGCATATTTCCTACCTAAAAAACCGGTTTATAGGATTAAAATAACAAAATGTTAACAAAAAAACGCATAATATGTTACACATTCATATTATTTTAATACAAAATACACTGGCATACCCCGGTATCCGGGTGTTCGGTGATGTGCAATTTTTCGGGTGTTGACACAAGGGTTAAAGCTGATATTGATGGGCTTTTCCCAATTTTCTTACTTAACTATGTTCGCGCCTTGTCAGCCTCTTTATGTAAAATCTTTAATATGTCCTTAGCCTCTGGAATATTTTTAGAGAGCGGCTCATATAACTCCAACTTTAAAATCTGGATCCAGAAACGATATTAGTAACTATCGAACCATTGCTAAACTTTCTTCCATCGCTAAACTTTTCGAGGGAATCATAAAAAATAAACTATTTTCCTCGTCAAACGAAGTTTCTGCCCAGAACAGCATGGTTTCATAGCTGGACGTTCCACTGTAACTAACTTAGCGTTATTTACCAATTACTGTGTATCATCATTTGAATTCAGTTTTCAAATCGATACAATTTATACAGATTTTACAAAGGCGTTCGACAAAGTTTGTCATAAAATTTTAATTGATAAAATGTGTAAAATGGAATTTCATTCATCTTTTTTAGTCTTGATCAAATCTTATTTAAGTAGATCTTGCTGTGTTTCAATTAATAATGTAAGTTCTTACAAGTTTCTTGCGTCTTCGGGTGTACCGCAAGGTAGTATCTTTGGTCCCTTATCTATAGTAATAAAACTCATTTTCTGTTTGTTTGTTTGTTTGTTTGGCCTTTATACAAATCTAAACGGTTCAACGGATTTCGCTCAAACTAGGTACACATATTAAGTTTATCCCAACTTAAAATGTAACATACTTAGTTTTTGCCACGCCACTCTGAAATTTTTCAACTAACGGTAATTTTGTTATTATAAAACTTTTTAGTGTCGGAATTTTTGTGTATTTAATTTTAAAAATTTTTTGTTATTTTGAAATCAAAAACACTCATATACCTTCAAAATTAGAGAAATTTTCAGTACAACGACTTTTTCATAAAACATCGTTACCTACGATGAGAAAAAATGACATGAAAATCAAAGTTTGGTCTTTCGATGCAAATATCTCCGCTGTCCATTAATATATTTCATACAAATATTTTTTGTTGAAAAGTTCAATAAAATCCCTTCACAAAAATAGATTGAACTGTACCGTTAAGTGAGTGTATATATGTTTTATGATTATGTCAAAAAAGGTCCACAATATTGACTTTTTACTCACAAAATGCCCCAAAAATTGTTGTTGTTGTAAAAATGAAATCAATTAAAAATTGCACATTTGGCTACCTTTCATATGACAAAGCATTTATTTGCAAAAATTCTTCCAGCTAAGCGCAAAAATTATTTTACTGTTTTTGTCATCAAAACAACAAGGGTTTTGATTTTTTTCTCCAAATTTATTTTTTCCAAAATGTTGTTTTTATATTTTTACAAAAAAATCAAGTCTCAAAAATAATTTATGTGAAAAAATTACCCCAATATCTCTTTCCAATCAAAAGTTATGGGCTAAGAATCTATGTTTTCATACCAGCTATATTAAAATTCTCTATTCTTAATATCTTCCTTATGCAAGGACGTCCATATTTTTGCCTCACCACCCCCACCCCCACCCCCTCCCCTCCCCTCCCCTTTTTTGAACAAATATATTTATAGTGCTCTCAAACTTAAATTCAACATGGTTTTACAAAATTCCAAAATTTACAAAAACATTTAATCGAGAAGTGTATATTAAAATGTTTATATAAATTACTCTCAAGTAACACCGGGTATATCAGCTAGTTTTTTATATTATTCAAGCGCGTCGGAAGCGAATTTCATCTGGGGGGGCAGTACAAATGGGGGGCAGTACAAATGGTGGTGCAAAAAAAGTTCACCAAAATTTCTTCACAGAAACATGAATGTGAATAAACAAATTTTTTATTTTAGTTTAAAATAAAAAAAAAATATATAAAAAGTATTAAAATTTCATTATTTTTAAAAGTTCTTCCAATTTCAATATAAGAGATCATTCTTTAAAGGATCTTTTATATCCATTCGGTAACATGAAAATATAAAAAATAATGGTTGCTTTTATAAAGCAAGACTAGATATATCTTTACATGGTTTAAATGCAATAAGGCACAAAAAGTTATATCAATTTAAATTATTCCAAAATGTTTCTTTCTGTCCTTGCGAGAAACAAACTCTTTCACCACCTCCATCGAATTCAATTCTTCGGTTTTATCTTTGTGAATGTGTATAAGTGCCGCATGAGTGAGTCGTTTCGGTGTCATAGTTGCTCGAAGATACGTTTTAAGTCGTCTTATTGCACTAAAAACGCTCAGATGAAGCTGCTGACAGTCAAAAGCAAAGCAATAAGTTTTTCAACTTAATTTAATAGTTTTTTTACAGTATCCGAATTTTTTGCAAATTGGGATACAATGCCACTACAATTTGAAGGTGTTTGGCCAGGCAATTGCTTTAGCAATTTAAGTTGCGCGTGGAGGTCGCTCACATCAAATTCATGTGCATAAAGATCTAGTTTTGTTTTTAGATTTTGTTCAGAAGGCACTTTTCCGTTGAAGGCTTCGATTACAATATTACAGTATTAAGCTACATACTTAAGGGTGCTTTTAAACTGAAGTGGTGGGTTTGCAGTAGAAACTCTATATTTTGTTCTATCTTTTTGCAAACACAGAGAAAGAAAATGGTTATCCGCAAGCATGCTTATGAAGAAGAAAGAAAGAAGATGAAAATATTTTATACAAAAATATTATCGTTGTAAAAAAAACTGATATTTTGAATAACTTTTGAAGTTTTCTTTTTAAATTGTTTGTCTAGCTAAAAAAGTGGGGGGCAACTGCCCCCTTGCCTCCCGCTTCCGACGCCAATGATATTATTCATTAATGATATAAATAAAATTTTCTGCAATTCAAAATTTTTACTTTATGCTGATGACCTAAAACTATTTCGAAGGGTAAGTTGGTTATAATTTCCTTACAAGCTGACTTAGCTTGTATCAATGGAGTAGTTTGAATGCTCTACCTTTAAATATTTCTAAATGCTTTCACATTACTTTTTCTGAAAGCAGTAATTTCCTAAGATAACCCTTATCTATTTCTGGCGTACCTCTTAAATATGTTCAATCGATCACAGATCTTGGTGTCATCTTTGATATTAAGTTCACTTTTAATCAACACATTAACTATTAGTCCGTAAAGCCTACTCTTTACTTGCGTTCATCCATAGAAATAGTTCAGAATTTTTAGACCCTCATTCCTTAAAGTCATTAGGGGTATTCACACTGACTTGGGTAGTTGGGTAGATTGGCAAATGCCGTACATTTTGTTTTTGTAAAGTGCCCAAGTACCCAAGTACCCATCTACCAATCTACTCTAGCTGGCCCCCTGACTTGTTTGGGTAAATTGATTTCTTGTCAAATTGAGTATTTTTTCCATGTGTTATATCACCTTTTGCAAAAATAAACAAAAATTGACATAAGAACATCAAATTTGCACCATATGTTGTCAAGGCTAATAGCTCGAATAATTGCCTCCCACAAATAAATAAAAATGCTATAATTCAGACAATTTTGGTCGAATTCGACTAAAATTTGGTAATTTAGTTCGTATGGTTACTGACGGCAACTTAACTAAAAATGAGCGTGGCCGAACTATGTTTACGCTTAATTTTTAGGGGATGAGCGTGAAGTGAAGCAAAGTGCGCCAGGTGTAAGTTAAATTGAGCTGCTTTTTTGGCAGTCTATTTTTTTCGAAATAGTTTAGGGAAAAAATGTTGCCGCACCCCTTTCTACCGCCCTCAAATCAATAAAAATACTATATTTCTGACGGTTTTGGTCATATAAGACTAAAATGTTGGTAATTTAGTTGCTTGCGGAAACTGCACTTAAAATGGGCGTAGTCGCACTACAGTTATGCCGGTTCAGATATATACAATTATTTTTTCGATTCGCATGAAAATTCTTATATGGCAGTAAGGGGGTCTGTGGCTGGATAACGTTCAGGTTAAAAATTACTCGTATGTAAAATAACTTTTTTACGCCCAATTAATGGCCTCAGTGTTTGCGCACATAAAATGACAAAAAATAATTTGGTGGCAACCCTCTTCCAGCTGTCACTCATCTCTCATCTCCCAAACCGGGGAGATCAAACAAACACGCAGCACTGCCTAAAATTAGTCTACAAAGCATACAGTAAAAAATTTGAGTTTAAATTTTATCTTTTTTTATAACATTTGTGGGGTTTAACCTTTTTTTTATTCCAAATAATTTCTAAATTTTATACCACTCAATATTATAAAAATAATAAAGTAATTATAATTTAAAAATTTTATATGAATATCATGTGTAAATTAAAATATATTCTGGTTCGAAAGAAAAAAATTCACCGAATTCGGGAAATTTAAAAATATAGTGGTTTCGATTGGTCTGACGAGAAAAATGGTCAGGAAAAATTTATAAGATTTGATGGTATAACTTTTAAAATATTTTTGGTTTGGATTTATATGTATACAAAATAGTATAAAATTTATGCTCATATTTTTTACTGTGTACTCAATGGCAAATTAGTGTGCTCGCAATAATCAAAAGTACTCAATCTACCCGTACTCAACTACCCAAGTCAGTGTGAATACCCCTATTGTTTAATTTCTTTGTAAGATCTGTACTAGAATATGCATCTTTCATTTGGAGTCCACGTTGAGATTGGAACAAATTCAAAAGAGATTCACAAAATTTGCACTCGGTCATTATATTGTCGTAAAGAATTTCCCTCATTTAATGTTAGATCCTTGCTTTTTATCATTAAGATTTTGGATTCGCGGAGAAAAGTTCAGTCTCTTATTGTTATCTGTGACAAGATATCGAGTTACATTGAATGTCCTTCACTTTTGGCATAAATTTCGATATACCTTCAAGACAGTTCCGACGTTTTAAAGCTTTTTCAATTCAATTTCATAGATCTAATTATGCTCGTAATGAGCCATTTCAAAGAGCTCTGTCTTTATACAATGATCTATCGTTTCGAATTTTGTTTGATTTTACAATGTCTAAAGATTGTTTTAAAGAACTGTTAAATAGTTTATTTGTATTGTAATTATACTGTTTAGTTGTACCGTTATTTTACTTTTAAATTGTTAATCCTAGTCTGTAAGGACATTTTTTCCAAAGACTCAATAAAGAAATCTAAATCTAAATGCGTCAAATCTACTCCGTTGCCTGCTTACTACGTCATCAGTGTGTTGCTGGCCATACCTGAGCAAATGTAATAGAGAATTGTAACCAGGTGTAGGAAGCCTGCAGATTTTAGGTCTGCGTAGGAGGAAGGTAAAAGCAGATTTTATAATGCTTCGATTTACCACTAGGCAGCTATAGACTATGTGATATCTCAAATTTTTTCCCACAAACATTTCCACAAATGTCCAAACTAACGAAGCTTTTTTCTCAACAAATCCAATAGTTTATTTAATTTAGGGCACAAACAGTTTTTTAAGAAGAAGAAGAAGCGTTGTATGTTGTTTTGTTGTTGTTGTTGTTGTTGTATCTTCACTGATAATGAAAAACAGTGAGTATGTGATAACTTTACAATTGTCTGGAATGCAATGGGTAATATAAAAATTGCCAAGGAATGCAGCAACATATCTTTGAGCAGCAACAGCAGCAGTAGCAGCTACAACAGTAGATCATGTTTGATCCGGATTTTGGTATTGCATACATATAAATCTTTGGACAGTTCTAGCTCAATTCAAAATCAATAGTGACAGCAACAAAAAAAAAGCATAGCCATCAACAGCAACAACTTGTTGTTAGAAAGCAATTCAATGTTCTGCCTAATTGTAGGAATTTCTTAACAACCAGCGTTGGACTTGACGCTGTGTGAAAACGCGTCGAATTGAATTCCGCAAGTTTGTTAAAACAACAGAAACAACAACAACAAACATTCACTTAAAAATCCACACACAATCAGCAATGCGAATCTTGTTGTTGTGAAAATGTATAATTTAAAGTGGTTTTTCTTTCTTGCACTACAGTTGTTGTAGTTGTTGTAATTTTTGTTGTTGCTGTTGTTATTGTGATGGACCATGTGCCATGGCATGAGAACCTCGGTCAATGCAAACACCAGCCAGCTAGCTGAACTCAACTTCAATTCATCCGTTCAGTCCAATCTTCACATCTTAGATAGTTATTCGAGTGTGAGTCATTTTATAAGCGCTAACATGGGACGAATGAGATTCGCACTAGCAGCACTTATAGCAACAAAAGCAATAACAACAAAACAAAAGTCACTTTCCAGATCGTGTAACAATCCACATGATTAGTACGAGCCGGCGCACAACTTGTTCCCAGAGCTTTTTTTTTCCATCTCTCCACTGTGATGACGTTTGCGTTTTTCGACGACGCTACGCTTACGTTGTGCAAAAATGAGTTTTATGTGATTTATCTATATTTTAGGATTTTTTAATCTTTTTCTCACGTGTAACTTTTGACCACGAAGAAAATAAGTTTAACGATATCAACAACAACAACAAACAACAACATAGTATTAAGATTGCGACTAGTTAAATTTTTAATGCATTAAAGCAGTCATGAGCAGGAAAACAAATTTAGTGAGCCAATGTTTTTTCTTTTTAAAACAAACACCAAATTATTCTCATTATTGCTTTTGCTCATCGTTGCAAAAAAAAAAACAAAATAAAAAATGTTAATGCAATAAAAAATCCCAATAAGGTTATACTGATTTTCTATTTCTATAAAAAAATTGACCAGCAAATCAAAAACAAATCATGTGTGTTTGTGTGCAACACATTTAACGGCACAACCCAGTGGGCATTTTAGCTAGCGATACGCAAAAGAATGCATGCTGGTAGTGCTCTTATTGGCGTTAATACACCTTCCATGATCGCTGCATTGATGAGTGCTTCTGTAAGGCCTACCATTTGAAGGTTCGGAGTCTTTTCCTAATATTTTATATAAAAAAATTTTTTAAAATTTTTTTAAAAAGTTATAAATGATCAGATCAATTAAAAAAATCAAATCTTAAAGAAAACACACAAAAAAAATTATTTTTTTTTTGGCCGAGTTGGGACGCGAACCCAGGTCTCCGAAATCTAACACATTGCATATCACATTATATGAAAACTTTTATATGGAAAAATTCTAAGTCTTTTCTATTATTTTTGTATGAAGAAATTTACAAAAAATTCCAAAAAAATTTTTAAATGGACAGAAAAATTTGTAAAAAAATTTAGATTTAAAAAAAATACAAAAAAAAAATTTTTTTTTCTGGGCCGAGCTGGGTTGCGAACCCGCGCTCCCGAAAACTTACTTTCATTTGTAATGATGCAAAATAAGCTGAGGTTTGTTAACAACTGAGGTGGACGAGTGGGTAAGATGCCAGGCCGCCAGCTGAGAGGACGCTGGTTCAAATCTGGAATTCGTCAAAAGTTTTTTTATTTCAAGTGGATATATATATTGCTTTTCTTTCTAATGTACATTCTAAAGAAGGGCTTCTAGCAGGCTTCTTTAGAGTCGCGAGAGCGGAAGGCCTAGAAAATTTTCTCGTTTCATATAAAAAAGCTTATGGGCTTGGAAACGAGCACGGAAGGGCTAAGAAATCCATATGATGGCCTGCTAGAAGCGCTTCAAAGACCTGCTTTTGCCCACTGGGAAACATCTCAAGCGCAGCGCCATTGAGTAATAGTCCACCCGAAACAAGTGCGCGTGCGTGGTTTAACTGTAAATCGGCTCATGCACATATATTTTGTATGAAGCCTACCGAAACACGCACCGGAATACCGCAACATGAATCGAATTTCCAACTTTGACAGTGCGTTCGGATGTGAAGTTGGCTGCATAAAACCAAAGTATTAGAACAAAGAGCAATCAGCTGCTTTTAATAATTTAATCTCAATTGCAAATGGAAGTATTTGCAATATTAATAGATTTTTACACAATACTAAAAGTTTCTTTAAGATTTTTAAAACATCAGACTGAGCTGGCTCGAGAGCAGCAGTTTTTTCCGCAGCGCACTTGTTTAGGTTAAGCGTAAAATAAAATTGCGTGGCGCTTGGGCTTTTTATTTCTACATCACTAAATTTGTACGGATATTCTTCTTCACTTACAGTTTGTACGTGTTCATTTAAAAAGCAGCCAGAGGCAGTTCAAGAGCTGCCAATAAAACTTGAAAAATGCACTGTTTGGTGTGGTTTTATTTCCTTGGGTAATAAAATATATTTTTTAAAGCTACATATCGCTCTTTTTACTCAAAGAAATCGATTTTCAGTAAACTTATTTTAAGTTTTTTTTTATTCTCAGCGTCCCAACAAAAAAAGTGATTCCAAAAGAAGCTAAAGAGGAAGGGAAATTCCATCCTTGAATTCCATTTCTTCCACTTTCATACCCAAAATGCGTTCTTTTAACATATGCATGTCATTGGGAGGAATGCTTTCCTTAGTCTTATCTAGAAGTGCTTCTAGAACTTTTTCAATGGAAGATTTTTTTCAGCTCTTTAATCAAAAGATTCTAGTAGGTATTTTTCAGGAGAACTTTAAGAAGGCATTAAATGGACTGGAATGTTTTTTTTTGGTTTGGGGGTAAAAAACCCCTGGGAAAATATTTCTTTTCTCGACAATCTAGTGATTTTGGTGTTGGAAATGAAAAGTGTTTGGGTTTTGTGGGGGTTTAAAAAACTACACGTAAAATATCCTTCCCCCGATTTTCAAAGCATTTTGGCATTGCAAGTAGTAAGTTGTTGGGTTTCATTGGGGGTTTAAAAAATCCCTCGGAAAATATCTAAAACATATATAATAATTATATATAATTTTTGTACTTTAATTGAATTGAAATGCCATTTGAATGTCTTCCAGAAGGATTTTATAAAAATGCCACTTGAAAGAACTTCTTTATAAGGCTGAAAAGAAGCACAGTTTGATACATAGAATGTCTTCTGGAAGCAGTATCCGCAAGAATGCATGTCACATTTGCATCAAAAATTTTGCTGGGGTACTGAACTATCCAGCGACACTTTTTTACTCTATTGAGAAAAGTAAATAAGATATCGTTATCGTTCACACAATTGAAATTGATCTATGACAAGTATTTCTATGTAATTAACTAAGATATTGCATTTTTTGAGTAGTGACGTTATTGAAAAAACGAGCGACATGCATACATCTTTTCCCGATTTTTTTTCTTATGTCCCGATTTATTTTCTGTAAAATCCCGATTTTTTAAAAAAAAAAACCTGGCAGCCCTAACTGTAAGGCTTGCTTTTTCTTGCCTTTGCATGCATTTGTTGTTGTTAGCAAGTCAGAAATTTGGTGAACGTCGGTTTTGTTGTTATTTTTTGTACGTGTTGTTTTTACAAATGTGCAAACACAAAGTTGATAAAACAAAACAAATTTGTAGCTGAGCCAACTGAGCTTCTGGAAGCTCATGTCTGCATTAAAGTATGAGTTGCGTTGCCATCATATCTTTTTTAAAGAGGACATGTTCTCTTTTTTTCTCGAGATATTTTTTTTCTGTTTTTAAAACTAAAAGCCCTCTTTTTTTTTGTTGAAGACTAAGTATATCTATCAATAAAAAACTTACTAAAAATGCACACAAAGAAATTTGCATGGAAACTATCAACACTGATTTGCAAGTTAATAGCTATTTGGATATGCTGAAAGCCATCCCTAAACAAACGTAACTTAACCCTAGCTATGACCACTATATTTTTGCATATGTTATATGTCGGTTCAGGGAAATAACGCCCAAAATAAAAAATGAAATATAGCCCAAAACATTTTGGGAATAAAAAAATGAAATAACGCCCAAAATAATAAATAAAATAAAGCCAAAAAAAATTAAATAATATAACGCCAAAACTGAAAATTAAATAAAATAAGACCCAAAATATTTTGGGCTTACAAAAATGAAATAGCGCCCAAAATCAAAAATGAAATAAAGCAAAAAAAAATGAAATAACACCCAAACCGAAAATAAAATAAAAACCAAAATCTTTTTGGAAAAAAATTGGGAAAATTTTACCGGCTCCGCGAAATAATTCTAAATGAAAGAACTCCTAACAGTAAATGAAATAAGTCCTAACGTTGAAAGATTAAATAACTCCTAATTCCTGGTGAAATAAGACCTAAAGAAAAGATGAAATAAACCTGACATTTAGGAGTATGTACATTATGATATAAAACCTAAACGGAAATGAAAAATTAAGTCCTAATTTTCTGAATATTAAAAAAACAATTTTGGTTCTTCTGACCGCGACCATAAAGCGAGCAGGAAAGGCTCTAGACCTCTGGAAAAATGCACACAAAAGGAAAAATTAAATAAGGGCCCAAATTCGGGATCCTTTTTTAATATGAAATATTGCCCCACCACATAAAATGATATTTGGCCGATAAAATGGTTTTCCCTTGTACGGAATTTCAAAACCACATTTCGTATAAAGGCAAGGGTTATATCATAAATAAAAAACCATTTGGGCTTTATACGGACATGCAATTTTTTCGGTTTACAGTACCTCTGGATATAATTATCTTTTTAATAGGCGGCCTTGGGCCGCTGCTTAGGGATTACAACCCTCAGTAAGTCCAACACCGGCATCGCTGTCTACAGTACTTCTGAATTGAATTTGAAATGGATCTAACATTTTGATGACAAATAGTTCACATAAAAAGAGTTATATCTGAATAATAATGAAGTAACGCCCCAAATAGAAAAATTAAATAAAGCCCAATTTCATTATGAAATAACACCCAAATTTGTATAGAAAATTTTCTGGGCTTTATTTAATTTTTGGACGTTATTTCATTATGAAATAACTCCCAAAATAGAAAAATGAAATAAAGCCCAATTTCAATGAAATAAAGTCTAAAATTTTGGGCCTTATTTCATTATGAAATAACGCCCAAATTTGTATTGAAAATTTTTGGGCTTTATTTCATTTTTTATTTTGGGCGTTATTGCATTGGGGGTTATTTCCCTGAACCTATGTGTCCACTATGACTTTTTCGTCCTAGCTATTTTTTGACTCATTTAAAGACATCGGATAACAATAATTTTGTTTTAAATGTTTAGTTTTAGGTTTAAATGAAAGAAAAGAGAAGGTTTTGTTCAAAAATTAATTAGTTAAAAAAGTGGTCAAATGAAAAAAAAACAGACTGAAGATATCAACCGTTCGAGCTTTTTTAACAATAAATCATATTTTCAAAAACGCATCGTGTTTGGAGTTTTTCGATGCATGTTAAAAACAGAAACGGTTATTAAAACAAGCTCAAGAAAGCTTTAAGTATGATTCTGAGGAAGCTTGATAAGTTAATCACAATTTGATCTCGTTTGTTACTTTAGTTGAAAAGAGTTTATAAAAGTTTGATCAAGTTTGTTTAACTTTTTGAAATAATAATAATGTTTTTAATTTACATTTATATATATGTATTTTTTTAATATAAAATGTTTTTAAAAATAAAAAACTGAAAAAATAATATTTAAAAAAAATGTGTATTTGATGTTTTTACTTTGCAATAAATTTTATTGAAATTTAAAAAGTCTCTTTTTGTCCTCTATTTTTTGTCAAAAGTTCTCTTATTTTGCCCTAGACTTCTGGTAACCCTAAGAATGATGCATTTATTTTGTTGGTAAGCTTTTTAATTCATAACTTTCGCAGCGAAATATTCATAAAATTTCATAAAATATTCATAAAAGTTTTCGATAAAAAGTTTTTGATAAATACTCCTTAAATAAGGATAGCCTCGGGAAACCTGATAGCTGCCTGATCAGATATTGATAAGTCTTATAATATAAGGCTAAGAACTGCGTCACATAAATTTGACCTCTACAAAAATTATTAAATCTTCTGAATCAGTATTCCAATTTTTATAAACAAAATTACTTTATTTTTTAAATTCTTTTTAGATTTCAAAATATGTATATTAGGGCAGGTCGATTTAAAAATCGCCCATTGCTCAGTGAAAATCGTATTCTAGGGATCAAAATAAGAAACTTTTCCCGAGGAACTATACCTCTAAATCACGAATTCTAATGCCCCAACTTTTCCGTAGGGTCAAACTTTGAAAAAATCCCTCTTTGACCCATTTAGAGTGCCCCAATCGAGTCCAAATGAATGAGCGACCCCTTCTAACTTTGGAGGGCCGATCCACCCATGCCAGTTCCCCATACAAACAAAGTTCCCCATAAACAAATGTTTGTATAGGGAATCCCCCAGGGAGGTTCCAGTGGGTGTGCCACTGGCATGGGTGGATCGGCCCTCCAAAGTTATAAGGGGTAGGTCATACATTTGGACTCGATTGGGGTACTCTAAATAGGTCAAAGAGGGATTTTTTAAAATTTAACTCTACGGAAAAGTTGGGACATTAGAGTTCGTCTTAGAGGTATAGTTCCTCGGGAAAAGTTTCTTATTTTGATCCCTAGAATACGGTTTTCACTGAGCAATGGGCGATTTTTTTGCCTCCCCACAAATCGACCCGGCCTAATGTATATAGTTTTTATATTTCAGGAAGCCCTTCCATTAATTGGTTTTCCCTGCCATTGTGGTCTAACGCAAATTTGTTACAATTTTCTTGAATATTTCCGAAAAATAGAGTAGGTACATTTGCGTTCGCAGAATTTGTTCTAGGGGGGCAAAAATGCATAAAGGAATTTAGAATGAACATAAACAAAATTTAACCTATATAATGCTATTTATTACGATTTTTGGTACTAATTTGGTAAATATAATACGCACACTACACCGGTTAGCACACGCTTGCGCACATAAGAAAATCTAATATAGTTTAAAGTTCGTGTAAAAACCTTTCTCGTATCGTGTCCGAAATATTTAAAAATTTTATTTAATTGCATGTAATACATTTCAGTAATTTCCTAATATTAAACAATATTTTTTTTGTTGGAAAACTGAAAAAAACAAACTAAATTTTTAGGCCATTTTTTAACTTTGGAAGCCTTTAACTCCTAAACCAATTTCGAGCGGACTGAAATTTTTCAGATTTGGATTTAGGAAGTCAAAATCCATATCATTCTCAAAAATTAAAAATTTGAGTTGTCGCTTTCTTGAAATGTTTCCCGCATGCTAAGGAGATATTTTTCACCAGATCTTACACTGCATTGACACCAATCTACTTATTTCTTTTTCTAACAGCCCAGCAGGGAAGCGAGCGCTCCATTAGCGCATCTAAAGCCCTCCAAAAAAACAGTAGAGCACTTCATTCTCCTTGTGTATAGCGCATTTTTTAACATAGTCATGTCATCAGATGTATACGCTCCGTTCCCGCTGTAGAAAATATAAAATCGTAGCAAGAGCCTAGCACTTTGTTCTGCTTGTATTTGATATAAAACGTAGCAAGAACCAAGCGCTTTGTTCTCCTTGTAATAAGAAAAAAAATGTAGCGAGAACAGAGGGCTTTAATTTCTTTATAGTTCATATTGCTGGCCTAATTCTAATACGACGTCAGTTAAAATTATCTATTGTTCAGGAGGCAAAGAAAACTGTTTATTATTTGTATGAAGTTCATACGATAATGTATTGTTTCAAACGTTCTACCTCCCTTTTTTCGTACAAACATTAAAAACTAAAACAAGACATAGATGTAGTTTAGATCTACCTAAGCCGATAACAAACGTTACTTTGCCCAATTTCGACATAGTACATTCTATTAGAATTAGAATTCTATTAGAATACATTCTATTGACATACATGACGATATAAAAAGGTATGGATTTTTATGAATTTTATTTGATTTTTCATTTGATGAAGGAAAAACAGAAAACATAGTTTTAAAACGATTTAATGAATTTTTACATTTTTTGATATTATTTTTTTTTACATTAAAATCGAATACTTTTTTAAGTGCATTGTTATCGTTACGGAAAGTGCTACAAATATAGCGCTATACAAACAGCACTATTTGCAAGGAGAATGAAGCACTCTTTACGTGCAGAATTTGCGTCCGCAAAAAAAATGATAATTTTTTTTTAATTAAAAACGTATGGATAAATAACTAAAGAGGTACATGTATATTAGATTTGATTTGGGTTTCATAAATTTTCTAAACATATTCTAAAACCGCCTTGTAATAAATAACTAAAGAGGTACATGTATATTAGATTTGTTTTGGGTTTCATACATTTTCTAAACATATTCCAAAACCTCCCTGCAAGGCTTGATTCTGTTTCCTGGTTTAATATAAGCACGTGACACGTGAAAAAGGCCAGAAAATTCTCAAACTGGGTGGGCACCGCTAAATAATGTGAATTTCAATAAGTATAAAATTGTTGTTTCAAGTCGGGTTTCCTATTTACGTTTATGTGAAAAAACTTTTGACTATATTAAATTCTAATGTAAAATCGTTTGCTTAATATGATATAAGATTTTTTCGAAAATTAGTCCTTGATCTTAAATTGGCCTGCTCTATTAAATTCTCTAATTTTTTCTTTCGATTTTAAAGCCTAGTCTGCTATAGAAGCGAAAGGAAATCTTCCTTAAGAAATGCATTAGCCTGCTCTATTTAAATTCTCTAATTTTTTCTTTCGATTTTAAAGCCTAGTCTGCTGTAGAAGCGAAAGGAAATCTTCCTTAAGAAATGCATTGCGTTTTTGACAGCGAAAAAGGCGCTAACTTTTTTTCGTTGGTTAGTACGTACGCTGTTGAACCAAAAAATTTGTTCAATGCAGCCAAGTTCACAAGCATGTTTGGAGAGTTAAAATGTCAAAATTTCGCTGTCTTTATATGTACGCGCATTTCATTGGTGTGGAAATTTGACATTCAACAATAATGTTCAACTAGCGCATTCAACAAACACGTTATAGTATGTGTTAGTGTTGGATCAACACCAAAATCTCGCGTGTAGAATTTAATGCCTAAAAATTTTCGTTCCTACAGCATACTAAGCTTAAATTAGAAGCTTTACTCTCACCTAGAATTTCTGAAATTTAAATGCTGCAGGATTGTTTGTTAATTTATTAGGTTTAGGAAAAATTAAAAAAAAATCCAAATTGGATCATCTTTATGATAGAAAAACAAGCCGACTTTTTGGAAAACATTAATTTGTTTATTATTTCTGTTGCTACGAAGAATGATATTTGACTAATAATGGATATCATTTCTTAACATTCGTCAATTTCTGGTAGGAATAACTTTGTTGTTTCTTTCATTACAATCGTAGTATTTACAAAAAAACCATTCGAAGGTTGGCCGTACTCTTATTTTAATAAATATACGAATACGAATAAAGTATTCGAAATGTGTACCAAACTACGACCATTCTACGAATTCTATTCGTGGCTGAAACTTACGAAAAAAATTCGTAGAAAAAATTTTGTTATTTAAGAATACGTATTGAAAAGTGTCTGTAAAACAAGGGTAAATTAAATAGTATCGTAACTTATTAGGCCGTGTTAGTACAATATTACTCGTTTTTGTCACGATTGAGACACCGCTACCAATTTTGTTTTTGCAAACGCGGGTGAAAAATACTGAATATTAAATAAATAAATGTTTCAATAAATGTATTTCATAAATACATACAAAATTCAGTATTTTTCAGCCGCTTCTTCGAAAAAAAAGTGAGAGCTTTGTCGCAATCGCAACAAAAAACGCGTAATATGAACGTGGCCTTACAGCAACGGGTACAACATACTATTTAAAAATGAATATTTTAGACCAGTTTTATTTATAATTAACCTTAAAAAAAGTATTTTTGTATTTTCTTAAAAATATATTAAATACATAATGAACATATCGTCATATGAATTTAAAGAAGCCGTTATACCCCTTTTCCACACGGCAATTTTTCTTGCCAGCAAGTCGAAAATACAAAGGAAAGAAGAGTACAGCATCAAAGAAAGAACAGCACAGAAGAAAAACTTGCCAGTACAGACTTGCCTGTACCGCAGAATTGCCAGCAATAAAACTTTCCGTGTGGAAAAGAGGTATAAGTTATGCTAAATTCACACTGAGAGCTAAATGTCCATTTAGAGCATTTACTCTATATATTTGTCCCTGTTACTCCTACAACGAGTAAAGGGCCGTTAGTAAATATAGCATCACAAAAAATTAAAAATCGACTTTTTGATTGATTTGATACACCTTATAAAAATACATGTTTCGCAAAATTGTACACTTCTACATCTAAAAACAACGTTTTTATTTACAAACTTCTCAAAGCCCTAAGTTTAAGCGCAATTTACAAATAAAAAGCTTTTTGCTTCTCTCTTAAAATTTTTTAATTTAAACTTACTTTTTTTTTAATATGAAGATATATTAAAAATGTTCACTGCCTAGGGGGGACAAGTACCCCCTTATCCCCTGCGGACGCCAATGATAAGGTGAGTTCAATTGTATTCACAAACAAAAAAACTGTATTGTAGATAAGTCAAACATTGAAGGGGGAAAACTCTGCGAAACTCTTTTTTTTTAATGAAATAAATCTCATAGGTGGCAGATGAGTTAACTATTTCTTTGCTATAAAAAAACTGATTTTCGTGGAAAATGTAGATAGGTCATATTGAATATGAATATTTTTTTATATTTTATTCTTAGCCGCTATTAGTTTTTAATGATGCAAGCATCACAACATGTTTCATCAGTTTGTATTTGATTTTTATTTGTTGTTTGTTTTTTTTGCAGATTCTTATATTTCTTAGCAAACATTTCAACTTGCGTGTAGGCCAAAAGGCATGCAGATATGTCTGTCGCCGTAGCAAATGTTTTGAATTCCTGATGTTATCAGCTGCGACTTCATATTATTTTAATATTGTATAATATACATCTCATATATGTATATCGAATGCATATAAATGTGTATTAAAAATAAGTATTCTTTATTTTCAACTTTTGCCGTTGGTGATGCGTAATAATTTATCATCAACGCGCTTATCTCGGCGTTTTTATCTTTATCGCTTTTGTTTTTTGCAAAGGGTTTTAATGTAGTTTTCTTGCATATATTATGATAAAAATAAAAGTCTTGGTTGTTGTTGTGGTTGTTGTTGTAAGTGTAGTTTTCATCGTAGTTTTTTCATGTAAGTGTATTAATGGCCGCATTCAGCGCAGACAACAGTTGGCAACTGTTGTGTGAAAATTCGCTGAATGGTAACATTTTGGTAACGCTCACTCAAACTGATCAGTAGCAAACGCCATTTAATTGAGCGAAAAAATTCTATGCTACATGAACACCTCTGAGTTGAGTAAACTGTCAGATGCTATAGAAAGTAATTATTGAATTTTAGATATAAATATCATGTATAAAAAATTGTAACACTTAAATACAGCGAGTATTATTTCGTAGCTTAAGATTTTATTTTTGACTTGATATTTTTCACGATTTTTGTGTTCAAAATAACTAAATAAGCCAATTATTTGTTTTTCCAGTTATTTTTCGATCAGAAATAAAAATCTATTAAAGGGTTATATTGCAATAGCATGATTTGCCACAAAAAAAAATTTCAAAAAATCGACTTTTAAGTTTTGAAAAAATTAAGTTTTCTATAAAAAAATAGAATCGAACAAGAAAACTTTAAAATTACACTGTGCAACACACAACGGAAAAGCGGATAACACAGGATGATAGTACTAGTGTATAGTAAGAAAACCCTAAAATGATTTTGCAAAGTTGGTTCGCTTTTAATAGATATAGGCATTGAAAGCTTGCCTCTTGTGAGTATTTTTTCACAAATAAAGTGCTCATTAAGGCGTTTCGAATTATGATTTTATTTGAATTTTGCACTATAACAGGTCTCAACAGTAGCATGGTGAGCTTTAGATCATTCACCCCACAAGGGAGAAAAATGTCTTTCTCTCAAGTTGTTTTTTGAGAAAAACAGTACCATATAACGACCTAAAGCTGCTTTGATTTTTGTAAGAAAAACTGCATATTTTTTTTTATAAAGATCAAAGAACCAATGCATGGGCCTTATACAAACAAGGTTTGGTCTTTGACCTGAAAGGAAAGTAATAGATTTCTTATCCGATGTCTTAAAGCAAAAGTAAATATAGATTTAAACTAACAATAGGGGTACTCACGGGTTGATGCGAAACGCTGTTGCGACGATGCAAGATTGCTAACTTTCGCATCACTCCAGCAACAAACACATTAGTAGCAATTTTGCAACTCTTCTTGAATTACGCATTGCCCAAACCTATTGCGAGAACGCACAAGCAGTGATGCTAAACAGCTGATTCATGTTTTGGTTGTTTTTATATATAGTTGCCACCTGGGTAAAACTTTAAAAAGCTTATGTTTGTACGTTGATTTAGCACCTTTTTGATATAATTTTTGATATTGAAATGAGATGGCAATATATTTACTGTTCATTCGACATATAATTTTGATTGCATAATTAAGTTAAATTATTGATGTTCACGCGTTAGTGCGCAAAATATCTTGCATTTTTACACTCCTGCAATTAGGAACAACCCGTGAATACCCCTAATATCTCCCCAAACAAGATATAATTCTCAATTTCCACCCTCAGTGTCCTGTGTGAAGGATATTCAAATGGAAAGGTACACTCGAAATAGCACAGAACTTGTGATTGTTATCTGATTGACTAAATTTCAGAAGTGATACCGAAGATAATTTTGTGAATTTGGATTCTTAAAATATAAGGGACCCAGCAGGGAAGCGAGCGCTCCAAAAAAACAGTAGGGCGCTTAATTTTCCTTGTGTAAAGCGCATTTTTTAACATAGTCATGTCATAAGATGTATGCACTCCGCTCCCGCTGTAGAAAATATAAAATCGTAGCAAAAGCCGATCGCTTTGTTCTGCTTGTATTTGATATAAAAACGTAGCAAGAACCGAGCGCTTTGTTCTCCTTGTAAAGGGTGATTTTTATAGAGTGATACAAGTTTAAATCATAATAAAACATAGTAATATATCTTTAATATTAATGAAACGGGCTTTATTGAATAGAACATTTTATTACATTAATGTTTAAATATGATTTCGGCCATGTGGTCGCCACGGCTGTCGCGTACAAGGCGCAATCAGGAACACCAATTTTCATAAACTTTTCGCAGCATTTGCGGCCGTATCTCGCCGATAACTCTTCGAGTTATACAAGTAGACAAGTGACTTTACATAACTCCAAAGAAAATATTCCAATGGGGTTAAATCACACGATCTTGGGGGCCAATTAATTGGTCCATTTCGTGACATTATTTTTTCGTCAAAAGTTTCCTTGAGTAAATCAATTGTAGCGCCCGCTGTGTGGCATGTGCCTCCGTCCTGTTGGAACCACATATCAGCAAGATTAATGCCAGCTAATTGAGGTACGAAAAAACTTCGAATCATGTTCCTATACCGTTCACCATTGACAGTAACATTCTGACCATCATCGTTTTTGAAGACATATGGGCCAATGACTCCGCCAGCCCATAAAGCGCACCAAACCGTAATTTTCTGTGGATGTAATGGTGTTTCGACAAAAGCTTGTGAATTTTCCTCACTCTAAATACGACAATTCTGTTTATTTACGTACCCATTCAACCAAAAGTGGGCTTAATCGAAAAATAAAATAATCCATGGAAATTCAAAATCAATATCAATTTGTGCTTCAGCCCATTCGCCGATTGGTGGCACATACGATGGTCGTTTGGCTTGAACTCCTGCACAAGTTAAATCTTAAAAGATTTTAAGCCAAGATCTTTTCGTAAAATCTTTCATAAAGTGGAAGCACACAACCCCAGTTGCTGAGAACGGCGACGAATTGATCATCTTCAATGCTTTCCTGTACAGCGGCTACAGATTCTTCAGTGCGCACTGTTCGGCGTCTCACGGGATGCACATTATCAGTTACAGTAAATGTGGTCCGAAAACGATCTATTGTTCTTCGAATTAGCAGCTCTGAAGGACGATTATGTACGCTATAATATGGACGAAGTGTACGATAAGTTTGACGAACAGAACCATTATTTTGATTAAAAATTTCCACAATTTGCACGCGTTACTCTGGTATAAGTCAATTTATAATAAAATGTCATAGCAAATTTAACAAAAAACAACTATCAGCTGTTAAATGGGTGGTCAAATAAAGCAGTGATGCCAACTTAAAATTGTATCACTCTATAAAAAACACCCTTTATAAGTAGTTTCCAAAGTAGTACTCATATGTGATTGATTCAAAACACAGTGAATCAAATAAGAAAAGAATGAATTAAATATTAAGGGTTGCCACCTAATAATATGTATTTTTAAGAATTTTAAGCATAATTAAACAGTGTTTCGAATCTGAAGTCAGAATTTTAAAATTTAATCTGGTGGATAGGGTTGCCACCTCAGTTTTTGTTTATTTTTACGATTTCGGTGCTGGAGCGAACACTAGGCCAAAAGGGGTCGCTGAATCCAAATCCGTTGTCAGTATTTCAAAATTATGAAATTTTCTTGTAATAGGGTTACCACCTAATAATATGTATTTTTAAGAATTTTAAACATAATTTAATTGTGTTAGGGGGTAACTGATTTCGAATCTGAATTTAGAATTTCAATATTTAATATAATGGATAGGATCGCCACCTTCATTTTTTTATTTTTACGAATTCGATGCTGTCACGAACACTATGTAAAAAAGGGTCGCTGAATTCAAATCCTTTGTCAGAATTTCAAAATGACCATATAGAATTTTACAATTTTGACTTCAGATTCGAAATCAGCGACCCTCTAAAACTATTAAATGGTATGTAATATTCTTTAAAATACATATTATTAGGTGGCAGCCCTATTATACAAAGATTACATAGTTTTGAAATTTTGACAACAGATTCGGATTCATCGACCCATTTTTACCTAGGGTTCGAGTCAGCACCGAATTCGTAAAAATAAAAAAATAAAAAATGTGGCAGCCCTATTAACCATATTGAATTTTAAAATTTTGACTTCAGATTCGACATCAGCGACCTCCTAACACTGTTAAATTATGTTTAAAATTCTTAAAATTACATATCATTGGGTGGCAACACTTAATATATAATTCATTCTATACTTATTTTATTCACTGTGTTTTGAATCAATAACATATGAGTACTACTTTGGAAACTACTTATACTTATTCATACTCATTTTTGAGTAGTGGTATTCAAGGGTGTGGCAATATTAGAAAAACACTATAACTCGAATAATATTGACACAAGAGTAAAAAAATTCTTTACACGAATGAGTATAAATATTACAAAACACTTTGAAGAAGGTGGGCAGAGTTCGACAAAGGGCGTATCACTATTGTTAATACTGTTGGTTAATTTTGACACTATGGTACTGAAATTTGCTACAAGACTAGGTAGAATTATAATAAAACACCATCAAGAAAGTAGGCGACATTCTGCAAAGGGCATTTCACTATTAGAAAAACATTGTATCTCGAATAATATCGACACTAGAGTACTATAATTCTTAGCAAGAATAGGTAGAATTATTATCATATTCACTAAAAAGGAAGAAATAAAAACTTTTTAGCAAAAAAAAAAAGAATAGAAAAATTACTTCAAAATCACCACAAAGTAAACAAAAATTTTGAATTACTTTTTCTATTAATTTCTTGGTCAAATATAATTTATTTATATACATTATTATATTGGAAATCTTATTATTTTAATATTTTTTAATTTGTTTTATTATCTTAAATATATTAATATCTTTATGAATACAAAGCCTTTGAAGTCGGTGCTAATATAATCAAACTTTTATTTAATTAACGCTTTGACTTCATAGCTTTTATATTCATAAAAAAATTAATACATTTATGTTAATAAAAAAAATTAAAAAAAATAAAATAATAAGATTTCATATATAATAATATACCCAGTGAACCAAAACTACAGTTTTCTAATTCATTTATGAACCTTTTCGGGTAGAAACATTTATTTTCGGCACTCAAAAAAGAACACTTTTTGTATCATTCGTCGGACTAAAATGCCTCTCAAAAATGAACCTAATTTTGTTCGGAAATGAGTCAAAACAGAACCATAAATTGTACTTTTTTTGTTCAGAAATGAGTTAAAAAAAGAATCATAGAAAAGTTATTTTTCGGCACTCGGAAATGAACCCTTCTTGAATCAATCGCCACATGAAATTGCCTCTCAGAAATGAATTTTTTTTTCGGAAATGAGTTAAAACGTGAACCACAGAAAAGTTATTTCTCGGCACTCGGCAATGATATAAACGTTCAAACTATATAGAGAATTTTAACACAAAACTAAGTTTTATTAATAGTCTGGTAAGAAAAAATAGATTTTTAGCCATAACTTTTGATTGGAAAGAGATATTGGGGTAATTTTTTCACATACATAAATTATTTTTGAGACTTGACTTTTTTGTAAAATATATAAAAACAACATTTTGGAAAAAATAAATTTCGCGAAAAAAATCAAACGGGGGGGGGGGGGGTGCCCTTGTTGTTTTGATGACAAAAACAGTAAAATAATTTTTGCGCTTAGCTGGAAGAATTTTTGCAAATACATGCTATGTCATATGAAAGGTAGCTAGATGTGCAATTTTTAATTGATTTCATTTTTACAACAACAACAATTTTTGAGTCATTTTTTGAGTAAAAAGTCAATATTTTGGACTTTTCTTGACATAATCATACAACATATATACACTGACTTAACGGTACAGTTCAACCTATTTTTGTGAAGTGATTTTATTGAACTTTTGAACAAAAAAAATTTGAATGAAATATATTAATGGACAGCGGAGATATTTGCATCGAAAGACCAAACTTTGATTTTCATGTCGTTTTTTTCTCATTCTTAGGCAACGATGTTTTATGAAAAAGTCGTTGTACTGAAAATTTCTTCAATTTCAAAGATATGCAAATGTTTTTGATATCAAAATAACAAAATTTTTATAAAATTCAATACACAAAAATCTCCGATACTAAAATGTTTTATAATAACAAAATTACTGTTAGTTGAAAAATTTCATAGGGGGCGTGGCAAAAACTAAGTATGTAACATTTCAAGTTGGGACGCACTTAATATGTATACCTAGTTTGAGCACAATCCGTTGAGCCGTTTAGATTTGTATAAAGGCCAAACAAACAAACAAACAGAAAATGAGTTTTATTACTATAGATTCATTTCTGTACTCATTTATGAACAAGAAATGTTTCGTTTATGATATATTGTTTCTACTGATATGATAAAAAGTTATTATTTTTTGAACTCATTTAAGAATGCAAACAGGAAACACTTATGATGTATTTCTGAACTCATTTATGAACAAAAATGGTTCATTTTCGAAGAATTTTTAGCTTCTAAATGATTCTTTTTCGACTTAAAATAAGTTTTTGATTCATTTTGCAACAGAAGCACAGTTTTTATTTCTGGGAAAAGTTTTCACGAATGTACTCTTCTATTACAAACACTTTTAAGCGACAAAATAAAAAATTAAAAACAAATCTATCCAAAAACGTTCGCAAAACTCTCACCTTACCTTCGCTTATGGTTCAGTGGGTATATAAATAAATTATTAAATTTGAGCAAGAAATTAATTAAATATTATTTTTTAATTTGTAGTGATTTTTAAGTCGTTTTTTTGTTTTTAATAAAAATTTTTTATTATAAATCACAACGCACCTGTTTGCGTGTATTTCTTGAGTCAGTGAATTTGGCCATTTTTAAATCTAGGCCATGTCAATTCTTGATTTTTGTTTCTGATCAACAAATATCAATCAATGATTTATTTTTATTTTGATCGATGTTATTTTAATCTATCATTGAGTTTATTTTAATCTGATCGAAAAAGTATCGATAAATAATTTTTATAAAATTATTGATTGATGGCAATAATAATGTTTTGGTGATTCTTGAGATAAAACCATACATAAGTAACTTATTGAAAATTGTAAATTGCAACACCGCTTCAATTAAATTGCTTCCTAAAACTTTGTTGCCCAAGAGTCTTCAACAGAATTCAGAAAACAGTTTCGTCGAAAAATCTATAAACATTAAAACACAAAACAAAATAAAGAATCTATTCGCAATTGGCAAAAACAAAACTCTAACTGCTAATTAACTCTACTTGAACCGCAACGGCTATACATTTTGGCCAAGCTGTAGTAGTTAAAACAATGTTGGACACTTGATTGTACGAGTTGAATGAATTCTCCTCACTCTAACTACATCACACCAACACGCGATCGGCTATAATCGGTGCTGCTTTGGAGCGACACTCAGAGTGGAGCAGCAAAAATGAAGTAGATTAGAGTGCAAGCTGAGAGTATCGTTTGGGCGATCGAGTCCGTTCGATCGCCCGCTCGTAAATCAACTTTTCGCAGCAAGCTCAGCGTATTGACAACAAACAAGCATTACAAAGACAAACGGCAAACGGTAGGTAGAGGTGTTGACAACAACAACAGCAACTCGCTTATGCCAAAAGCTTTAGCGTTCTTTCTGAACGCTAGAATTCATCTTCTCAGTATTACACAGCTGTAATACAGCTGTAAAGCAGCAACAAGTAGCAGCAACGACTACAACTGCTGCTTCTGCTGCTGTTGCCTGAACTCACCTGAATTGAAGTGAGTCAATATTTAAGCCAACTAAGGCAAGGCATCTGATTTTCTAGCTAGCAAGCAGCTAGCCACTAAAAATCTATTTAACTTTAGTTTATCCAAGACCGCGAATCTGTCGTCACCGTCATCGTCATAGTGTAAGGTAGTGTTTGTCGCCGTCGTAGTTACCATCCCAATCATCGGCGCATTTGTTGCCAATCGAACCGCAGCGTGTTGTCAACTTCAAATAGCAGAGGACCACAATTTTTTTGCAGTGTATTTAATAATTCTACTAAGAATGTGTGTAAAATTGCGCGCGTCCAAATAATATATACCACATATGTATTATATACGAATATACAAAATTCCAGCAAAAACTCATAGAACAAAAACAATAAAAAAAAACCTTGCTGACGAAAACTGTTGAAGCGCGCATCCGTTGGATACGCGATTGAATTCCTGCATACAAATGCGTTCAATTTGCTTGATTTTTTTTCTGTTTTCAATGCTTGGATGTTGATGAACAATTGTATATTCGGCATAGAAGCGAACATCAATTACAAAAACAACAAAAACAACATCAACAAGAATAAAACCAGTAAGCATTGTACTTTCGCACATTCTCTACGGTGCAATTGGATGATCGAATCGATGGATCACCGAACGTACACAGGGGCGGATCGTAAATTTGGGGAAAACTGGGCTAATACTACTTAGTGGTCTAACTAATAACTCAACTAATTGGAATTTCAACTGTTTTCATCAATTAAACTGTTTTTCATAGTGAAGTAGGTATACCGTATAAAAATACCGGACAAAAATAAGTGCAATAAAATATACATTCGCGTTAAAAAAAAAACCGACCAAAAATTATATAGTAACAAACATTCTTTTTCTTGAATTATAACACATTGTGCCGATATGGACAAAAAAAAAAAGTATAGCAGTGAGAGGATTGCCGACCGAATCGAAAACCTATATATAAATTTTAGTATTCCCTGGAAGACGTTGTCCTGCCACGGACCTGCTAATAGGGGGTTTCGGACTGTCCTACATGTAGGATGGATTTGACAGGTCGGACGGACATGTAGGATGTGCGAAAGCTTATACTGCAGCCCGTCCTACATGTAGGATGAAATCAAAAAGTTTTAAAAGTTCCGCTCTGATCCTGTTCTTCTCTGTGCGTCCTTGTTTATAGATTTCCTTGGTAATTGTTGTTGGCACAGTTAGCCGGAAATTTTTTGTAGACGTTTTGAATTCTAATCGTGTAGCTACAGTCGGCATATGAAATTAGAATTATTTTTGTTAAGAGCTTATAACAATTTATTAAATTTTTTATATATTACTGAAACTATTTATTTTAAGGAGAAGTGTTACCATATCAAAAATACATATAATTAAAGTAATTTATTTAAATTATTTCATTATTGAATTAATATAAAAAATTAAAGCTTATTTATATCTATTTATATCATAACACTAACACAATATACATGTTCACCATATCTATATTGCGTTGTGTATTAAAAATAGAATATTCTAAAATTAATATTTATATATGTTGGTTAGCAACAAATTTTGCACTGCACTTGCTGGTGGTGGCACTTGGAGGACGCTCGCCAGCAAAGAAAGCCAATTTAACTTTGCTGCACTTGCTGATGTTGGAGACCGTTGGACCACACATGGACCACACAAACTCAAGCACTTTCGTTCATTTTTTTCATTAATTTGTTATTTTTTAAGTTTTTTAAGTTTACAATATTACAAGTTTACGAAATATGTTGCAAGTACAAGATTTCGAATAAAATATGTCGCAAATTGATAAAATGCAAATAAAATAAAATATTTGCGCTAAAACACGACCGAAATGTGAAACGTCAAAATTTGTAATTGTCAAAATTTCATCGTCCATTTGACACAGCAAAAAAGACAAATTTATTTCAACACACACAAATTTTATTCAACTTGATATTTTCTATCCTACCACGACTGAAAACTTTCCGATTGACACACAGCCATAGTTGACAACTCAGAATATAAAATGCCGCAGTGGTGAAAATAAAAAGCCACTGACAAATACAACAAGTATGAAAATTGTCAATCTTTGTTTGACGATATGTAATAAAATAAGAGCATGCATGTAATTATTCGAATGTTCAACATATTCCTTTATCACAACTTAAAGATTAAAATGTTAAAACACTCAATCCATACATTATTTTTCTTGTTTGAAAACGAAGTTGCAGCAGAAAAAAGCAGAAAGAGAAGAAGATCGATCCATTTTTAAATCTCACCATGAATAGCAGCTGTTTGAGTAAAAGCAAATTTTTCAAAAATGTTGACAAATATAACAACTGAAGAAATTTCCAAATTTTAAAGGCATATATATACCAATATAAACCAAACTAATAATAAGTTTTGGTTGCAAACATCTTATTGCAACCTAACTTAAGTATTTTTATACTAACAAACAGATTATATGCATTAATTTCAGGAGTTTTCTAGTGATTTCTTTGTGAGCTTGCGGCCGATTGTGGACGATTTCTTTGGAAAAATACGATGATGCAAACCAATGATTTACCCTCTACCAAAATCATTCAACGCGCCTAAAGAAGTTTTCACTTCAAAAACCTAACCAAACTTTATAGAAATTCTTAAAGAGGGACATGTTGAGAATCCATCTTATCTGATTTGACCTCCAAATTGCGTGACAAGTTTTTTTTAATTTATTTTGAAATTTGAAGTGTTCGAATTTTGTTGTGCCGATATTCATTGAATTTTTAAAGCCATTTGCTTTGTTGGAAATGAGAAATGAAATCCATTTATTTTCGGTAGAATTTTGGGTAAAATAAGACTATGTAAAAAGAAATGCGATAAAAGAAAAAATAAAGCAATTGAAATTTGTTTTTTCACAAAAAATAATTGCACGTAAAAATACCTTTCAATTGAACTTAAGAACATCGAAATCGGTTAAGGATTCCTTAAATAGCACCAATTTTAACTTTTCTTTTTTTTCTTCAAAAACTGACTGCTATCTATATACAGGGTCCGCCAAATAACTTTTTTTTTTAAAAATTCTATAAAAAAACTACTGAATATTTTCTCAAATTTCTTTTTTTATTTGAAAGTACAATCCTTCCCGTTAATAATGGAAAATAATTTCATTCCGGTTTATACTATATTTTGAATATGTGATGTGAATAAACTCAGTGCAGATTTTTAGTTATAACCCTTTATTTCATAATGATATCAATTTTTTTACAAAAACTTAATGCAAGTAAAAATACCTTTCCATTGAACTCAAGAACATTAAAATCTGTTTAAAATTCGCTAAATGGTGGCAATTTTAAAGTTTTTTTTTAAGTCAAAAACTGATTCCTATGATTTATATGTTTGCTACCCTACAAAATGCTCCCACTTCGTCAAATTCTTTTACAAATTCTTATTTTACTGAAAGTTCTACAGAGAGGAAGTGAATTTTGTTTTTAATTTTCAACAAGGAAAATGGCTGTAAAAAATTAAACGAATGTCGGCACATCCAAATTTAAGTACTTCAACTTTAAAAATGAATTGAAAGAAATTATGAGAGGTCAAATTAGGTGAGATGGACTCTTAACATATCCCTCTTTAGAATTTCAATAAAATTTGGTTGTGGTTTTTTTTGCCGATTTCGTCACACTGAGTTATAATTCAAGAAAAAGAATATTTGTTATTAAGTCGGCTTTTTTTTTAAAGTTAAAAAAATCTTTAAGATGGGAACTTGGGAAAACATAAACAAGTTGCTTTTCATAAGTTAACTTAAAGATTTTACTGCAAAAGGTTAAAGACTCGGGCTTAGACTGTAGTAAGTAAAATAAAATCATTATTTAACAACACTGGCCTACGTCCACATATTTCTCAAACTCAAACTTAATATTTTCTAAATTTCTTTTCGCCTCTTTATCGATCTCTTGCTGAACACAATATCGTTCTCAAAGGGATTAGAGGGTCGCTGGTAATCAAGATCTTGCAGATTTTCATAACCATTATTTTTTATGGTTTTCGAAATCTTGCATGTTTTCATCACTTGTTTATTTTGTAATTTTCTGCTATCTTTGGTTAGATTCTCTTCGGATAAGATCCCTTCCTTGTCGCTTTTGAATGTGTTTGTAGCTATTTTATTCTCATTTTTATGCTCTCTTTAAAAAAGTTTTAATTTTTGCACATTTATTTCTTTCTTTTTCTCGATCTAACTATAATTTTAATTTTTCAGCTTCAGTTTTATATTTTCTAACATACATATTGAAATTAAGATTTCAAATTAATTAAATAACCCAAAAATAATTGATCGATTTCGGTCAAGGCCTTATATAATTGAACATTTGGTTGTGCAAATAGCCACGTTTCAGTTAAAACACTAGCTTCTAGCGAAGCAAAAATCTTTTCAATTCTATGGTGCATTTCAGCAGACTCGTCAAACTCCAATGCATATCGAAGGAAAAATAAGAAACAACTAGAATAGACTGAAACCCTGGTAGAGCTAAAGGCTAGCTCTAAAAAATAGCTACTGCTTTAATATCATATGATTAAGTGGCCGATGAGAACGTTAAAGTTCTTACGAATTTGTTCGAACACGTGTCAAATCATATAAGACTTTAAGATGTGGGTTGGTCAGAGCTGAATCACTCAAGACTGAAGAGGAAATGTATCGATTTCCGAAACAGGCTGTCTAGTCTGCTGTGTGATTAACTCTATACAGAGTTGATGTTTTTTGTTGTCTTCTTTAAACTTACTTGATCTAAAGCTCACAATTAAATTCATGTTAAAATTTTAATAATTTTTTTTTTTTTATAAACAAAGACCTTGATAGTTTTTTGAAAAAAAACAGAGCGAGCAAGGTAATCGATGGAATATTGTCTCTCTTGTCACATTTTAATACTTTGAAATGAGTGCAGAAATTCACAAATTAACATTAAAAATCGATCAAAGAATTTATTCATTATTTAAAAATAAAATTAAAACAAAAAAATCATGATTTATAATTCTTTTTACTTACCTACTAAAAGCAAAGAATATTTTCTTATGCTGATTACTTTCAATTATAAGTACAATAAGAGAAAGGTCCGGTCTTTATTGATTTTTAGTTATCCCTTATAAGTAAATTAAACACTCACTAAACATATTTCTCACTCACTCACTCATATAGCACTCACAACACCACAGTCTGTTTGTACCTTTGACGACGAGAACAGAAGTGCGAAAAAAAAATAAAATTGCGTCGAGCGATAAGTGGTTTGAAGTCCCCCGTAATAGACGCACTCGCGAGAAAATACACATTGGAATTCCCCGTTCTGTTCTTTAGACGCGCATTGGATTTTGGGGCCCTTTGTATCAATCGGGCCCTGGGCTGCATCCCAAAAAGCCCTTAAGTAGCTCCGCCCCTGATCGTACAGAAATCGTTGTCTATCTCATATTTGTTGTTGTAGTGGCACGACCTCGCTACGCAACGATGACGTCGCCAACGTGCGATGACAATGTTGACGTTTTTTGTTTTTTTAACGAACTGCCAAGAATCGATAAGAACGCAAACAATGTTGTGGGGGGCGGCGAGAGGGCGTATCAAATAATTTGTCGATCATTTCACTCAGCTCGCATTCACACCACAGTTTGAGTGTTAAAACGTGGTTGTATTCTGTTGTATTCTGTTCAAATCGAATTAAGCGAGGTACGAAAAATATTATGTCCGATACTTTTTTCTAAATTTTTTCTTAATTTATTTGAATGTTTCATGTGTGGAACCTTTGGCTATAAGCAATCACTTTTTTATACCTCCACGAGTATTGCGCAAGGGGTACATTAACTTTAACACTCTATTATTAACGATCAGAAGGAAGAGTGGCAGGTTTAGAAATGTACCATATACGAGAGCTGTAAAAGAATGCATTCAATTTGATTTTATTCACAAAAAAGTGAACCAGTGAATAACGAAATAAAAATGCAAAATTGATTTATAAATAAAAATTTTTGGTTCACATTCATTTTTAAAAAAATTGTTAAATATTAATTTTAATTATTCATTTTCCTTATTCAGAATAATGAATAATTTTTTTATTCATTTGAATGATATTCAAAAAGAATGCAATTCACAAAGAATTTCAGAATTTTCAATCATTCTTTCTTAATTAATTATTCATTTTTTACTGTTCAGTTTTTATTTACATATTATTCATTCAATAAAAAATGAATAAAGAATATCAGATGAATAATGAATAAAAAACGAATAATGAATAAGAAATGAATAATTAATAAAAAATGAATAATGAATAAAAAATGAATAATTAATAAAAAATGAATAATGAATAAAAAAGGAATAATGAATAAAAAATGAATAATGAATAAAAAATGAATAATGAATAAAAAATGAATAATAAATAAAAAAATTTATAATGAATAAAAAATTAATAATGAATAAAAAGTGAATAATGAATAAAAAAGGAATAATGAATAAAAAATGAATAATGATTAAAAAAAAATAACAATGAATAACAAATGAATAATAATTAAACATGAAATTTATTGATAAATTTATTTATTATTAATAAAACATAATAATAAATAAAAAATTAATAATGAATAAAAAAATGAATAACAAATGAATGATGAATAAAAATCCAATAATGAATAAAAAATGAATAACGAATAAAAAATAAATAATGAATAACAAAATGAATAAAAATGAATAAAAAATTAATAATGAATAACAAATGAATAATGGATAAAAAATGAATATTGAATTAAAAATACATAAGGAATCAAAAAAGACTAATGAATAAAAAATTGAATGAATAAAAAATGAATAATGAATAAAAAAAAGAATAATGAATAACAAATGAATAATGAATAAAACATGAATAATGAATAAAAAATTAATAACGAATAGTAAAATTAATAATGAACAAAAAATGAGTGATTAATAAAAAAAAGAATAAATAAGAATGAATAATGAATAAAAAATTAATAACAAATAACAAATGAATAATTAATAAAACATGAATAATGAATAAAAAATTAATAATGAATAAAAAAATGAATAACAAATGAATGATGAAAAAAAAATTAATAATGAATAAAAAATGAATAACGATTAAAAAACTAATAACGAATAAAAATGAATAAAAAATGAATAATGAATAACAAATGAATAATGGATTAAAAAATTAATATTGAATTAAAAATAAATAAGGACTCAAAAAGGACTAATGATTAAAAAAATGAATGAATAAAATATGAATAATGAATAAAAAAAAAGAATAATGAATAACAAATGAATAATGAATAAAACATGATTAATTAATAAAAAAATATTAACGAATAGTAAAATTAATAATGAATAACAAATGAATAATGAATAAAAAATGAATAATCAATAAAAAATTAATAAAGAACAACAAATGAATAATGAATAAAAAAAGAATAATTGAAAATTCTGAAATTTTTTGTGAATTGCATTTATTGTTAATAGCATTCATATGAATTAAAATTGATTCATTATTCTAAATAACGAAATTGAATAATTGAAATTAATAATTAATCATTTTTTTTTAAATGAATATGAATTAAAAATATCATTTGTAAATCAATTTTGCATTCATTCAATGCATTCTTATGTAGTTATTCAGTTGAACTTAAAATTCTGAATATGAATGTCGATTTTACAGCTCTGCCATATACTTTGTATTCTTGATAAGCAAAACCTACTGAATCGATTTTAGTCATGTCCGTAAGGAAAGCTATCGTAAGGAAATTCGATATGTAAGCTTTTATCTATCTAAAAAACAAAAAAAAGTTTGAAAATGAGTTAAATCGGGTGCAACCCACTTCTACCTTCCATAAAAAGTGACCTTTACCAAATGATAAAATCTTTTAAAATGTTATTATCATTTATTATCATTATCAATATTTTTAATATTTAATTTGCACTGTGATTATGAAATCTTATTAAATGAAATAAAATCCTCACCTACCTGCAGTGACGGATTAAGGCATTCTGCCGCCCTAGGCCCGACATTAGCGCCACCTAAACAAAAAATTATAAATTGTATTTGTAAGTTTTTAACACAAAATTATATAGTAATTTAAAAAAATTAACCCCCATCAGGAACGAAGTTCCTTACGCTTTTTCTTCAACTCCGAATGCAATTCGAAATAAAATATGTATTAAAGTGCTGCACAATTACATTTGAGTCGCTGTACAAAACATTTGTGGGGATCGCACTTACTTTCGTTCTCTCACTCTCATTTGCAGATAGCGTTGGCTTGAGCGAAAATTGTATTTAGTATGCGTAAGTGGAAAACCGGTTTAAAGCAAAACAAATAATAAATTGTCTATCGCGTATTAGTTATGTACATTAAAATAACTTGCAAGAGGAGTACAAGTTGGCAAATACTTGAAATATTTGATACCTAATTTCAGTAATTTAGTAGATGAATTGTCAGTTGTATGTTTTAATTTAAATCTATATTTATTAAAAACAAAAAACCATTCAGCTAAAGATAACGAAAACACAAAAAAAATGTTTAAGAAATTTAACTTTATGTGTGGTAATAAATATTTATTAATTATGAATGTTTGAATGTAAAACATAATATCAGTTTAAAAAATAATAATAAAAAACAAATCGCCGCTCACAATTTTTACTTTTATAGCGTCGATATTAAAACTACTATTAATATTGTTATCTACAAAAAAAGAGTCACTATTTGTTGGCTGTTAACAATTAAGTATTAAAATATTAAAATAAAACGATAATTCAGTATTTACTTACTTCATCAATTTCCATTTTTTGAAGTGAAAACTTATTTAGGCGCGGTGAACGATTTTGGTAGAGGGTAAATCATTCGTTTGCATCATCGTATTTTTCCAAGGAATTTGTCATTCGGCCGCAAGCTCACAAAGAAATCACTTGGCAACTCCTGAAATTAATGCATATAATCTGTTTGTTAGTATATAAATACTTAAGTTAGGTTGCGATAAGATGTTTGCAACCAAAACTTATTATTAATTCGGTTTATATTTATATATATATATGCCTTTAAAGTTTGGCAATTTCTTCAGTTGTTGTATTTGTCAACATTTTTGCTTTTACTCAAACAGCTGCTATTCATGGTGAGATTTGAATCCATCTTCTTCTTTTTCTTCTTTTTTCTGCTGGAACTTCGTTTGCAAACAAGAAAAATAATGTATGGATTGAGTGTTTTAACATTTTAATCTTTAAGTTGTGATAAAGGCATATGTTGAATTCAAATAATTACATGCATGCTCTTATTTTATTACATATCGTCAAACAAAGTTTGACAATTTTCACACTTGTTGTATTTGTCAGTGCCTGCATTCAGCGGAAAGAACTGTTCCACAACTTTCGGGCTGAATGGTATGCTCTCACAGAACATGTTCCTTGAGATGTCACAATTTATATAGCGAAAATATTTTATGCTACTTCGCTACTTGAGCACTTTTTCGGCTAGAATGCGGCCAGTGGCTTTTTATTTTCACCACTGCGTCATTTTATATTCAGAGTTGTCAACTATGGCTGTGTGTCAATCAGTCGTGGTAGGATAGAAAATATCAAGTTGAATAAAATTTGTGTGTGTTGAAATAAATTTGTCTTTTTTGCTGTGTCAAATGGACGATGAAATTTTGACAGTTACAAATTTTGACGTTTCACATTTCGGTCGTGTTTTAGCGCAAATATTTTATTTTATTTGCATTTTATCAATTTGCGACATATTTAATTCGGGAGCTTGTACTTGCAACATATTTCGTAAACTTGTTATATATTAAACTTAAAAAACTGTTAAAAAATTAAAAAAAATGAACGAAACAGCAGGCAAACAGAAAATATAGCATGCAAAGTGCTCTATATCTTACGCCGCCAAATCGGTTCATCCCCTCTAACGCTGCGCAACCGCTGGGATCTTGAAATTCTCTTTGCGTTGTTGTTGTAAATTTGCTAAGTAGTTATTGTTGTACAGTAAGCTTTAATTTTTTGTGGATGTTTATTTGTAGCTACAGTCAGCATATGACAGCGAACTAATTTAGAAAACAGTTTATACATATGAATTAAAGAGTATATATCATATTGGTAAATCTATTTGTTTTTAGTAAAAGTGTTACTCTATCGGAAATACATATATATATATATATATATATATATATATATATATATATATTAGGGCGGGTCAAATTTTTTTGGTGGTCTGGCTCAGCGAAATTCGTAAAATACATGTAATTTCAAGACTTTTTCTCCACTACAGCATATACAAATTCTGAAAAAAAGCTGTGCGGACTTTCGTAAATAGATTTTTTTCTCAATTATAAAATATGAATGTATGAAATTTGAAAGAAGTGTATAAAATGTGTATAAAAAATATTATTTGTGCTGTCACTTCTAAGGTAAATTTGGGCGCTGAATCTGAATCTGGCATTAAAAATACATTAAATCCAACTATCAATAGAAAAAATCGTGATTTTTTATCAAAATATCGTGATTTTTGGTCAAAAAATAAAAAAAATGTTGGAAAATTTGGCGCTGAATTCAAATCTCCCATTTAAATTACTCCAATTCTCGTTTACTATTTAGTACTATTTAGTACCAATTCCAGTACTCCAAGTCTCGTTTGCTCTCAGTTTTGGGCCTTTTTTCTCTCGATTCCATCGATGTCGCAATAAAACCACTTTTGTGTTTTTCTGTAACGTGTTTGGATGCTCTAGTCATCTCTTGGACATTTCGTTCGGTGCTTTGAATGTGGCATGGTATTTCGACATTAATCATAACCTCATCAGAATCATAATAATCTTCAGTCAAATGATGCAATGGAATGTCTATTGTGTATGGCGGCTCGTGTAGAATATCATCATCATTCAAATCTATCATGTTGGAAAAGTGGGTGCAGTCAAAATTGATTTTCGGTTTTTTGTATTCTCTCAATGTTGTCCGATCGAGATCACTTCGGATATGTTTTATTTTGTCGATTGCCATTTGACGTATAGTGTCATGGGCACCTGAATGGCAGAAATACTCAGGTTCATGAATACCCACGAGATCGAGTCGAGCGCCCTCTAGTGTGCCAGTGCACACAATTTTTTTCATTTAGATGTGGCACCTCGGTGACGTTCGAGAACGTTCGGGCAAACAAAATGGCCATACACGGGCTTGAAAGGGAAAAATACCAACAAAAATGGTACCACTAGTTTCAGCGGGCATAAACCATTCGGTAAAATGGCGTGATCCGACACGCGCTTGAATCGGTAGCCAATCGGAATTCCGAAACAAGCGTCGGTTAACGGGATCTTGCCGACGTGTCATACGCAAGTCCAACCCAACCATTACCTACTCCCTTCGGTTATGGGCGATTCCACCGAAAAGGTAGTAAAGTTGGACAAACATCGCTAGTTTGCACATATAAATGCCCTCAAGATGCATGCGAACGCACCCTTTCCAAGTACATGTGGCAACACAGCCAAAGTACGAAAATACTAGCGAGCAAAGAAAAATACACCCCTGGGTAAACGTTGCGGTAGCAGAGTTTCGACATTAAGAAAAAGTCAGCGATTGAGCAACTGGAAGTTCGGTGATAAAATACCGTGGCGAATGGTGGTCTCGAGACTACTACAAATTCTATAACTACTTGTGCCAATGGACAGGCTTACGGCATCATACTGAAGGGCCCGATATTGAATACAAGGAGGCTAAGATCGATATTGGCGCCTTGGCTCAGAATACCATGCAAGCAACGGTAGGTAGTGTTGGACGTGGATTGGAGAAACCTTTTTTGAGAAAACAAAACATTTATTGTGATTCAAACACAGTGCAAAATAGTCTGAAAATTGCAAAATTCCATATTAAAATCATTTTATTTTCCATATAAGGTTTAAGCAAACATAAATTCAAGTCAACACGGAATCGCGGTTAATGAGTGCGCAGCCTAGCCCAGCCGGTATAAATTTACAAGTAGAACAGTAGAAGGTATTCCAATGGATAAATAAACTTGCCCACCTGGAGACTCGCGAAACAGCTCTTCTAGAATTGGAAAAAAAAAACGCGACGCAGTCACAGATTTAGCACCAGTGCTAGGGAACAGCTTTGGTACCACTACCGCTCTACTGCCAGAGATTATCAATATTTATCCAGCAATTAATACTGCCACATTAACCGCGCATCAATCGTGGGTGCAACGCTTTGGCGCTGCTGCAATGCGTGGCCTCACATCCAGAAACACGACCGTGTTTCTTCAAGCACAGATACCATTGTTCCTCTATCCGTGTTTCCTACGAGACCTACGAACGATTTTCACATGTGGCCATTATATTGGGTAAAATGGTTATTCAATCAGCTAAAGCGGCAAAACCAAAGCTGCTATCGTCAACCTCAACGACAGCAACGACACCACAGCCACTGGAACACCAGCTTCACCACCCCAAACCTGCGACCATCAATGTTTGCCACCAACAGCTGCGTCAACAGAGACAACAAGGACAACAGAAGCCAGCCAGTTCCAACCACACCAGAAGAGTCCAACAACAACAAATCCAACAACACCATCGTCATCATTATCAGCAGCAGCACCATCGTCAACCCACCGAACGACAGCGCTCGACAGCAACAGCTGCAGCCCACACTACCAACGACATCACCACCACCACCATCAACAACAACGACGTCATCACCACCCCCAACGAAAATTGAAAAAAAAAATAAAACCTAAATAAAAGAAGTGAAAACATAGACATTCTAAAAGAAAATAAAAACAAACTGAAGAAAAATAAGGAAATAAGTCAAAGTGAAAGAAACAATATAAGATAAGTGAAAGAAAACCAAAATAGAAAGCAAAAATATAAAAATTAAAATTACCCAAAAATCAAAGTGAAAGAAACAATATAAGAAAAGTGAAAGAAAACTAAAATAGAAAGCAAAAATATAAAAATTAAAATTACCCAAAAATCAAAGTAAAAGAAACAATATAAGATAAGTGAAAGAAAACTAAAATAGAAAGCAAAAATATAAAAATTAAAATTACCCCAAAAATCAAAGTGAAAGAAACAATATAAGAAAAGTGTAAATTGAGAAAATCGAAACAAACTAAAATAGAAAGCAAAAATATAGAAATTAAAAATAGTCAAAGAAAAGAATAAAAGTGAAAAATAGAAACTAAAAGAAAAGTGAAACAAACTAAAATAGAAAGCAAAAATATAGAAATTAAAAATAGTCAAAAAAAAAGAATAAAAGTGAAAGATAGAAACTAAAAGAAAAGTGAAACAAACTAAAATAGAAAGCAAAAATATAGAAATTAAAAATAGTCAAAAAAAAAAAAAAGTGAAAGATAGAAACTAAAAGAAAAGTGAAACAAACTAAAATAGAAAGCAAAAATATAGAAATTAAAAATAGTCAAAAATCAAAGAAAAAAAAAACAATAAGAAAAGTGAAACAAACCAAAAGGAAAATAATATAAACAATAATAAAGATAGTAAAGAAAAAAAAAAATAAAAAAAACACTGAAAGAATTTTAAAGGTTAAAGTGACAAAGAAAAAAAAAGGGTGAAAGAAAATGCCAAGAATAGAAAGCTAGAAGCTAAAGAAAAAAAAACATATTCACCAGCACCAACAAAAACGACGATCCAGCTTCATCAACACCAACAGCAACTATACCATCCGATCTAGCGCCGACAACAAACACAGCAACAAAACACCAGATGCAACACCAACTACATCCACCATTACGGCACCCACCCCAGGTTTGCTAAACTGTGGCCTGGGATTGGTAAGAGTTTTTATAAAAAAAAAAAACAATGTACTTACATACATAGGTACAACTTTATATGCGAAATTTCTACCGCCACTTATAAGTTATAGAAACAAGAAGAGAAAAAACTTATAAATAAATTACTGCAATTCATCTTACATAATACAATGAAATACCATCAGTTTAATTATAATATTAATGATAACTTTTTTTCCTCCAACCACAAATAAGCACCCTATATTTGAATAATTACTTAAGAAACACTTGAATTAAATGCAATAATTATCTACGATGTACTTTTAAGCCGGATGTCCTAAGCATATAAAAATAATTGCTACAATTAAATGACTTACAATTTCCGACCATGTAACATTCAAGTTTTTTTCAACAGCAGCAAAATATTGCAACACTTTTTTAATGTAATTTAAAAATTTAGCTTCCTTCTGGCACATCCTTATTAACTCACATAATACAAAATTTAAAAAAAAAGGTTACCAAATATTTTTTTTAATATTAAAAGTTTTTGTAATTTTTTTATATACATAGGTAAGATTATATTTAATATGAACTTGCCACTATTTTACCGACCTGACATAAAAAGGACATTCCATCTTAAGTATATAGTTATTTTTTTTTTACTTTAACTAATTGTTGTTAAACTCGTTTATTTTGTATGATCTATAGAAGTAATACCTCTTCGAATAAGCAGTTTAAAAAAAAAAAAAAAAAAAAAACCCAAATCTTTGATCATGAAAATGCACATGAATTCCTGATTTTTTTTGTTTTTATTCGAATAAAATGTATCAAAGTTTGGATAGTATTTTAGTTTTTCTATACGCCCAAAACTTTAAGGCAATTAATGCAAAGTTGAAAAGATTGAAATATTTAGTATTGCTATTTTTATCTGATTTGTTTGTTTCTATATCTCTAACATATACACACCCACTATCTCCACTATTCTAAAGATTACCAGGTATTGCAGTAGATGCGATAAAATTTAAAAATACATAAAAATAAAATTAACTTAACATAACGCGAATGTAAGAATTAAACTAACGAATAGTAAAAACAATATAAAAATAAAATTAACTTAACATAACGCGAATGTAAGAATTAAACTAACGAATAATAAAAACAATATAAAAATAAAATTAACTTAACATAACGCGAATGTAAGAATTAAACTAACGAATAGTAAAAACAATATAAAAATAAAATTAACTTAACATAACGCGAATTTAAGAAGGAAACTAACGAATAGTAAAAACAATATAAAAATAAATTTAACTTAACATAACGCGAATGTAAGAATTAAACTAACGAATAGTAAAAACAATATAAAAATAAAATTAACTCAACATAACGCGAATGTAAGAATTAAACTAACGAATAATAAAAACAATATAAAAATAAAATTAACTTAACATAACGCGAATGTAAGAATTAAACTAACAAATTGTAAAACCAATATAAAAATAAAATTAGCTTAAAATAACGCGAATTTAAAATAGAACTAAAGGATAGTCAAATCAATATAAAAATAAAGGTAGCTTAAAATAACGCGAATTAAAGATAAAATACAAACTAAACTGTAACGGGATCCATTAATATATACAACAAAAAAAGATTTTTTTGCTCTCAACTACCTTTTAGCATTTAAAGTTAAGCTTCATTATATGGTATTTATAAAAGTTTCCTAGTTTAAGATGCTTAATATGTAGAAATAGCTGCCCTTACAAGGGAATTTTATTAAAAGAAAAAAAAGAAACACAGCTTTAAATGCAGTTATAATGAAAAACCTGAAAGTTTCCGGAATATTTGATAAAAGAAAAAAAAAAAAAAAATCGCATATTGTAATAGCATTAATGATTAAACTTTTTTAGTAATTAAGAAAAAAAATCTTAAGTATTCTTTTCATATCCTTAGAAATATTATCTCTTTTCATACTTTTCAATATTCGGCGGTAACACTCTACTCTTAGATTTAATATATCACTGTTTTAGTATAAGTTTAGTTATATAAAAAAAAAAGGGGAGAAAAAAATAAGTGGTTGAGTAAATTTTGATAACTATAATAAAATGTAATTTGTATACCGGTAACAAGATGAGTTGTTAATGTAGAAGGGAACAGGTGGCGTAGACGAGACAGGGAGGCGTAAGTATAGAGTTTTTGGGGTGACCTAAATATAGGCCAAAGGGTCACCATGGCTGGTCTTTTGGGGCCAGAAGGGGAGGGTTAGCCTAGGTCGGTCAGAGAACACCTGAGACCGACCCACGAGACGTGCCAACGTGGCTACAGCAAGCAACCGGTTTCTATTCGTTCTTTATTTTCAGCACGTTCGCACCATATAATCGGGTTTTTTTTTTTTATCGTTTTATGAGATTTTTTTGTTAGTTATGGTTATGGTTTTTCCGGGTTTTTTTTTTTACCAGACGGTAATTTTCTTTTCAGCTGGTACGATATGTATTCTTGTGTAGTTTCCTGCTGTCGGACCGGACTGGCAAGAACACCACCCCATCCGGCGAGCCTTAGCCGCGCTATATGCCAGCGTACCAGCGCTGCCAGAGGGACGACAGTGGTGCAATGCAAGGGCTACCTAGCCACAGGCAGCACCAACCTCAAAGAATTGAATGGTGAGGAAACATGACAGAATTGGCGCCCAACGTGGGGCCCGACAAAGGTTAGGATTTTGTTTTTTAGTTTGGTCTCCTGACGTCTGGCCACGTAAGTCCTGCAGCGTTTGGGTCTGTGAACCTTGACTGCAGTTGCGACGTGGTCTAAGGCAAAAGGAGCCAATCAAGAAAACTATGAAGTATCTCGTTTCGGGCCGTAGAGTAAGTTTTTTTGTATAGTTTTTGGTTAAACCCGAAGCAGGTCCTGGTAGGTTGAGAACCCGTAAGTCCTGCAGCGTTTAGGCCACAGCGCCTCGACTGCAGTTGCGACGTGGTTCTTAACAGTAGGATTTTTTACTGCTAGGGGGAAAATAAAAATAATAAGTAATTTTTTTGATCATTTTTGGTTAGACCCAAAGCAGGTCCTCTTAGTTAAAAACACGTAAGTCCTGCAGCGTTTAGGCCACAGCGCCTCGACTGCAGTTGCGACGTGGTTTCTCTTTGGTAGGATTTTTACTGCTAGGGCTAATAGTTAGAAATAATTTGAGGATTTCCTTTTGTTGTTCACATCGCGTTTGCAGTTTCCGTAAGTCCTGTAGCGTGAAGGTCGTTGAACCGCGACTGCAGTTGCGACGGATACTGGAGGCCGATGAGTGTTAATTAAATTTTTTATTTCTTATAATTTTTTTATTTTAGATATTCAAACCCGCAGGGGCATCCTGCGTGAAATATGTAGGATGACGGGAGTAGCGCACCCGCGTACCCCAGCGAGCCCAACACGCGTCTGTTCCCAGATTGGGCGGCGTGTTGGCCAGCGTCTGTTCCCAGATTGGGCGGCTGTTTTTTTACACCGTAAGGTGAAAAACCCGAACATGCCGGGGTTTGTCGGCATGTAAACCAATTGGAAACTATATAAATCTCGTTTTGAAAAATACTCCTGACCGAGAAGAGCAGCCTGACCAGAGGGGTCATAAATGGGACAGGCTAGCTAAGAGCAAAAATACCTCGACTCGGAGGGTGCACCTAGTGCACAAAAAGGGGGGTAGCGGCACTCTTAGGCAGCGCACACAGTGAAGCATATGGGCTGGACTGTGAGCAAAGCGTTTTGCTTATGAGTGCAACCGCGAACATCGAGCGCATCTCGTTTCTTCGCAAGCGTTTATTTTGCAGTTTGGTTTTTGCGCACAGTGCGGCTCATATGCTTCACTGGGTGCGGGCTTAGAGGAAGGTTAAATTAAAATTAAATAGTTTTTGTTTTTTGAAAATCGCTCCTTATCGGGAAGAGCAGCCAGGGGCCTTGCTCTGTAGTACGATTCGGGATGCGGGTGCGGTTCGAGAGCAGGATCGTGCCATGGATTTACATGTTTTTTGACAAATTTTGATGAGTTCAAATTCAATGCCGACAAAAACGGAATTTTAGGGCAGAGGTAGAATTTACTGTCGTTTAGAAATCTTAGGCCATGTAGTTACGTGGTGTGATTTTGTTTTCGAATCGCATTTGCTTTTCGAGTCGTGTTGCTGAGTAGGACCTCAGGTCAGTGGGGTCATCAATGTGACAGGCTAGCTAAGTTAAAAAATACCTCGATTTGGAGTTAGGCGCTGCTGAATTAAGGGGGGTATAGAGTTGCAAAGCACTCTTGAGTAGGGACAAATATAAATAAAAATTTTTTCGTTTTGAATAAATACTCCAACTCGGGATGAACTACCACAACACCATTAGGTGAAGCGAATATGCCTGAGCGACCTCAGCATAGGAAATTATTGTGGGAAGTTAAGTTTAAGAACCTCGATTTGGAGGGTGCAATTATAGCACAAAGAAGAAGGTTGTTTTCGCTGGTCTCGTCGAAGTTAATTTTTTTTTACGCCACTCTTGTTTGTTTTACGCCACCATCCAAACTTAATGCCTTTATATTTTTAAATTTTTTTTGAGTTATTATTATCAGCTATTTTAGTATTTTGCTTATTGGATTTCGGAATTATAATTTTCTTTTTTGTGTTTAGACTATTCAACTTCACCGAAGTTAGTCTCCTTTTATTTTACGTATACATTTTTCTGAAACGATAGCCAAGTTCGTCTGGTTATCCAAACTATTTCCTCTTTATATATATATCATCTATAGAAACCAAATACCTTAGAAAAAAATATATCTATATATATATTTTGATCTTCGGGTAGAAAAAATATATTTAAGTTTACTTTCAGCTACGCGCTTTAATAAGCCAATTTTCCTATATATAGATATAACGATATATATCTATATATATATATATATATATATATATGTCTATATGTATATGTGTATATGTCTATATATTCAGTCTTTATATATCGATATATACATATTCAAATAAAAATAATCTTAAACTTTTAAAATTTTTTTGATAAGTTGCGAAATTTTAGACAGTTAAGATTGTAGCTCTAAAATAGTTACACAATTTTTTCTTTTATATCACTTCCCCACCTTTCTATATTACTACATACTACGAGAAAATCTCTTTGACCTCTATGGAGTTCAGTTATTACTATGCTTAACCTTTATTAATATACTTACATCTTATCAACTTCTCGAATATTTTTCGAATATTATCTTTATTTCCTTTACCTATTATAACTATAATTATTATTAACATTTCTTATATTACTATTATTATTTAAGAATTTTTTTTCGCTAAGTTTTGCAACCACCATCCTTAAAGGACATTTATTTTGATCTTATTTTTTTGGTAATCGTTTTCCTTTCGTTTTGGCATTTGGCGTACAACAGTTAAGTAAACTGTGGCGCATTAAAACCATCGGTTCGAACAAAATAATTAAAGTTTCTCGTTTTTGAATAAATTGGTTCTCCGGTCCTAACGGACGCTACGTTTGATTTAGCGAATTCTCGTTTGTCGATTTGAACAACCTAGGTGTTTGAAGCATTTTCAATTTTCCTGATATTTTTTGATTCTTTTGAATAACGATTCCTTGGGGCATGGTTCACACTAGGCAGCAAAGCAGAATGGATAATAGTGAAACCAACCCGAATGCAACCGGCAGTGGAAGCCTAGTGCCGCCCACATCAACTAGTACTGGGGCAATTCCAAAAACAGGCCCGATGAGTACCAACATACCGATTTTTACCACAGCTACGACGACGATTACAACACCTATGGCGATGCAGAGTGTACTACCACCAGCACCTAGACGTACCTCAGAAGAGCTTAACTTCTCGAATAGCAGCATCACGTCTCCAGAGTTTAGCAGCCTAACCGCTTTAAACGTGCGCAAGCAATTTCAACAACATTCGCAGATGGGGGGCGTAAGAGACAGGTCGTCAGGGAGAGCACCAGCGTCCCAAGGTGTGGTCAACTCGAGCATCAATATAAGGGATTACGTCAAGTCAGCGGTGGGTTTAGCCCAAGTGGATCTGATGTCGGGAATGGAGGAACGTTTGCGGGTATTAGTCCCACAATTAATAGCCGAAAGCTTAGGGTCGATGACGCCTCAGTATTCAGAGAGCCGACCAGCGGTTACGAAGTTAGTGACTTTACAACCACCACCTCCACCACCCCCGTCTAGCATTTCACAGGCATGGCCAGATCGAAATATGGAGCAGCAACAACAAATTGGATCTCAGGATACCAGGAGCATCTCGCAATCTTTCCCAGATTTTTCACAACCACCACCGCATAGGCCGCAACCGACGATTGTACCGCAGCCGCAAGTTTTTTCTCAGTCGCAGACGTATCATGTAGAGACCAGAAATCGACACCAAGAGCAACGAGCTGGACCCTCGATACGTCAGCCGAGTGCCTTTGCATATACAGGGCCTGTACAAGCGCCGGTTACACATTACCATCAGCCTGAACAACCGCGACGTGTAGAAATGGACAAATGGGGATTTAAGTTCGACGGTACAAATAAATCAATCAGCGTGGACGAATTTGTTTTTCGAGTAGAGACCTTGTGTAATGATTACCGATATCCATGGCCTGAAGTAATTAGAAATTTTCATAGTTTGCTAACTGGAAACGCAGCTCAATGGTTCTGGGGATTTCGACGGTTAAACCGAATACCTAGTTGGTTCGCACTTCGAGAAGCGCTTGTAGCACAATTTAAGCGACACGAAAGCGACTTCGAGATCCAAAGACAAATTATGGATCGAAGACAACAACGGGATGAAACTTTCGACGACTTTTATCAATCTGTTTTGACCCTGAGGAACCAACAGCGTAATCCACTGGCTGAACAGGATTTAGTGGAGATAATGAGGAGCAACCTGAGGAAAGAGATGTCACAGCTACTATTTGCCATGCGCATAGAGGGTTTGACTGAGTTCTGCAAGGCCTGCAAAAAGGCTGAAACTCATATAAACTACCAACGCCAGGCCTATCAACCGCCACAGCGTCAATACATACCTCGCAATGCGCAAGTGCATGAACTAAATATAGAGCCAGACCTTTCCGCTCAAGCTTTCGATTTAGACGCCATAAATTCCTCTCGAGTATTTCCATGTTGGAACTGCAAACAGCCAGGGCACAACTTTGTTGAGTGTACGGCAGCCGTAAGGCGAATTTTTTGCTATAGGTGCGGAACGGAGGGCGTAGTTACCCCAAAGTGCCCGAAATGTCAGGGAACTGCTAGGCCAAATAGAAATGTGCAGGTGGAGTCTAGATCAGCTCAAACGCAGACGCAAACTCAAACTCAAGAAACGACAGAATGACTAACGTCAGCCACCCAGACCGATATAGAAAAGAAAGTTGTAGTTTTAACATCTAGTAACCATAGTGACCAAAGTAGTTGCGATCAAGCCGTAAATACCGTTGAGGTAAAGTTAAAAGAAATCAAGCCATTTCACGTGAGACTCAAGAACTATGAGGAAGTCAGAAAAAGAATATTTTCAGAACAGCCAACAAAAATTGAAAAAGCAAGGGTTAGATATCGTTTGAGGAAAAATAATTATAAAGAAATTTCAGCATCAGAACTGTATGAGGGCGAAGACAGTAGGTTTTACACAAATATTGAAATAAATGGACAGCGAATCGAGGGACTATTGGACAGTGGAGCAACAGTGTCGTGTTTAGGGATTAACTGCTTAAGTTTTGTAGAAAAGTGCAAGTTGCCAATTTTTAAGTTTAAATCTTTCGTCAAAACTGCCGATGGGCGAATGCATTCAATCGTAGGTCGCGTTAAAGCTAAAATTAAATTCGATAACCAGGAGCAGGAGATTGTTTTTTATTTAACACCTTCTCTAAAACGAGAATTGTTTCTAGGTGTAGATTTCATTAAGAAATTCAATCTAATGCAGCTCAAAGTTGATAGCATAACGACCAACAACATAGCTTTGGAGGAAGAGGTCCAAAGTCATGCAACACCGAAAATGAAAGTTTTGACAGCGCAGCAACAACACCGGCTTAACGCAGTTATAGCAAAATTTCCCTGCTTCACGAAGAAAGGTCTAGGCAAGACGTCTTTAGAAGAGCACTATATTGATACCGGCGACGCAGTGCCTGTGAAAGATAAGCACTACCCAGTCTCACCGGCTGTTCAGGGTCTCATGTTTGCGGAGCTGGATAGGATGCTTTCACTGGGAGTCATTGAGCCGAGCGAAAGTCCCTGGAACAATCGAGTGGCCTTCGTACGAAAAGGCGAGAAATGTCGACTGTGCCTGGACGCTCGCAAGCTCAATGCACTCACAGTGAAGGACGCCTACCCACTTCCACACATAGAGGGGTTGCTCAGTCGTCTCGGCGACACACACTTTATTTCAAGTGTGGATCTTAAGGATGCCTTTTGGCAAATTCCGCTTGCCGTCAGTAGTAGGGAGAAAACCGCGTTTACAGTGCCCGGTCGTCCGCTTTGTCAATTTACCGTCATGCCGTTTGGGCTATGTAATGCAGCCCAAAGGTTATGTCGGTTGATGGACAAAGTCGTGCCAGCCAATCTTCGTGAAAGCGTTTTCATTTATTTGGATGATCTCCTTGTTGTGTCTTCCGATTTCGATAGTCATCTCCAAAAATTAGAGCAGGTAGCACAGTTGTTAAGTTCGGCCAACCTAACCATTAACGTGGCCAAATCGAAGTTTTGTTGTAGCGAGCTAAGGTACCTAGGTTATATCGTAGGCGAAGGTAAATTAAGACCAGACCCAGACAAGGTCCATGCCATTGACCGATATACGTACCCAAAAACTCCAAAACAAGTTCGAAGTTTCATGGGAGCCACGGGATGGTACCGTCGCTTTATTCGCGATTATGCTACTATAGCAGCACCTATTTTCGACACGCTGAAGAAAGCGAAAACTTTTGAGTTCGGTGATGAGGCTAAGAGCGCCTTCGATAAATTAAAAACAGCTCTTATTTCTAGTCCAGTCCTGGTACATCCAGATTTTTCGAAACATTTTTATGTGCAAACAGATGCTTCTAACATTGGAATTGGCGGCGTTTTGTTTCAAAAGGACGAAGAAGGTGGTGAACATCCGATCGCCTACTATTCAAAGAAACTCACGCCTGCGCAGAAGAATTATTCAGTAACTGAGCGCGAATGTCTAGCGGTGGTAATGGGGATAACGAAGTTTAGAGCCTACATCGAGCTAATGCCTTTTACAGTGATAACGGATCACTCCAGCCTGAAATGGCTAATGTCGCATAAAGACTTAACTAGTCGATTGGCGAGGTGGAGTTTGTATCTGCAAAGCTTTAGTTTCGAGATTGCGCATCGTAAAGGGGCTCAGAACGTCGTTCCCGATACATTATCACGCTACGACATGGACGAAGTAAGTTGTGAGGTAAAGGCATTAATTGACCTCGAGTCACCTGAATTTCTAAGCGAAGAGTATACGGATTTGTTAAGTACCATAACTAAAAATCACTCCCAGTTGCCTGACCTCAAGGTAATAGATGGTTTCGCTTATAAGCGTACGGTTCCATATGATGGCACACCCGATGGTGAAGATTTCGCATGGAAACTCTGGGTTCCAGCGCCTTTGACGCATTCAATTATTGCTAACGCACACCAACCTCCTCAAGTCGCTCATGGTGGTTTCACAAAAACTTTAAAGCGTATCAAGGAATATTTTTACTGGCCAAATATGAACCAACAGGTCCTCAATTTCATTAATGATTGTCAAGTCTGTAAGGAATGCAAACCAGCTCAAATGGTTCTAAGACCGCCTTTGGGGCAAGAGTCGCAAATAGTGAGGCCGTTTCAAAAAATCTATGTGGATTTCCTCGGTCCATACGTTCGTTCGAAAAAGAAAAATACCTACATCTTCATAGTCTTAGACTATTTTACAAAATTCACCCTGTTGAAAGCAATGACGAAAGCGACTGCGCGAAATGTAATCCAGTTTCTAATTTCAGAAGTTTTTCATAAATTCGGTACCCCAGAAATACTTATGTCTGACAATGGCGTGCAATTTTTAAGTAAAGAATTTGCCGAAATGATCGATAATTTTGGAATAAGACATGTACGCACTGCTAATTACGCTCCTCAAGCCAACGCTTCGGAGAGGGTCAACCAGTCCATTCTCGCGGCGATTCGGTCGTATCTCGACCAAGATCAAACCAACTGGGATCAACACTTATCTGACATTGAATGTGCCTTGCGTTCTTCGGTACACTCCTCGATAGGAATGACTCCTTATTTTGCTCTCTTCGGTCACAACATGATCACGCATGCCAGCGCATATAAAGTAGCAAAGAAACTAAATGTGCTTAGCGATCCTGAGACGTTGGTGATACCGAAGCCGGTTCGGCAAGACTTGATTCGCAACAAAATCCGCGAGCAACTACACAAAAGTCATGAACAAAATGTTAAAAGGTATGACTTGAAAAGTCGAAAAATTAAATTTCAACCTGGACAGGAGGTCTACCGACGAAACTTTCAGCTTAGTGACTTCTCTAAGCAAATTAGCGCCAAACTTTCAAAGCGTTTCCTAAAGTGTCGGATAGTGAGGGCAGTAGGTAATAGTCTGTATGAGTTGGAAGATTTAAGTGGTAAGACGATAGGAATTTTTCACGCGAAAGACTTAAAACAATAGTCAAGTTCAAATGTAGGTTGAGAGAGCGAATGGTGCCATCTTTTCCCATTTATCTCTTAAGCTGAGAAGCTTGTCGAGAGTCCCTGGGTTTGTCATGGGCACCTGAATGGCAGAAATACTCAGGTTCATGAATACCCACGAGATCGAGTCGAGCGCCCTCTAGTGTGCCAGTGCACACAATTTTTTTCATTTAGATGTGGCACCTCGGTGACGTTCGAGAACGTTCGGGCAAACAAAATGGCCATACACGGGCTTGAAAGGGAAAAATACCAACAAAAATGGTACCACTAGTTTCAGCGGGCATAAACCATTCGGTAAAATGGCGTGATCCGACACGCGCTTGAATCGGTAGCCAATCGGAATTCCGAAACAAGCGTCGGTTAACGGGATCTTGCCGACGTGTCATACGCAAGTCCAACCCAACCATTACCTACTCCCTTCGGTTATGGGCGATTCCACCGAAAAGGTAGTAAAGTTGGACAAACATCGCTAGTTTGCACATATAAATGCCCTCAAGATGCATGCGAACGCACCCTTTCCAAGTACATGTGGCAACACAGCCAAAGTACGAAAATACTAGCGAGCAAAGAAAAATACACCCCTGGGTAAACGTTGCGGTAGCAGAGTTTCGACATTAAGAAAAAGTCAGCGATTGAGCAACTGGAAGTTCGGTGATAAAATACCGTGGCGAATGGTGGTCTCGAGACTACTACAAATTCTATAACTACTTGTGCCAATGGACAGGCTTACGGCATCATACTGAAGGGCCCGATATTGAATACAAGGAGGCTAAGATCGATATTGGCGCCTTGGCTCAGAATACCATGCAAGCAACGGTAGGTAGTGTTGGACGTGGATTGGAGAAACCTTTTTTGAGAAAACAAAACATTTATTGTGATTCAAACACAGTGCAAAATAGTCTGAAAATTGCAAAATTCCATATTAAAATCATTTTATTTTCCATATAAGGTTTAAGCAAACATAAATTCAAGTCAACACGGAATCGCGGTTAATGAGTGCGCAGCCTAGCCCAGCCGGTATAAATTTACAAGTAGAACAGTAGAAGGTATTCCAATGGATAAATAAACTTGCCCACCTGGAGACTCGCGAAACAGCTCTTCTAGAATTGGAAAAAAAAACGCGACGCAGTCACAGATTTAGCACCAGTGCTAGGGAACAGCTTTGGTACCACTACCGCTCTACTGCCAGAGATTATCAATATTTATCCAGCAATTAATACTGCCACATTAACCGCGCATCAATCGTGGGTGCAACGCTTTGGCGCTGCTGCAATGCGTGGCCTCACATCCAGAAACACGACCGTGTTTCTTCAAGCACAGATACCATTGTTCCTCTATCCGTGTTTCCTACGAGACCTACGAACGATTTTCACATGTGGCCATTATATTGGGTAAAATGGTTATTCAATCAGCTAAAGCGGCAAAACCAAAGCTGCTATCGTCAACCTCAACGACAGCAACGACACCACAGCCACTGGAACACCAGCTTCACCACCCCAAACCTGCGACCATCAATGTTTGCCACCAACAGCTGCGTCAACAGAGACAACAAGGACAACAGAAGCCAGCCAGTTCCAACCACACCAGAAGAGTCCAACAACAACAAATCCAACAACACCATCGTCATCATTATCAGCAGCAGCACCATCGTCAACCCACCGAACGACAGCGCTCGACAGCAACAGCTGCAGCCCACACTACCAACGACATCACCACCACCACCATCAACAACAACGACGTCATCACCACCCCCAACGAAAATTGAAAAAAAAAATAAAACCTAAATAAAAGAAGTGAAAACATAGACATTCTAAAAGAAAATAAAAACAAACTGAAGAAAAATAAGGAAATAAGTCAAAGTGAAAGAAACAATATAAGATAAGTGAAAGAAAACCAAAATAGAAAGCAAAAATATAAAAATTAAAATTACCCAAAAATCAAAGTGAAAGAAACAATATAAGAAAAGTGAAAGAAAACTAAAATAGAAAGCAAAAATATAAAAATTAAAATTACCCAAAAATCAAAGTAAAAGAAACAATATAAGATAAGTGAAAGAAAACTAAAATAGAAAGCAAAAATATAAAAATTAAAATTACCCCAAAAATCAAAGTGAAAGAAACAATATAAGAAAAGTGTAAATTGAGAAAATCGAAACAAACTAAAATAGAAAGCAAAAATATAGAAATTAAAAATAGTCAAAGAAAAGAATAAAAGTGAAAAATAGAAACTAAAAGAAAAGTGAAACAAACTAAAATAGAAAGCAAAAATATAGAAATTAAAAATAGTCAAAAAAAAAGAATAAAAGTGAAAGATAGAAACTAAAAGAAAAGTGAAACAAACTAAAATAGAAAGCAAAAATATAGAAATTAAAAATAGTCAAAAAAAAAAAAAAGTGAAAGATAGAAACTAAAAGAAAAGTGAAACAAACTAAAATAGAAAGCAAAAATATAGAAATTAAAAATAGTCAAAAATCAAAGAAAAAAAAAACAATAAGAAAAGTGAAACAAACCAAAAGGAAAATAATATAAACAATAATAAAGATAGTAAAGAAAAAAAAAAATAAAAAAAACACTGAAAGAATTTTAAAGGTTAAAGTGACAAAGAAAAAAAAAGGGTGAAAGAAAATGCCAAGAATAGAAAGCTAGAAGCTAAAGAAAAAAAAACATATTCACCAGCACCAACAAAAACGACGATCCAGCTTCATCAACACCAACAGCAACTATACCATCCGATCTAGCGCCGACAACAAACACAGCAACAAAACACCAGATGCAACACCAACTACATCCACCATTACGGCACCCACCCCAGGTTTGCTAAACTGTGGCCTGGGATTGGTAAGAGTTTTTATAAAAAAAAAAAACAATGTACTTACATACATAGGTACAACTTTATATGCGAAATTTCTACCGCCACTTATAAGTTATAGAAACAAGAAGAGAAAAAACTTATAAATAAATTACTGCAATTCATCTTACATAATACAATGAAATACCATCAGTTTAATTATAATATTAATGATAACTTTTTTTCCTCCAACCACAAATAAGCACCCTATATTTGAATAATTACTTAAGAAACACTTGAATTAAATGCAATAATTATCTACGATGTACTTTTAAGCCGGATGTCCTAAGCATATAAAAATAATTGCTACAATTAAATGACTTACAATTTCCGACCATGTAACATTCAAGTTTTTTTCAACAGCAGCAAAATATTGCAACACTTTTTTAATGTAATTTAAAAATTTAGCTTCCTTCTGGCACATCCTTATTAACTCACATAATACAAAATTTAAAAAAAAAGGTTACCAAATATTTTTTTTAATATTAAAAGTTTTTGTAATTTTTTTATATACATAGGTAAGATTATATTTAATATGAACTTGCCACTATTTTACCGACCTGACATAAAAAGGACATTCCATCTTAAGTATATAGTTATTTTTTTTTTACTTTAACTAATTGTTGTTAAACTCGTTTATTTTGTATGATCTATAGAAGTAATACCTCTTCGAATAAGCAGTTTAAAAAAAAAAAAAAAAAAAAACCCAAATCTTTGATCATGAAAATGCACATGAATTCCTGATTTTTTTTGTTTTTATTCGAATAAAATGTATCAAAGTTTGGATAGTATTTTAGTTTTTCTATACGCCCAAAACTTTAAGGCAATTAATGCAAAGTTGAAAAGATTGAAATATTTAGTATTGCTATTTTTATCTGATTTGTTTGTTTCTATATCTCTAACATATACACACCCACTATCTCCACTATTCTAAAGATTACCAGGTATTGCAGTAGATGCGATAAAATTTAAAAATACATAAAAATAAAATTAACTTAACATAACGCGAATGTAAGAATTAAACTAACGAATAGTAAAAACAATATAAAAATAAAATTAACTTAACATAACGCGAATGTAAGAATTAAACTAACGAATAATAAAAACAATATAAAAATAAAATTAACTTAACATAACGCGAATGTAAGAATTAAACTAACGAATAGTAAAAACAATATAAAAATAAAATTAACTTAACATAACGCGAATTTAAGAAGGAAACTAACGAATAGTAAAAACAATATAAAAATAAATTTAACTTAACATAACGCGAATGTAAGAATTAAACTAACGAATAGTAAAAACAATATAAAAATAAAATTAACTCAACATAACGCGAATGTAAGAATTAAACTAACGAATAATAAAAACAATATAAAAATAAAATTAACTTAACATAACGCGAATGTAAGAATTAAACTAACAAATTGTAAAACCAATATAAAAATAAAATTAACTCAACATAACGCGAATGTAAGAATTAAACTAACGAATAATAAAAACAATATAAAAATAAAATTAACTTAACATAACGCGAATGTAAGAATTAAACTAACAAATTGTAAAACCAATATAAAAATAAAATTAGCTTAAAATAACGCGAATTTAAAATAGAACTAAAGGATAGTCAAATCAATATAAAAATAAAGGTAGCTTAAAATAACGCGAATTAAAGATAAAATACAAACTAAACTGTAACGGGATCCATTAATATATACAACAAAAAAAGATTTTTTTGCTCTCAACTACCTTTTAGCATTTAAAGTTAAGCTTCATTATATGGTATTTATAAAAGTTTCCTAGTTTAAGATGCTTAATATGTAGAAATAGCTGCCCTTACAAGGGAATTTTATTAAAAGAAAAAAAAGAAACACAGCTTTAAATGCAGTTATAATGAAAAACCTGAAAGTTTCCGGAATATTTGATAAAAGAAAAAAAAAAAAAAAATCGCATATTGTAATAGCATTAATGATTAAACTTTTTTAGTAATTAAGAAAAAAAATCTTAAGTATTCTTTTCATATCCTTAGAAATATTATCTCTTTTCATACTTTTCAATATTCGGCGGTAACACTCTACTCTTAGATTTAATATATCACTGTTTTAGTATAAGTTTAGTTATATAAAAAAAAAAGGGGAGAAAAAAATAAGTGGTTGAGTAAATTTTGATAACTATAATAAAATGTAATTTGTATACCGGTAACAAGATGAGTTGTTAATGTAGAAGGGAACAGGTGGCGTAGACGAGACAGGGAGGCGTAAGTATAGAGTTTTTGGGGTGACCTAAATATAGGCCAAAGGGTCACCATGGCTGGTCTTTTGGGGCCAGAAGGGGAGGGTTAGCCTAGGTCGGTCAGAGAACACCTGAGACCGACCCACGAGACGTGCCAACGTGGCTACAGCAAGCAACCGGTTTCTATTCGTTCTTTATTTTCAGCACGTTCGCACCATATAATCGGGTTTTTTTTTTTTATCGTTTTATGAGATTTTTTTGTTAGTTATGGTTATGGTTTTTCCGGGTTTTTTTTTTTACCAGACGGTAATTTTCTTTTCAGCTGGTACGATATGTATTCTTGTGTAGTTTCCTGCTGTCGGACCGGACTGGCAAGAACACCACCCCATCCGGCGAGCCTTAGCCGCGCTATATGCCAGCGTACCAGCGCTGCCAGAGGGACGACAGTGGTGCAATGCAAGGGCTACCTAGCCACAGGCAGCACCAACCTCAAAGAATTGAATGGTGAGGAAACATGACAATAGGTTTCACATTGTGACAAACCATTGCTAGCAAAACATTTTCAGAGCTAGCAAAGTAGCAATTGGCTGACATTACACTATGAACAACGGAAAGTAAATTCGGTGGCAGATAATTCGTCCATTGTATAAATTTGAAGAACAAAACACTTCCGTATGCCATTGAATTGTAATATTTAACGTTGAAGTACATTGGAATGTACACTTTCATCACGTATGTGGCCAAAATTCGCAAGTTTTTTGACGGTTTGTCCGTAGTTATGTACGTACGTAAAATTCGAGCAGCTTTTGTTAACCACCTAGCATGATGTATTGGTCCCAACTTGATGTTTGCTAGATCAATTGATACTGAGCGAGTTGAAATCGCGTTTGCTAATTTGAGAAGATTTCTTGCATCTGTTGAGAAAGAACGTTCATCAAAATCTGGTGATGATGGTGGCATATTTTGGAGTGAAATTATCTCAAAATTATTGACAACCTGAAAAGAAGAATTTTTTTTAATTCGTTAAATTATATAATTTATTTACTCAAAATAATCGTATTTTACTTGTATCGTATCGCAAATGCCTAAAACCGCTGCTAATCGTCCTGTTGACGTAGTTGGCCCTTTCGTGAAACTTTTTTCTAGTGTGTTGTATAAATGACGAAACGGTAACTCATTGAAATGCAGCAAACATACACTCCAATGTAATGTCCTTTGTAAATGTTGTTCGAAAAGTCTTATTATACCACTTCTAATTCCAGTGTTAACAGGTTCACCGCCAGAACAGATAGCTACCAAATTATCTAATGACAAGCCGTTTTTATCAAAAAATTCAATAAGTTTATGCGTTTTTGCTTCTGCGGTTTCTTCTTCCACAATAATATGGCCCAAAAATCTGGAATCTGGCTCTCTTACAACAACTATATGCGGTTCTTTAATTTTGCGTGTATGAATTTTATTGTTGATAAATTCGGTAACTAATGTTTCGTCTGTTCTGCCATCGAAAGCAAATGCCAATAACGTGGAAGTGTCTAATCGTTTTTTCAAGACCTCATTCCTACAACGATTGCGTTCTCTTTGAACTTTATTTTTATCGATAATTAACGTTTGATCATTTTTATCTTTTACGCTTAAATCTTTCTAAAGTGCAGATGCGAGTGCAGCCGCAGCTCTATTTGATATACCGTATCTATCGCATTCCATAGCAAAGTTTGATAAGGTTACGTTTTGCATATACGGCCCTCGAACAGCACCTGGAGCTGCCACTCCTTCTTCAAATTCAAAATCCATACTACTTGCACCCATTGATAATTCAGGTTGCCAAACCACCTCTGATCTAGTCACTTCTGTAGTTGTTACTGTTGTTAAACTTGGTTGTGGTAGCGTTTGAAGAAATTCAGTAATAGTGACATTTCTATCTGTCATCTGGTCCACAAAAAATGTTTTCATGAATAGTGGTAGTGGTGTATTTTGACATCTGCAATCCGTTGTTAATAAATTGCAATTACATGTTGAAACCCAAAACAAATTTCCTAGCAAACCACGAAAATCAACAAGAACATCGGGTGATTTGGATTTGTTTTTTGATGCTTCTCTATATTGAGCCATGAATCGGTCTAATTTGTTGCAAATGGATTTTCTCTGAATAATTGGCGTCGGAAGATTATTCCAAATTTCAACAATTTTATCCGCCACATGACGAGTAATTGATTGGAATGAAATGTGTGGGTTGTCTTCGAAATAGTGCTCTTGCATGAAAAAATAATGTAACAAAATATCGCCATACGTCGGTAGACGTTCAACGTTCAATTCTTTCGCTTCACCAAATAAAGTTTTATCATGCTGCAATATTGAAGTTATTTTACGGTCCAGCTCGGGTTGTGATGATGACGGTGAGGTTTCCATGATATAGCTTGTATTCTGAAATGTAATATTAAAAATAAAATATTAAAAATAAAAAAATTTCATATTAAAAATTTCATACATACAAAATATTAAAAATTTCATACATTCATATTTTATAATTGAGAAAAAAATCTATTTACGAAAGTCCGCACAGCTTTTTTTCAGAATTTGTATATGCTGTAGTGGAGAAAAAGTCTTGAAATTACATGTATTTTACGAATTTCGCTGAGCCAGACCTCCAAAAAATTCGTCCATACAAATTGACCCGCCCTAATATATATATATATGTATATATTTACATATATATAGTTCATATATATGAACAATTTAGCTCATTGAGGAAATTTAAAGAATATTTATGTATATTTATATAATAACAATTACGTATTAAACCTGCAAAATAATTAATATTTTCAGTAGAAATTGAATAACTAAGGTCTGCTTATCCTAAGCATTCTATTTTTTAAAACTGTTTAGCTTAATTTCTTATATGGATTATATATAATTTATAAGCTATAGATATTTCTTAATTTTAGAATATTCTATTTTTAATACACAACGCAATAAAGATATGGTGCACATGTATATTGTGTTAGTGTTATGATATAAATTGATATAAATTTTTTATATTAATCAATAATGAAATAATTTAAATAAATTACTTTAATTATATGTATTTTTGATATGGTAACACTTTTGCTTAAAAGAAATAGTTTCAGTAATATATAAAAAATGTAATAAATTGTTATAAGCTTTAACAAAAATAATTCTAATTTCATATGCCAACTGTAGCTATACGATTAGAATTCACAACACCTACATAAAATTTCCGGCTAACTGCGCCAACAACAATTACCAAGGAAATCTACAAACAAGGACGCACAGAGAAGAACAAGATCAGAGCGGAACTTTTAAAACTTTTTGATTTCATCCTTCATGTAGGACGGGCTGCAGTATGAGCTTTCGCACATCCTACATATCCGTCCGACCTGTCAAATCCATCCTACATGTAGCATATTCCGAAACCCCCTATTAGCATGAAAATTCTTATATAGCAGTAAGGCGGTCCGTGGCAGGACAACGTCTTCCATTTATATTTTATATATAGGTTTTCGCTTCGGTCGGCAGTCCTCTCACTGCTATACTTTTTTCTAATTTAACTTTTACTTTATTTTTACTTTACTAATGCTTTCATTAGCAACTGATAATGACTTCTGTTTTAGCATACGCAAGTATTTGCAGTAGAAGGCAGAACCAAGGCTCATTTATAAGGTTGTGGCACTTGAGAGCGAGCCCGGTCGAACGTCAGAATGGATGAAACAAAATGAAGAAAATGAATGCTTAGAACAAGGAAAAGTGACAGCACAGTGACAGTTCAAGCAAAGGCCGGAAAAAGAGTGCATTTCTCTTAAGTGCCCCAACCTTATAAATTAACCTTGGGCAGAACTATACAGTTTTTTTTCATTTGCCGTGATAGCTACCGATAATTACTGTAATTGATGAGAGCAAGTTGCGTATGCATTTGATCCGAGAGAGAGAGAGTTAAAAAATTACTTTTTCTCTGAGCAATAAGCAACGGTTTTACGCTATTTATTTGCTTAATTCTGCTACAAGTGATGTGCCTAGCTAAAAGTTTTTGGTGGAATTAAAGAAGCAAATACATTTGTGCAGCCCTTTAATATGTATGCAGTAATTTTGTTTTGAACGTACCGGCCTTACGGAATGACCATCTGCGATTTTGGTAACATTTTGCAAGGAGCATCACTGACAGAAATAAAAAACGTAATTTGGAGGAAAGAAGTTTGGCGTAATTTTTGGCAGAGTTACAGGGTGGACGTCGAAAATGGATTTATACTTAAATTCATATCTCAAATACATCTTAACGAGGTGTTAAGTTTGAACTACCGTTGGAAAGCTAATTAATTGGACTTTAATCAAAAAATAATTTTGGCAAATTTTGGTGTTTGGAGGTTCCATCTATTGTGGTTACGTTATTAATTTCGATGTAGAGGTTCGAGGAACACCATTTAAAAAATTTAATAATAATATTTCCTAAAAGCGCCAAAATAACCTTCTAAACGGAGACGCAATGGGTTGATTAGATATGACCATTTTAACATTTTAGCAAACGAATTTCTTAACCAAGTTTTAAGTTTTAACTGCCGTTAGACAAGTAATTGAACGAATTTAAATCATAAAATAGTTTTGGAAAAGTTTTAGTGGTTTTCGTTGTTGGTTCCATACTTTGCGGTAAGGTAATTGATTTTGAAGAAGGGGCTCGCAGAACAAAATTTAAGAAGTAAAAAGAATTCTGAAAGCTGGTAAAATTACCTTTTCAACAATATAAAAATTAGGGGTTTGCTATCCGAGAAACTGGAATTTTATGCACTCAATCCAGCCAAAAGGTTCGCTTTACCAGCCGACTCAGTAAAGATTTAGTCATATTTTCAAACAGTTGGAATCGATTACAATATGTCTGATTATTTACTATTTTAACAAATTTCCAACAATTTTTGATCACTTTGAGACAGAGAAGAAACTTTTTTCGAATGAAAGTTTCGTTCAGAAACTTTTCACATTTTAAAATTGTAATACAGTGATTCCTTGCCTCGATGCGTAGTTTTTTGTAATCAGTATTCTTGTGGGAACACCAATTCTGAAAGGCTGACTTCTGAAAAAGACATGACTGCAATCCTACAAGTCTCATCAAACCATGCGTGATCTTTTGATTTAATGTTTATCATTAGGGCTAGGAATCTTATGCAAATGCATATTTTTACTGGGCATCTCAAAATGGAAATGGTTAAGTTATCTTTACGAATCATGAAATTTCATATTTTTGCTTAATTTGCAATAAATGCATGATTTTGCATATTTTATAATAAATGGATGTGATTTTTTGCATATTTTTGCTTTTTTGGATTTGCAACAATTTAAATTTAGTGCGACATTTTTTGAGAAAAGATAAGTTTTATGTTCACTTCATATTTTTGTTGTTTCCCAACAGTAAAATTTGTAAGCGCTTTGTCTGTATGCAGATTGAAAGTGCTTTCTTCTCATTACAAATAGTGCTGATTATAAAGCGCTGTATTGCTAGCAATTTCCGAAGCTATTGGGTAGCACTTAAGTAAAAACACAAACAGTAAAATAAAAAAGAAAGAAGGTGGAATTAATTTATTCTGAAAAACAGCATTTCTGGAAAAAAAAAACACGCAAATAACAAAAGCACAAGATGCATCGCATTAAGACTTTCTGTTAAAAATGCAATTACTTTAAAATAATGCATATTTTTTTAAAAAGTGAATTATGTAATTAGTGTCCCACCGAAACCGGAATTTTGGCCGAAACCAAAACCGAATATTCGGCCATTTTATAATATTCGGCCGAAACCGAAACTGGTTATTAATATGAAAATTTAAGTTTTTACAAATTATTTTTTTTTATTGATAGGAAACAAAGGTACTACTAGTACAAAAAAGTATTATTTGTATATTGAAGTTTGTAATAATTAATTTAAGTTTACTATAATAATAAATGAGATCATTTTTTATTTTATTTTTTATTATACACTTCCGTACACACTCAAAATAGTATTGACCTACTCTGTACATTTTTTTAGAACTAAAAAACAAAGTATTTCTTTTTTTTTAAAGGCTTCCCCAGACAAAATATTCGACAGGAAAACGGCATTATATCAGCATAATTGTGGCAAATGAGCAGAGTTCTGGCAGTATGTTGAAATGTGGTGGCAGCCAGTTTACTTTTTATCAAAAAAGGCTGCCAGAAAGTAGCAGCATGAAGGCATGGAAAAGTCAGTAGAAGGCAGTGTGTCGAAATTCGGCATTGTATTGGACGGCAACTGAAATGTTCAAGCAGCTCAAACATTTTTGTTTTTTCAGCAGCAGCCTTCCTACGCACTATAATGGCAGGCATATGAACTCTGTTGAATAAAATCATTATTTTGGCATTGAACTGAAATATTTAGGCAGGCTTAAAAGTTTTGTATTCTACAGAACAGAATGCTTTCGCCCTATACTGGCAGGCACATGAACTCTGTTAAAAATAAGCATTGTATTGGCATCCAATTGAAATGGTATAGCAGCTTAAAAATGTTTTGCTTTCTAGACAACAGAATTATCTCGTCTTATACTGGAAGACGCTTTTATTCTGTCTAACTCTTCTGAGCTCTAACTTTTTACTGGCTATAACTTGAAATGTTGAAAACCTTTTCACATGTAACATGTGAACTTGACAGTTTTTTTTTTGCAGGTCTGTAACAGTTGTTGCAATGCGGCGTACAAATAGCGGAATTTATTTTTATGAAATATTTTTTAAAGACATAAGAGGAGATGGGCGTTTCAGGGCATATGGATGGAATCAATCAATTCCAACAAACTGCTTAATGCAGAACTGCTTAGTTTGTGTCGTAAAACGTATGCTAGAATTGAGGTGAAGACTTCAGATGTTGATAACGGAGATCCTAGAACAAATCTATCTTTTCCAGCAATCGGATCTTCACTATACTCGTCTGATGCACAATTTTTTGATTCTGGGAAGGATGAGTGACCAGGGAATTCATCATCTCAATTAAAAACTTTAACTGATTATATGGTACAAACATTTCTCTGTCAAATTTCGTTAAGGAAATCTGCTTATTTTTTGCGTGTTGGACTATGTTTTTATAGTGCAATAATTTTAAAACTCACCATTCGTTTCAATAAAACTGTTCGCACACGTAGTCTCGGTATTGTTAGTGGCATTGCTATTATACCCACAGGAGTGAATTTCCTTCTTCGTTTGGGTTTGTTTATACCTGATATACTTGAGATAAACTTTAAAAAGAAAATGTAGAAATTTACGTTTGAAAAATCTGAAAAAAAAAGTTTAAAAGAACTTCAACAAAAAAGCCATTATATCTCCTTCAAACAAAGCGTGTAAAGAAACAGTTGTGAAAACTTGAACGAAATGGCTATTGTTCCCCTTTTGGTTAATTTGGCACGTGAACCAACGAGTATAAATTATACCAAGAGATTGCTTCATCCAGCGTTCCAACTTCTTTCCAGACTATCAGCCATCCACCGACAGAAAAACCAAAACAATGACAACCAACGAGTTTTTGTACTCGTTATTGACGCATTGCTGTGAGTAAGAAGAAGTAAACATGAAAATGAATACAAGTAACGAAAGGAGAAGAAAACAATATTATAAGTATGTATGTGAATGAAAATGTAACTTCTATTTGCCACAACTTTTACAGCTTATTTTTTTGTGTTAATTTTTGGGATCTTCTTGTGTTTGACGAATTGATGATGTTTCTAGCTGGACACTGTTGTTGCGATTTTATTCTAGCTAGATTTTGGTTGCATCTGCAAATAATAATTTTTTTCATTAGCCGAATAAAAAGACGGAATTCTGATTCGGCTAAAGAAATAATTATTCTTTAATAAGGAGTTGCAAATATGTTTTTTTTTCATGAAGAGAAGAAAATTGCTTGTTACCCATTTGCTTTAATGTTGTTGAAATTGTTTTTATGTAGGTATTTTATTAAAAGATACCAAAGTTGCAAGCAGTCATGATTTTATTTTAAGAAATTTATTTAAGAAAATGATTTTATTTTTTATTAAAATGTCAATTTTACGACAAAACCATTGATCGTAGATGCATGTATATATATATATATATAGTATAGAATAGTATAGATATATATTAATATTATATTTATTATTATATACACATATACTTATAATTTTATTAGTATTCTTATTAGGTTACCTTAAACCACCAACAAAAATATACCTATCTGCCCAATCAGAAAACCCTGCAAGTATAATCAAAAGTATATTTTGATTCAATTGGAAAATATTTAAGAATTCCATTTCGTTATATTAAGATATTTATTTCAGATAGATTTTATGTTGAAATGTATATAACTAATCCGAGTAAAACAATTTCATTTAGAACATTTTATTTTTTTATATATTTTTATATTCTTTGTTTATCACGTAATTAAAATGCAATGATAAAATTTTTAACATTTATTAGAATAATTTTGTACAAATGTAATATTGTGACGAAATTTGTTGTGAGCATTTTTATCATGCATTTCTTAATTGGTTGGTTTTAAGCATTTTAAACATTTTAAAAATAAACAGTTTTAAACATAATATATATATACAGTTTTAAACATTCATAATATATATGAATTATTTCATATATATTACTTTTGAGTAAAATTTCATGTGAGTATAATTTATATAATTGTATAATAGCATATATTGAAACGATGTTATTTTTTTTTATTAAATATTTACAAGTTATTAGTTTATTTTATGAAGTTGAAGGTATTTATTTAATACAATATGTGACTATTGTCTTCTGTACATGCTTTTATTGGGTAAATTTTGATGACCTGTTTTTGGTTTTTAAAGCATTATTAAAGCACAAGAGGTTTTCATATTTTTATGTTTTTGTTCAATGTAAAAAGTGAACATTTCTGTATTTTATTACTATGTTTAGAGGTCAGTTATATGTAAATGCAGACGTATTAACCTCGTATGTGATTATTGCCATTATTTTAAAAGTTTGAAGAATACGATACTTTTGCATCATCGGGAGAATTAAATGGCAAGTATCATAGATCCGTATGGTTGATCAATGGATTTAATTGATGCGATAAATGCCAATTTTCACAGTTCTGTAAGGTTGATCAATGAATTTAATTTAATAATGATAATTTAATAATAATTAATTTAATAATGATAAAACTACATATCAGATAAGGACGATTCATGCATTAAAATGAGCACCAGGTCCTCGTCCTTAAGAAGGGATACTCCTTTGTCCAAATGCCGTTTGCTCTATCTCTTGTAGTTTAGGAGTTGTAGAACACTTTTTGGAGTGGAAGCTGGCCAAAAACATGTGCTTTTTCCATCATAACTCCCAAACCATACATCCTAAAGGACGATTTATACACCAAATTGTTTCTAATACATATATACACAAGACTGCATATTCAGAAAAAAGTTTTCTGGAATTTGATTTTTTTTCAAGAATCTTAGTTAAAATTTTTTACATGAATCATAGTTTTTGACGTGGTTTTTTGCGATTTTTTTGATTTTTTAGCCATAACTTCTAAACCATACATCATAAAAGAACGATTTATGCATTAAAATGTTCCTTAAGCTACTGCCCACAAGACTGTATCCTTAAAATAATTTTAAAAATTAGATTTCATGTTAATTTCATGTGCCCTTTTTTGTCAATTTTTATTTTTTTTATTTATTTTCTAAAATAAAAACTACATATCAGATAAGGACGATTCATGCATTAAAATAAGCACCAGGTCCTCGTCCTTAAGAAGGGATACTCCTTTGTCCAAATGCCGTTTGCTCTATCTCTTGTAGTTTAGGAGTTGTAGAACACTTTTTGGAGTGGAAGCTGGCCAAAAACATGTGCTTTTTCCGTCATAACTAATACATATATACACAAGACTGCATATTCAGAAAAAAGTTTTCTGGAATTTGATTTTTTTTCAAGAATCTTAGTTAAAATTTTTTACATGAATCATAGTTTTTGACGTGGTTTTTTGCGATTTTTTTGATTTTTTAGCCATAACTTCTAAACCATACATCATAAAAGAACGATTTATGCATCAAAATGTTCCTTAAGCTACTGCCCACAAGGACGATTTATACACCAAATTGTTTCTAATACATATATACATATATACATTTCTAATACATATAGAAAAAATATGTATTAGAAACAATTTGGTGTATAAATCGTCCTTGTAGGATGTATGGTTTGGGAGTTATGACGGAAAAAGCACATGTTTTTGGCCAGCTTCCACTCCAAAAAGTGTTCTACAACTCCTAAACTACAAGAGATAGAGCAAACGGCATTTGGACAAAGGAGTATCCCTTCTTAAGGACGAGGACCTGGTGCTTATTTTAATGCATGAATCGTCCTTATCTGATATGTAGTTTTTATTTTAGAAAATAAATAAAAAAAATAAAAATTGACAAAAAAGGACACCTGAAATCGTCCTTGTAGGATGTATGGTTTGGGAGTTATGACGGAAAAAGCACATGTTTTTGGCCAGCTACCACTCCAAAAAGTGTTCTACAACTCCTAAACTACAAGAGATAGAGCAAACGGCATTTGGACAAAGGAGTATCCCTTCTTAAGGACGAGGGCCTGGTGCTCATTTTAATACATGAATCGTCCTTATCTGATATGTAGTTTTTATTTTAGAAAATAAATAAAAAAAATAAAAATTGACAAAAAAGGGCACATGAAATTAACATGAAATCTAATTTTTAAAATTATTTTAAGGATACAGTCTTGTGGGCAGTAGCTTAAGGAACATATTGATGCATAAATCGTCCTTTTATGATGTATGGTTTAGAAGTTATGGCTAAAAAATCAAAAAAATCGCAAAAAACCACGTCAAAAATTATGATTCATGTAAAAAATTTTAACTAAGATTCTTGAAAAAAAATCAAATTCCAGAAAACTTTTTTCTGAATATGCAGTCTTGTATATATGTATTAGAAACAATTTGGTGTATAAATCGTCCTTGTAGGATGTATGGTTTTGGAGTTATGACGGAAAAAGCACATGTTTTTGGCCAGCTTCCACTCCAAAAAGTGTTCTACAACTCCTAAACTACAAGAGATAGAGCAAACGGCATTTGGACAAAGGAGTATCCCTTCTTAAGGACGAGGACCTGGTGCTCATTTTAATGCATGAATCGTCCTTATCTGATATGTAGTTTTTATTTTAGAAAATAAATAAAAAAAATAAAAATTGACAAAAAAGGGCACATGAAATTAACATGAAATCTAATTTTTAAAATTATTTTAAGGATACAGTCTTGTGGGCAGTAGCTTAAGGAACATATTGATGCATAAATCGTCCTTTTATGATGTATGGTTTAGAAGTTATGGCTAAAAAATCAAAAAAATCGCAAAAAACCACGTCAAAAACTATGATTCATGTAAAAAATTTTAACTAAGATTCTTGAAAAAAAATCAAATTCCAAAAAACTTTTTTCTGAATATGCAGTCTTGTGTATATATGTATTAGAAACAATTTGGTGTATAAATCGTCCTTGTAGGATGTATGGTTTGGGAGTTATGACGGAAAAAGCACATGTTTTTGGCCAGCTTCCACTCCAAAAAGTGTTCTACAACTCCTAAACTACAAGAGATAGAGCAAACGGCATTTGGACAAAGGAGTATCCCTTCTTAAGGACGAGGACCTGGTGCTCATTTTAATGCATGAATCGTCCTTATCTGATATGTAGTTTTTATTTTAGAAAATAAATAAAAAAAATAAAAATTGACAAAAAAGGGCACATGAAATTAACATGAAATCTAATTTTTAAAATTATTTTAAGGATACAGTCTTGTGAACAGGAGCTTAAGGAACATTTTGATGCATAAATCGTCCTTTTATGATGTATGGTTTAGAAGTTATGGCTAAAAAATCAAAAAAATCGCAAAAAACCACGTCAAAAACTATGATTCATGTAAAAAATTTTAACTAAGATTCTTGAAAAAAAATCAAATTCCAGAAAACTTTTTTCTGAATATGCAGTCTTGTGTATATATGTATTAGAAACAATTTGGTGTATAAATCGTCCTTGTAGGATGTATGGTTTGGGAGTTATGACGGAAAAAGCACATGTTTTTGGCCAGCTTCCACTCCAAAAAGTGTTCTACAACTCCTAAACTACAAGAGATAGAGCAAACGGCATTTGGACAAAGGAGTATCCCTTCTTAAGGACGAGGACCTGGTGCTCATTTTAATGCATGAATCGTCCTTATCTGATATGTAGTTTTTATTTTAGAAAATAAATAAAAAAAATAAAAATTGACAAAAAAGGGCACATGAAATTAACATGAAATCTAATTTTTAAAATTATTTTAAGGATACAGTCTTGTGAACAGTAGCTTAAGGAACATTTTTATGCATAAATCGTCCTTTTATGATGTATGGTTTAGAAGTTATGGCTAAAAAATCAAAAAAATCGCAAAAAACCACGTCAAAAACTATAATTCATGTAAAAAATTTTAACTAAGATTCTTGAAAAAAAATCAAATTCCAGAAAACTTTTTTCTGAATATGCAGTCTTGTATATATGTATTAGAAACAATTTGGTGTATAAATCGTCCTTGTAGGATGTATGGTTTTGGAGTTATGACGGAAAAAGCACATGTTTTTGGCCAGCTTCCACTCCAAAAAGTGTTCTACAACTCCTAAACTACAAGAGATAGAGCAAACGGCATTTGGACAAAGGAGTATCCCTTCTTAAGGACGAGGACCTGGTGCTCATTTTAATGCATGAATCGTCCTTATCTGATATGTAGTTTTTATTTTAGAAAATAAATAAAAAAAATAAAAATTGACAAAAAAGGGCACATGAAATTAACATGAAATCTAATTTTTAAAATTATTTTAAGGATACAGTCTTGTGGGCAGTAGCTTAAGGAACATTTTGATGCATAAATCGTTCTTTTATGATGTATGGTTTAGAAGTTATGGCTAAAAAATCAAAAAAATCGCAAAAAACCACGTCAAAAACTATGATTCATGTAAAAAATTTTAACTAAGATTCTTGAAAAAAAATCAAATTCCAGAAAACTTTTTTCTGAATATGCAGTCTTGTGTATATATGTATTAGAAACAATTTGGTGTATAAATCGTCCTTGTAGGATGTATGGTTTGGGAGTTATGACGGAAAAAGCACATGTTTTTGGCCAGCTTCCACTCCAAAAAGTGTTCTACAACTCCTAAACTACAAGAGATAGAGCAAACGGCATTTGGACAAAGGAGTATCCCTTCTTAAGGACGAGGACCTGGTGCTCATTTTAATGCATGAATCGTCCTTATCTGATATGTAGTTTTTATTTTAGAAAATAAATAAAAAAAATAAAAATTGACAAAAAAGGGCACATGAAATTAACATGAAATCTAATTTTTAAAATTATTTTAAGGATACAGTCTTGTGAACAGTAGCTTAAGGAACATTTTGATGCATAAATCGTCCTTTTATGATGTATGGTTTAGAAGTTATGGCTAAAAAATCAAAAAAATCGCAAAAAACCACGTCAAAAACTATGATTCATGTAAAAAATTTTAACTAAGATTCTTGAAAAAAAATCAAATTCCAGAAAACTTTTTTCTGAATATGCAGTCTTGTGTATATATGTATTAGAAACAATTTGGTGTATAAATCGTCCTTGTAGGATGTATGGTTTTGGAGTTATGACGGAAAAAGCACATGTTTTTGGCCAGCTTCCACTCCAAAAAGTGTTCTACAACTCCTAAACTACAAGAGATAGAGCAAACGGCATTTGGACAAAGGAGTATCCCTTCTTAAGGACGAGGACCTGGTGCTCATTTTAATGCATGAATCGTCCTTATCTGATATGTAGTTTTTATTTTAGAAAATAAATAAAAAAAATAAAAATTGACAAAAAAGGGCACATGAAATTAACATGAAATCTAATTTTTAAAATTATTTTAAGGATACAGTCTTGTGGGCAGTAGCTTAAGGAACATTTTGATGCATAAATCGTTCTTTTATGATGTATGGTTTAGAAGTTATGGCTAAAAAATCAAAAAAATCGCAAAAAACCACGTCAAAAACTATGATTCATGTAAAAAATTTTAACTAAGATTCTTGAAAAAAAATCAAATTCCAGAAAACTTTTTTCTGAATATGCAGTCTTGTGTATATATGTATTAGAAACAATTTGGTGTATAAATCGTCCTTGTAGGATGTATGGTTTGGGAGTTATGACGGAAAAAGCACATGTTTTTGGCCAGCTTCCACTCCAAAAAGTGTTCTACAACTCCTAAACTACAAGAGATAGAGCAAACGGCATTTGGACAAAGGAGTATCCCTTCTTAAGGACGAGGACCTGGTGCTCATTTTAATGCATGAATCGTCCTTATCTGATATGTAGTTTTTATTTTAGAAAATAAATAAAAAAAATAAAAATTGACAAAAAAGGGCACATGAAATTAACATGAAATCTAATTTTTAAAATTATTTTAAGGATACAGTCTTGTGAACAGTAGCTTAAGGAACATTTTGATGCATAAATCGTCCTTTTATGATGTATGGTTTAGAAGTTATGGCTAAAAAATCAAAAAAATCGCAAAAAACCACGTCAAAAACTATGATTCATGTAAAAAATTTTAACTAAGATTCTTGAAAAAAAATCAAATTCCAGAAAACTTTTTTCTGAATATGCAGTCTTGTGTATATATGTATTAGAAACAATTTGGTGTATAAATCGTCCTTGTAGGATGTATGGTTTTGGAGTTATGACGGAAAAAGCACATGTTTTTGGCCAGCTTCCACTCCAAAAAGTGTTCTACAACTCCTAAACTACAAGAGATAGAGCAAACGGCATTTGGACAAAGGAGTATCCCTTCTTAAGGACGAGGACCTGGTGCTCATTTTAATGCATGAATCGTCCTTATCTGATATGTAGTTTTTATTTTAGAAAATAAATAAAAAAAATAAAAATTGACAAAAAAGGGCACATGAAATTAACATGAAATCTAATTTTTAAAATTATTTTAAGGATACAGTCTTGTGGGCAGTAGCTTAAGGAACATTTTGATGCATAAATCGTTCTTTTATGATGTATGGTTTAGAAGTTATGGCTAAAAAATCAAAAAAATCTTAAAAAACCACGTCAAAAACTATGATTCATGTAAAAAATTTTAACTAAGATTCTTGAAGAAAAATCAAATTCCAGAAAACTTTTTTTTGAATATGCAGTCATGTGTATATATGTATTAGAAACAATTTGGTGTATAAATCGTCCTTGTAGGATGTATGGTTTGGGAGTTATGACGGAAAAAGCACATGTTTTTGGCCAGCTTCCACTCCAAAAAGTGTTCTACAACTCCTAAACTACAAGAGATAGAGCAAACGGCATCTGGACAAAGGAGTATCCCTTCTTAAGGACGAGGACCTGGTGCTCATTTTAATGCATGAATCGTCCTTATCTGATATGTAGTTTTTATTTTAGAAAATAAATAAAAAAAATAAAAATTGACAAAAAAGGGCACATGAAATTAACATGAAATCTAATTTTTAAAATTATTTTAAGGATACAGTCTTGTGAACAGTAGCTTAAGGAACATTTTGATGCATAAATCGTCCTTTTATGATGTATGGTTTAGAAGTTATGGCTAAAAAATCAAAAAAATCGCAAAAAACCACGTCAAAAACTATGATTCATGTAAAAAATTTTAACTAAGATTCTTGAAGAAAAATCAAATTCCAGAAAACTTTTTTTTGAATATGCAGTCATGTGTATATATGTATTAGAAACAATTTGGTGTATAAATCGTCCTTGTAGGATGTATGGTTTGGGAGTTATGACGGAAAAAGCACATGTTTTTGGCCAGCTTCCACTCCAAAAAGTGTTCTACAACTCCTAAACTACAAGAGATAGAGCAAACGGCATTTGGACAAAAGAGTATCCCTTCTTAAGGACGAGGACCTGGTGCTTATTTTAATGCATGAATCGTCCTTATCTGATATGTAGTTTTTATTTTAGAAAATAAATAAAAAAAATAAAAATTGACAAAAAAGGGCACATGAAATTAACATGAAATCTAATTTTTAAAATTATTTTAAGGATATAGTCTTGTGGGCAGTAGCTTAAGGAACATTTTGATGCATAAATCGTCCTTTTATGATGTATGGTTTAGAAGTTATGGCTAAAAAATCAAAAAAATCGCAAAAAACCTCGTCAAAAACTATGATTCATGTAAAAAATTTTAACTAAGATTCTTGAAGAAAAATCAAATTCCAGAAAACTTTTTTCTGAATATGCAGTCTTGTGTATATATGTATTAGAAACAATTTGGTGTATAAATCGTCCTTGTAGGATGTATGGTTTGGGAGTTATGACGGAAAAAGCACATGTTTTTGGCCAGCTTCCACTCCAAAAAGTGTTCTACAACTCCTAAACTACAAGAGATAGAGCAAACGGCATTTGGACAAAGGAGTATCCCTTCTTAAGGACGAGGACCTGGTGCTCATTTTAATGCATGAATCGTCCTTATCTGATATGTAGTTTTTATTTTAGAAAATAAATAAAAAAAATAAAAATTGACAAAAAAGGGCACATGAAATTAACATGAAATCTAATTTTTAAAATTATTTTAAGGATACAGTCTTGTGGGCAGTAGCTTAAGGAACATATTGATGCATAAATCGTCCTTTTATGATGTATGGTTTAGAAGTTATGGCTAAAAAATCAAAAAAATCGCAAAAAACCACGTCAAAAACTATGATTCATGTAAAAAATTTTAACTAAGATTCTTGAAAAAAAATCAAATTCCAGAAAACTTTTTTCTGAATATGCAGTCTTGTGTATATATGTATTAGAAACAATTTGGTGTATAAATCGTCCTTGTAGGATGTATGGTTTGGGAGTTATGACGGAAAAAGCACATGTTTTTGGCCAGCTACCACTCCAAAAAGTGTTCTACAACTCCTAAACTACAAGAGATAGAGCAAACGGCATTTGGACAAAGGAGTATCCCTTCTTAAGGACGAGGACCTGGTGCTCATTTTAATGCATGAATCGTCCTTATCTGATATGTAGTTTTTATTTTAGAAAATAAATAAAAAAAATAAAAATTGACAAAAAAGGGCACATGAAATTAACATGAAATCTAATTTTTAAAATTATTTTAAGGATACAGTCTTGTGGGCAGTAGCTTAAGGAACATTTTGATGCATAAATCGTTCTTTTATGATGTATGGTTTAGAAGTTATGGCTAAAAAATCAAAAAAATCGCAAAAAACCACGTCAAAAACTATGATTCATGTAAAAAATTTTAACTAAGATTCTTGAAAAAAAATCAAATTCCAGAAAACTTTTTTCTGAATATGCAGTCTTGTGTATATATGTATTAGAAACAATTTGGTGTATAAATCGTCCTTGTAGGATGTATGGTTTGGGAGTTATGACGGAAAAAGCACATGTTTTTGGCCAGCTACCACTCCAAAAAGTGTTCTACAACTCCTAAACTACAAGAGATAGAGCAAACGGCATTTGGACAAAGGAGTATCCCTTCTTAAGGACGAGGACCTGGTGCTCATTTTAATGCATGAATCGTCCTTATCTGATATGTAGTTTTTATTTTAGAAAATAAATAAAAAAAATAAAAATTGACAAAAAAGGGCACATGAAATTAACATGAAATCTAATTTTTAAAATTATTTTAAGGATACAGTCTTGTGGGCAGTAGCTTAAGGAACATATTGATGCATAAATCGTCCTTTTATGATGTATGGTTTAGAAGTTATGGCTAAAAAATCAAAAAAATCGCAAAAAACCACGTCAAAAACTATGATTCATGTAAAAAATTTTAACTAAGATTCTTGAAAAAAAATCAAATTCCAGAAAACTTTTTTCTGAATATGCAGTCTTGTGTATATATGTATTAGAAACAATTTGGTGTATAAATCGTCCTTGTAGGATGTATGGTTTGGGAGTTATGACGGAAAAAGCACATGTTTTTGGCCAGCTTCCACTCCAAAAAGTGTTCTACAACTCCTAAACTACAAGAGATAGAGCAAACGGCATTTGGACAAAGGAGTATCCCTTCTTAAGGACGAGGACCTGGTGCTCATTTTAATGCATGAATCGTCCTTATCTGATATGTAGTTTTTATTTTAGAAAATAAATAAAAAAAATAAAAATTGACAAAAAAGGGCACATGAAATTAACATGAAATCTAATTTTTAAAATTATTTTAAGGATACAGTCTTGTGGGCAGTAGCTTAAGGAACATTTTGATGCATAAATCGTTCTTTTATGATGTATGGTTTAGAAGTTATGGCTAAAAAATCAAAAAAATCGCAAAAAACCACGTCAAAAACTATGATTCATGTAAAAAATTTTAACTAAGATTCTTGAAAAAAAATCAAATTCCAGAAAACTTTTTTCTGAATATGCAGTCTTGTGTATATATGTATTAGAAACAATTTGGTGTATAAATCGTCCTTGTAGGATGTATGGTTTGGGAGTTATGACGGAAAAAGCACATGTTTTTGGCCAGCTACCACTCCAAAAAGTGTTCTACAACTCCTAAACTACAAGAGATAGAGCAAACGGCATTTGGACAAAGGAGTATCCCTTCTTAAGGACGAGGACCTGGTGCTCATTTTAATGCATGAATCGTCCTTATCTGATATGTAGTTTTTATTTTAGAAAATAAATAAAAAAAATAAAAATTGACAAAAAAGGGCACATGAAATTAACATGAAATCTAATTTTTAAAATTATTTTAAGGATACAGTCTTGTGGGCAGTAGCTTAAGGAACATATTGATGCATAAATCGTCCTTTTATGATGTATGGTTTAGAAGTTATGGCTAAAAAATCAAAAAAATCGCAAAAAACCACGTCAAAAACTATGATTCATGTAAAAAATTTTAACTAAGATTCTTGAAAAAAAATCAAATTCCAGAAAACTTTTTTCTGAATATGCAGTCTTGTGTATATATGTATTAGAAACAATTTGGTGTATAAATCGTCCTTGTAGGATGTATGGTTTGGGAGTTATGACGGAAAAAGCACATGTTTTTGGCCAGCTTCCACTCCAAAAAGTGTTCTACAACTCCTAAACTACAAGAGATAGAGCAAACGGCATTTGGACAAAGGAGTATCCCTTCTTAAGGACGAGGACCTGGTGCTCATTTTAATGCATGAATCGTCCTTATCTGATATGTAGTTTTTATTTTAGAAAATAAATAAAAAAAATAAAAATTGACAAAAAAGGGCACATGAAATTAACATGAAATCTAATTTTTAAAATTATTTTAAGGATACAGTCTTGTGGGCAGTAGCTTAAGGAACATTTTGATGCATAAATCGTTCTTTTATGATGTATGGTTTAGAAGTTATGGCTAAAAAATCAAAAAAATCGCAAAAAACCACGTCAAAAACTATGATTCATGTAAAAAATTTTAACTAAGATTCTTGAAAAAAAATCAAATTCCAGAAAACTTTTTTCTGAATATGCAGTCTTGTGTATATATGTATTAGAAACAATTTGGTGTATAAATCGTCCTTGTAGGATGTATGGTTTGGGAGTTATGACGGAAAAAGCACATGTTTTTGGCCAGCTTCCACTCCAAAAAGTGTTCTACAACTCCTAAACTACAAGAGATAGAGCAAACGGCATTTGGACAAAGGAGTATCCCTTCTTAAGGACGAGGACCTGGTGCTCATTTTAATGCATGAATCGTCCTTATCTGATATGTAGTTTTTATTTTAGAAAATAAATAAAAAAAATAAAAATTGACAAAAAAGGGCACATGAAATTAACATGAAATCTAATTTTTAAAATTATTTTAAGGATACAGTCTTGTGGGCAGTAGCTTAAGGAACATTTTGATGCATAAATCGTTCTTTTATGATGTATGGTTTAGAAGTTATGGCTAAAAAATCAAAAAAATCGCAAAAAACCACGTCAAAAACTATGATTCATGTAAAAAATTTTAACTAAGATTCTTGAAAAAAAATCAAATTCCAGAAAACTTTTTTCTGAATATGCAGTCTTGTGTATATATGTATTAGAAACAATTTGGTGTATAAATCGTCCTTGTAGGATGTATGGTTTGGGAGTTATGACGGAAAAAGCACATGTTTTTGGCCAGCTACCACTCCAAAAAGTGTTCTACAACTCCTAAACTACAAGAGATAGAGCAAACGGCATTTGGACAAAGGAGTATCCCTTCTTAAGGACGAGGACCTGGTGCTCATTTTAATGCATGAATCGTCCTTATCTGATATGTAGTTTTTATTTTAGAAAATAAATAAAAAAAATAAAAATTGACAAAAAAGGGCACATGAAATTAACATGAAATCTAATTTTTAAAATTATTTTAAGGATACAGTCTTGTGGGCAGTAGCTTAAGGAACATATTGATGCATAAATCGTCCTTTTATGATGTATGGTTTAGAAGTTATGGCTAAAAAATCAAAAAAATCGCAAAAAACCACGTCAAAAACTATGATTCATGTAAAAAATTTTAACTAAGATTCTTGAAAAAAAATCAAATTCCAGAAAACTTTTTTCTGAATATGCAGTCTTGTGTATATATGTATTAGAAACAATTTGGTGTATAAATCGTCCTTGTAGGATGTATGGTTTGGGAGTTATGACGGAAAAAGCACATGTTTTTGGCCAGCTTCCACTCCAAAAAGTGTTCTACAACTCCTAAACTACAAGAGATAGAGCAAACGGCATTTGGACAAAGGAGTATCCCTTCTTAAGGACGAGGACCTGGTGCTCATTTTAATGCATGAATCGTCCTTATCTGATATGTAGTTTTTATTTTAGAAAATAAATAAAAAAAATAAAAATTGACAAAAAAGGGCACATGAAATTAACATGAAATCTAATTTTTAAAATTATTTTAAGGATACAGTCTTGTGGGCAGTAGCTTAAGGAACATTTTGATGCATAAATCGTTCTTTTATGATGTATGGTTTAGAAGTTATGGCTAAAAAATCAAAAAAATCGCAAAAAACCACGTCAAAAACTATGATTCATGTAAAAAATTTTAACTAAGATTCTTGAAAAAAAATCAAATTCCAGAAAACTTTTTTCTGAATATGCAGTCTTGTGTATATATGTATTAGAAACAATTTGGTGTATAAATCGTCCTTGTAGGATGTATGGTTTGGGAGTTATGACGGAAAAAGCACATGTTTTTGGCCAGCTACCACTCCAAAAAGTGTTCTACAACTCCTAAACTACAAGAGATAGAGCAAACGGCATTTGGACAAAGGAGTATCCCTTCTTAAGGACGAGGACCTGGTGCTCATTTTAATGCATGAATCGTCCTTATCTGATATGTAGTTTTTATTTTAGAAAATAAATAAAAAAAATAAAAATTGACAAAAAAGGGCACATGAAATTAACATGAAATCTAATTTTTAAAATTATTTTAAGGATACAGTCTTGTGGGCAGTAGCTTAAGGAACATATTGATGCATAAATCGTCCTTTTATGATGTATGGTTTAGAAGTTATGGCTAAAAAATCAAAAAAATCGCAAAAAACCACGTCAAAAACTATGATTCATGTAAAAAATTTTAACTAAGATTCTTGAAAAAAAATCAAATTCCAGAAAACTTTTTTCTGAATATGCAGTCTTGTGTATATATGTATTAGAAACAATTTGGTGTATAAATCGTCCTTGTAGGATGTATGGTTTGGGAGTTATGACGGAAAAAGCACATGTTTTTGGCCAGCTTCCACTCCAAAAAGTGTTCTACAACTCCTAAACTACAAGAGATAGAGCAAACGGCATTTGGACAAAGGAGTATCCCTTCTTAAGGACGAGGACCTGGTGCTCATTTTAATGCATGAATCGTCCTTATCTGATATGTAGTTTTTATTTTAGAAAATAAATAAAAAAAATAAAAATTGACAAAAAAGGGCACATGAAATTAACATGAAATCTAATTTTTAAAATTATTTTAAGGATACAGTCTTGTGGGCAGTAGCTTAAGGAACATTTTGATGCATAAATCGTTCTTTTATGATGTATGGTTTAGAAGTTATGGCTAAAAAATCAAAAAAATCGCAAAAAACCACGTCAAAAACTATGATTCATGTAAAAAATTTTAACTAAGATTCTTGAAAAAAAATCAAATTCCAGAAAACTTTTTTCTGAATATGCAGTCTTGTGTATATATGTATTAGAAACAATTTGGTGTATAAATCGTCCTTGTAGGATGTATGGTTTGGGAGTTATGACGGAAAAAGCACATGTTTTTGGCCAGCTACCACTCCAAAAAGTGTTCTACAACTCCTAAACTACAAGAGATAGAGCAAACGGCATTTGGACAAAGGAGTATCCCTTCTTAAGGACGAGGACCTGGTGCTCATTTTAATGCATGAATCGTCCTTATCTGATATGTAGTTTTTATTTTAGAAAATAAATAAAAAAAATAAAAATTGACAAAAAAGGGCACATGAAATTAACATGAAATCTAATTTTTAAAATTATTTTAAGGATACAGTCTTGTGGGCAGTAGCTTAAGGAACATATTGATGCATAAATCGTCCTTTTATGATGTATGGTTTAGAAGTTATGGCTAAAAAATCAAAAAAATCGCAAAAAACCACGTCAAAAACTATGATTCATGTAAAAAATTTTAACTAAGATTCTTGAAAAAAAATCAAATTCCAGAAAACTTTTTTCTGAATATGCAGTCTTGTGTATATATGTATTAGAAACAATTTGGTGTATAAATCGTCCTTGTAGGATGTATGGTTTGGGAGTTATGACGGAAAAAGCACATGTTTTTGGCCAGCTTCCACTCCAAAAAGTGTTCTACAACTCCTAAACTACAAGAGATAGAGCAAACGGCATTTGGACAAAGGAGTATCCCTTCTTAAGGACGAGGACCTGGTGCTCATTTTAATGCATGAATCGTCCTTATCTGATATGTAGTTTTTATTTTAGAAAATAAATAAAAAAAATAAAAATTGACAAAAAAGGGCACATGAAATTAACATGAAATCTAATTTTTAAAATTATTTTAAGGATACAGTCTTGTGGGCAGTAGCTTAAGGAACATTTTGATGCATAAATCGTTCTTTTATGATGTATGGTTTAGAAGTTATGGCTAAAAAATCAAAAAAATCGCAAAAAACCACGTCAAAAACTATGATTCATGTAAAAAATTTTAACTAAGATTCTTGAAAAAAAATCAAATTCCAGAAAACTTTTTTCTGAATATGCAGTCTTGTGTATATATGTATTAGAAACAATTTGGTGTATAAATCGTCCTTGTAGGATGTATGGTTTGGGAGTTATGACGGAAAAAGCACATGTTTTTGGCCAGCTACCACTCCAAAAAGTGTTCTACAACTCCTAAACTACAAGAGATAGAGCAAACGGCATTTGGACAAAGGAGTATCCCTTCTTAAGGACGAGGACCTGGTGCTCATTTTAATGCATGAATCGTCCTTATCTGATATGTAGTTTTTATTTTAGAAAATAAATAAAAAAAATAAAAATTGACAAAAAAGGGCACATGAAATTAACATGAAATCTAATTTTTAAAATTATTTTAAGGATACAGTCTTGTGGGCAGTAGCTTAAGGAACATATTGATGCATAAATCGTCCTTTTATGATGTATGGTTTAGAAGTTATGGCTAAAAAATCAAAAAAATCGCAAAAAACCACGTCAAAAACTATGATTCATGTAAAAAATTTTAACTAAGATTCTTGAAAAAAAATCAAATTCCAGAAAACTTTTTTCTGAATATGCAGTCTTGTGTATATATGTATTAGAAACAATTTGGTGTATAAATCGTCCTTGTAGGATGTATGGTTTGGGAGTTATGACGGAAAAAGCACATGTTTTTGGCCAGCTTCCACTCCAAAAAGTGTTCTACAACTCCTAAACTACAAGAGATAGAGCAAACGGCATTTGGACAAAGGAGTATCCCTTCTTAAGGACGAGGACCTGGTGCTCATTTTAATGCATGAATCGTCCTTATCTGATATGTAGTTTTTATTTTAGAAAATAAATAAAAAAAATAAAAATTGACAAAAAAGGGCACATGAAATTAACATGAAATCTAATTTTTAAAATTATTTTAAGGATACAGTCTTGTGGGCAGTAGCTTAAGGAACATTTTGATGCATAAATCGTTCTTTTATGATGTATGGTTTAGAAGTTATGGCTAAAAAATCAAAAAAATCGCAAAAAACCACGTCAAAAACTATGATTCATGTAAAAAATTTTAACTAAGATTCTTGAAAAAAAATCAAATTCCAGAAAACTTTTTTCTGAATATGCAGTCTTGTGTATATGTATTAGAAACAATTTGGTGTATAAATCGTCCTTGTAGGATGTATGGTTTGGGAGTTATGACGGAAAAAGCACATGTTTTTGGCCAGCTACCACTCCAAAAAGTGTTCTACAACTCCTAAACTACAAGAGATAGAGCAAACGGCATTTGGACAAAGGAGTATCCCTTCTTAAGGACGAGGACCTGGTGCTCATTTTAATGCATGAATCGTCCTTATCTGATATGTAGTTTTTATTTTAGAAAATAAATAAAAAAAATAAAAATTGACAAAAAAGGGCACATGAAATTAACATGAAATCTAATTTTTAAAATTATTTTAAGGATACAGTCTTGTGGGCAGTAGCTTAAGGAACATATTGATGCATAAATCGTCCTTTTATGATGTATGGTTTAGAAGTTATGGCTAAAAAATCAAAAAAATCGCAAAAAACCACGTCAAAAACTATGATTCATGTAAAAAATTTTAACTAAGATTCTTGAAAAAAAATCAAATTCCAGAAAACTTTTTTCTGAATATGCAGTCTTGTGTATATATGTATTAGAAACAATTTGGTGTATAAATCGTCCTTGTAGGATGTATGGTTTTGGAGTTATGACGGAAAAAGCACATGTTTTTGGCCAGCTTCCACTCCAAAAAGTGTTCTACAACTCCTAAACTACAAGAGATAGAGCAAACGGCATTTGGACAAAGGAGTATCCCTTCTTAAGGACGAGGACCTGGTGCTCATTTTAATGCATGAATCGTCCTTATCTGATATGTAGTTTTTATTTTAGAAAATAAATAAAAAAAATAAAAATTGACAAAAAAGGGCACATGAAATTAACATGAAATCTAATTTTTAAAATTATTTTAAGGATACAGTCTTGTGGGCAGTAGCTTAAGGAACATTTTGATGCATAAATCGTCCTTTTATGATGTATGGTTTAGAAGTTATGGCTAAAAAAATCAAAAAAATCGCAAAAAACCACGTCAAAAACTATGATTCATGTAAAAAATTTTAACTAAGATTCTTGAAAAAAAATCAAATTCCAGAAAACTTTTTTCTGAATATGCAGTCTTGTGTATATATGTATTAGAAACAATTTGGTGTATAAATCGTCCTTGTAGGATGTATGGTTTGGGAGTTATGACGGAAAAAGCACATGTTTTTGGCCAGCTTCCACTCCAAAAAGTGTTCTACAACTCCTAAACTACAAGAGATAGAGCAAACGGCATTTGGTCAAAGGAGTATCCCTTCTTAAGGACGAGGACCTGGTGCTCATTTTAATGCATGAATCGTCCTTATCTGATATGTAGTTTTTATTTTAGAAAATAAATAAAAAAAATAAAAATTGACAAAAAAGGGCACATGAAATTAACATGAAATCTAATTTTTAAAATTATTTTAAGGATACAGTCTTGTGGGCAGTAGCTTAAGGAACATTTTGATGCATAAATCGTTCTTTTATGATGTATGGTTTAGAAGTTATGGCTAAAAAATCAAAAAAATCGCAAAAAACCACGTCAAAAACTATGATTCATGTAAAAAATTTTAACTAAGATTCTTGAAAAAAAATCAAATTCCAGAAAACTTTTTTCTGAATATGCAGTCTTGTGTATATATGTATTAGAAACAATTTGGTGTATAAATCGTCCTTGTAGGATGTATGGTTTGGGAGTTATGACGGAAAAAGCACATGTTTTTGGCCAGCTTCCACTCCAAAAAGTGTTCTACAACTCCTAAACTACAAGAGATAGAGCAAACGGCATTTGGACAAAGGAGTATCCCTTCTTAAGGACGAGGACCTGGTGCTCATTTTAATGCATGAATCGTCCTTATCTGATATGTAGTTTTTATTTTAGAAAATAAATAAAAAAAATAAAAATTGACAAAAAAGGGCACATGAAATTAACATGAAATCTAATTTTTAAAATTATTTTAAGGATACAGTCTTGTGGGCAGTAGCTTAAGGAACATTTTGATGCATAAATCGTCCTTTTATGATGTATGGTTTAGAAGTTATGGCTAAAAAAATCAAAAAAATCGCAAAAAACCACGTCAAAAACTATGATTCATGTAAAAAATTTTAACTAAGATTCTTGAAAAAAAATCAAATTCCAGAAAACTTTTTTCTGAATATGCAGTCTTGTGTATATATGTATTAGAAACAATTTGGTGTATAAATCGTCCTTGTAGGATGTATGGTTTGGGAGTTATGACGGAAAAAGCACATGTTTTTGGCCAGCTTCCACTCCAAAAAGTGTTCTACAACTCCTAAACTACAAGAGATAGAGCAAACGGCATTTGGTCAAAGGAGTATCCCTTCTTAAGGACGAGGACCTGGTGCTCATTTTAATGCATGAATCGTCCTTATCTGATATGTAGTTTTTATTTTAGAAAATAAATAAAAAAAATAAAAATTGACAAAAAAGGGCACATGAAATTAACATGAAATCTAATTTTTAAAATTATTTTAAGGATACAGTCTTGTGGGCAGTAGCTTAAGGAACATTTTGATGCATAAATCGTTCTTTTATGATGTATGGTTTAGAAGTTATGGCTAAAAAATCAAAAAAATCGCAAAAAACCACGTCAAAAACTATGATTCATGTAAAAAATTTTAACTAAGATTCTTGAAAAAAAATCAAATTCCAGAAAACTTTTTTCTGAATATGCAGTCTTGTGTATATATGTATTAGAAACAATTTGGTGTATAAATCGTCCTTGTAGGATGTATGGTTTGGGAGTTATGACGGAAAAAGCACATGTTTTTGGCCAGCTTCCACTCCAAAAAGTGTTCTACAACTCCTAAACTACAAGAGATAGAGCAAACGGCATTTGGACAAAGGAGTATCCCTTCTTAAGGACGAGGACCTGGTGCTCATTTTAATGCATGAACCGTCCTTATCTGATATGTAGTTTTTATTTTAGAAAATAAATAAAAAAAATAAAAATTGACAAAAAAGGGCACATGAAATTAACATGAAATCTAATTTTTAAAATTATTTTAAGGATACAGTCTTGTGGGCAGTAGCTTAAGGAACATATTGATGCATAAATCGTCCTTTTATGATGTATGGTTTAGAAGTTATGGCTAAAAAATCAAAAAAATCGCAAAAAACCACGTCAAAAACTATGATTCATGTAAAAAATTTTAACTAAGATTCTTGAAAAAAAATCAAATTCAAGAAAAATTTTTTCCGAATATGCAGTCTTGTGTATATATGTATTAGAAACAATTTGGTGTATAAATCGTCCTTGTAGGATGTATGGTTTGGGAGTTATGACGGAAAAAGCACATGTTTTTGGCCAGCTTCCACTCCAAAAAGTGTTCTACAACTCCTAAACTACAAGAGATAGAGCAAACGGCATTTGGACAAAGGAGTATCCCTTCTTAAGGACGAGGACCTGGTGCTCATTTTAATGCATGAATCGTCCTTATCTGATATGTAGTTTTTATTTTAGAAAATAAATAAAAAAAATAAAAATTGACAAAAAAGGGCACATGAAATTAACATGAAATCTAATTTTTAAAATTATTTTAAGGATACAGTCTTGTGGGCAGTAGCTTAAGGAACATTTTGATGCATAAATCGTTCTTTTATGATGTATGGTTTAGAAGTTATGGCTAAAAAATCAAAAAAATCGCAAAAAACCACGTCAAAAACTATGATTCATGTAAAAAATTTTAACTAAGATTCTTGAAAAAAAATCAAATTCCAGAAAACTTTTTTCTGAATATGCAGTCTTGTGTATATATGTATTAGAAACAATTTGGTGTATAAATCGTCCTTGTAGGATGTATGGTTTGGGAGTTATGACGGAAAAAGCACATGTTTTTGACCAGCTTCCACTCCAAAAAGTGTTCTACAACTCCTAAACTACAAGAGATAGAGCAAACGGCATTTGGACAAAGGAGTATCCCTTCTTAAGGACGAGGACCTGGTGCTCATTTTAATGCATGAACCGTCCTTATCTGATATGTAGTTTTTATTTTAGAAAATAAATAAAAAAAATAAAAATTGACAAAAAAGGGCACATGAAATTAACATGAAATCTAATTTTTAAAATTATTTTAAGGATACAGTCTTGTGGGCAGTAGCTTAAGGAACATATTGATGCATAAATCGTCCTTTTATGATGTATGGTTTAGAAGTTATGGCTAAAAAATCAAAAAAATCGCAAAAAACCACGTCAAAAACTATGATTCATGTAAAAAATTTTAACTAAGATTCTTGAAAAAAAATCAAATTCCAGAAAACTTTTTTCTGAATATGCAGTCTTGTGTATATATGTATTAGAAACAATTTGGTGTATAAATCGTCCTTGTAGGATGTATGGTTTGGGAGTTATGACGGAAAAAGCACATGTTTTTGGCCAGCTTCCACTCCAAAAAGTGTTCTACAACTCCTAAACTACAAGAGATAGAGCAAACGGCATTTGGACAAAGGAGTATCCCTTCTTAAGGACGAGGACCTGGTGCTCATTTTAATGCATGAATCGTCCTTATCTGATATGTAGTTTTTATTTTAGAAAATAAATAAAAAAAATAAAAATTGACAAAAAAGGGCACATGAAATTAACATGAAATCTAATTTTTAAAATTATTTTAAGGATACAGTCTTGTGGGCAGTAGCTTAAGGAACATTTTGATGCATAAATCGTTCTTTTATGATGTATGGTTTAGAAGTTATGGCTAAAAAATCAAAAAAATCGCAAAAAACCACGTCAAAAACTATGATTCATGTAAAAAATTTTAACTAAGATTCTTGAAAAAAAATCAAATTCCAGAAAACTTTTTTCTGAATATGCAGTCTTGTGTATATATGTATTAGAAACAATTTGGTGTATAAATCGTCCTTGTAGGATGTATGGTTTGGGAGTTATGACGGAAAAAGCACATGTTTTTGGCCAGCTTCCACTCCAAAAAGTGTTCTACAACTCCTAAACTACAAGAGATAGAGCAAACGGCATTTGGACAAAGGAGTATCCCTTCTTAAGGACGAGGACCTGGTGCTCATTTTAATGCATGAATCGTCCTTATCTGATATGTAGTTTTTATTTTAGAAAATAAATAAAAAAAATAAAAATTGACAAAAAAGGGCACATGAAATTAACATGAAATCTAATTTTTACAATTATTTTAAGGATACAGTCTTGTGGGCAGTAGCTTAAGGAACATTTTGATGCATAAATCGTTCTTTTATGATGTATGGTTTAGAAGTTATGGCTAAAAAATCAAAAAAATCGCAAAAAACCACGTCAAAAACTATGTTTCATGTAAAAAATTTTAACTAAGATTCTTGAAAAAAAATCAAATTCCAGAAAACTTTTTTCTGAATATGCAGTCTTGTGTATATATGTATTAGAAACAATTTGGTGTATAAATCGTCCTTGTAGGATGTATGGTTTGGGAGTTATGACGGAAAAAGCACATGTTTTTGGCCAGCTTCCACTCCAAAAAGTGTTCTACAACTCCTAAACTACAAGAGATAGAGCAAACGGCATTTGGACAAAGGAGTATCCCTTCTTAAGGACGAGGACCTGGTGCTCATTTTAATGCATGAATCGTCCTTATCTGATATGTAGTTTTTATTTTAGAAAATAAATAAAAAAAATAAAAATTGACAAAAAAGGGCACATGAAATTAACATGAAATCTAATTTTTAAAATTATTTTAAGGATACAGTCTTGTGGGCAGTAGCTTAAGGAACATTTTGATGCATAAATCGTCCTTTTATGATGTATGGTTTAGAAGTTATGGCTAAAAAAATCAAAAAAATCGCAAAAAACCACGTCAAAAACTATGATTCATGTAAAAAATTTTAACTAAGATTCTTGAAAAAAAATCAAATTCCAGAAAACTTTTTTCTGAATATGCAGTCTTGTGTATATATGTATTAGAAACAATTTGGTGTATAAATCGTCCTTGTAGGATGTATGGTTTGGAAGTTATGACGGAAAAAGCACATGTTTTTGGCCAGCTTCCACTCCAAAAAGTGTTCTACAACTCCTAAACTACAAGAGATAGAGCAAACGGCATTTGGTCAAAGGAGTATCCCTTCTTAAGGACGAGGACCTGGTGCTCATTTTAATGCATGAATCGTCCTTATCTGATATGTAGTTTTTATTTTAGAAAATAAATAAAAAAAATAAAAATTGACAAAAAAGGGCACATGAAATTAACATGAAATCTAATTTTTAAAATTATTTTAAGGATACAGTCTTGTGGGCAGTAGCTTAAGGAACATTTTGATGCATAAATCGTTCTTTTATGATGTATGGTTTAGAAGTTATGGCTAAAAAATCAAAAAAATCGCAAAAAACCACGTCAAAAACTATGATTCATGTAAAAAATTTTAACTAAGATTCTTGAAAAAAAATCAAATTCCAGAAAACTTTTTTCTGAATATGCAGTCTTGTGTATATATGTATTAGAAACAATTTGGTGTATAAATCGTCCTTGTAGGATGTATGGTTTGGGAGTTATGACGGAAAAAGCACATGTTTTTGGCCAGCTTCCACTCCAAAAAGTGTTCTACAACTCCTAAACTACAAGAGATAGAGCAAACGGCATTTGGACAAAGGAGTATCCCTTCTTAAGGACGAGGACCTGGTGCTCATTTTAATGCATGAATCGTCCTTATCTGATATGTAGTTTTTATTTTAGAAAATAAATAAAAAAAATAAAAATTGACAAAAAAGGGCACATGAAATTAACATGAAATCTAATTTTTAAAATTATTTTAAGGATACAGTCTTGTGGGCAGTAGCTTAAGGAACATTTTGATGCATAAATCGTTCTTTTATGATGTATGGTTTAGAAGTTATGGCTAAAAAATCAAAAAAATCGCAAAAAACCACGTCAAAAACTATGATTCATGTAAAAAATTTTAACTAAGATTCTTGAAAAAAAATCAAATTCCAGAAAACTTTTTTCTGAATATGCAGTCTTGTGTATATATGTATTAGAAACAATTTGGTGTATAAATCGTTCTTGTAGGATGTATGGTTTGGGAGTTATGACGGAAAAAGCACATGTTTTTGGCCAGCTTCCACTCCAAAAAGTGTTCTACAACTCCTAAACTACAAGAGATAGAGCAAACGGCATTTGGACAAAGAAGTATCCCTTCTTAAGGACGAGGACCTGGTGCTCATTTTAATGCATGAATCGTCCTTATCTGATATGTAGTTTTTATTTTAGAAAATAAATAAAAAAAATAAAAATTGACAAAAAAGGGCACATAAAATTAACATGAAATCTAATTTTTAAAATTATTTTAAGGATACAGTCTTGTGGGCAGTAGCTTAAGGAACATTTTGATGAATAAATCGTTCTTTTATGATGTATGGTTTAGAAGTTATGGCTAAAAAATCAAAAAAATCGCAAAAAACCACGTCAAAAACTATGATTCATGTAAAAAATTTTAACTAAGATTCTTGAAAAAAAATCAAATTCCAGAAAACTTTTTTCTGAATATGCAGTCTTGTGTATATATGTATTAGAAACAATTTGGTGTATAAATCGTCCTTGTAGGATGTATGGTTTGGGAGTTATGACGGAAAAAGCACATGTTTTTGGCCAGCTTCCACTCCAAAAAGTGTTCTACAACTCCTAAACTACAAGAGATAGAGCAAACGGCATTTGGACAAAGGAGTATCCCTTCTTAAGGACGAGGACCTGGTGCTCATTTTAATGCATGAATCGTCCTTATCTGATATGTAGTTTTTATTTTAGAAAATAAATAAAAAAAATAAAAATTGACAAAAAAGGGCACATGAAATTAACATGAAATCTAATTTTTACAATTATTTTAAGGATACAGTCTTGTGGGCAGTAGCTTAAGGAACATTTTGATGCATAAATCGTTCTTTTATGATGTATGGTTTAGAAGTTATGGCTAAAAAATCAAAAAAATCGCAAAAAACCACGTCAAAAACTATGTTTCATGTAAAAAATTTTAACTAAGATTCTTGAAAAAAAATCAAATTCCAGAAAACTTTTTTCTGAATATGCAGTCTTGTGTATATATGTATTAGAAACAATTTGGTGTATAAATCGTCCTTGTAGGATGTATGGTTTGGGAGTTATGACGGAAAAAGCACATGTTTTTGGCCAGCTTCCACTCCAAAAAGTGTTCTACAACTCCTAAACTACAAGAGATAGAGCAAACGGCATTTGGTCAAAGGAGTATCCCTTCTTAAGGACGAGGACCTGGTGCTCATTTTAATGCATGAATCGTCCTTATCTGATATGTAGTTTTTATTTTAGAAAATAAATAAAAAAAATAAAAATTGACAAAAAAGGGCACATGAAATTAACATGAAATCTAATTTTTAAAATTATTTTAAGGATACAGTCTTGTGGGCAGTAGCTTAAGGAACATTTTGATGCATAAATCGTTCTTTTATGATGTATGGTTTAGAAGTTATGGCTAAAAAATCAAAAAAATCGCAAAAAACCACGTCAAAAACTATGATTCATGTAAAAAATTTTAACTAAGATTCTTGAAAAAAAATCAAATTCCAGAAAACTTTTTTCTGAATATGCAGTCTTGTGTATATATGTATTAGAAACAATTTGGTGTATAAATCGTCCTTGTAGGATGTATGGTTTGGGAGTTATGACGGAAAAAGCACATGTTTTTGGCCAGCTTCCACTCCAAAAAGTGTTCTACAACTCCTAAACTACAAGAGATAGAGCAAACGGCATTTGGACAAAGGAGTATCCCTTCTTAAGGACGAGGACCTGGTGCTCATTTTAATGCATGAATCGTCCTTATCTGATATGTAGTTTTTATTTTAGAAAATAAATAAAAAAAATAAAAATTGACAAAAAAGGGCACATGAAATTAACATGAAATCTAATTTTTAAAATTATTTTAAGGATACAGTCTTGTGGGCAGTAGCTTAAGGAACATTTTGATGCATAAATCGTTCTTTTATGATGTATGGTTTAGAAGTTATGGCTAAAAAATCAAAAAAATCTTAAAAAACCACGTCAAAAACTATGATTCATGTAAAAAATTTTAACTAAGATTCTTGAAGAAAAATCAAATTCCAGAAAACTTTTTTTTGAATATGCAGTCATGTGTATATATGTATTAGAAACAATTTGGTGTATAAATCGTCCTTGTAGGATGTATGGTTTGGGAGTTATGACGGAAAAAGCACATGTTTTTGGCCAGCTTCCACTCCAAAAAGTGTTCTACAACTCCTAAACTACAAGAGATAGAGCAAACGGCATTTGGACAAAGGAGTATCCCTTCTTAAGGACGAGGACCTGGTGCTCATTTTAATGCATGAATCGTCCTTATCTGATATGTAGTTTTTATTTTAGAAAATAAATAAAAAAAATAAAAATTGACAAAAAAGGACACCTGAAATCCTCCTTGTAGGATGTATGGTTTGGGAGTTATGACGGAAAAAGCACATGTTTTTGGCCAGCTTCCACTCCAAAAAGTGTTCTACAACTCCTAAACTACAAGAGATAGAGCAAACGGCATTTGGAAAAAGGAGTATCCCTTCTTAAGGACGAGGACCTGGTGCTCATTTTAATGCATGAATCGTCCTTATCTGATATGTAGTTTTTATTTTAGAAAATAAATAAAAAAATAAAAATTGACAAAAAAGGGCACATGAAATTAACATGAAATCTAATTTTTAAAATTATTTTAAGGATACAGTCTTGTGGGCAGTAGCTTAAGGAACATTTTGATGCATAAATCGTCCTTTTATGATGTATGGTTTAGAAGTTATGGCTAAAAAATCAAAAAAATCGCAAAAAACCACGTCAAAAACAAAAAAATGATTCATGTAAAAAATTTTAACAAGATTCTTGAAAAAAAATCAAATTCCAGAAAACTTTTTTCTGAATATGCAGTCTTGTGTATATATGTATTAGAAACAATTTGGTGTATAAATCGTCCTTGTAGGATGTATGGTTTGGGAGTTATGACGGAAAAAGCACATGTTTTTGGCCAGCTTCCACTCCAAAAAGTGTTCTACAACTCCTAAACTACAAGAGATAGAGCAAACGGCATTTGGACAAAGGAGTATCCCTTCTTAAGGACGAGGACCTGGTGCTCATTTTAATGCATGAATCGTCCTTATCTGATATGTAGTTTTTATTTTAGAAAATAAATAAAAAAAATAAAAATTGACAAAAAAGGGCACATGAAATTAACATGAAATCTAATTTTTAAAATTATTTTAAGGATACAGTCTTGTGGGCAGTAGCTTAAGGAACATTTTGATGCATAAATCGTTCTTTTATGATGTATGGTTTAGAAGTTATGGCTAAAAAATCAAAAAAATCTTAAAAAACCACGTCAAAAACTATGATTCATGTAAAAAATTTTAACTAAGATTCTTGAAGAAAAATCAAATTCCAGAAAACTTTTTTTTGAATATGCAGTCATGTGTATATATGTATTAGAAACAATTTGGTGTATAAATCGTCCTTGTAGGATGTATGGTTTGGGAGTTATGACGGAAAAAGCACATGTTTTTGGCCAGCTTCCACTCCAAAAAGTGTTCTACAACTCCTAAACTACAAGAGATAGAGCAAACGGCATTTGGACAAAGGAGTATCCCTTCTTAAGGACGAGGACCTGGTGCTCATTTTAATGCATGAATCGTCCTTATCTGATATGTAGTTTTTATTTTAGAAAATAAATAAAAAAAATAAAAATTGACAAAAAAGGACACCTGAAATCCTCCTTGTAGGATGTATGGTTTGGGAGTTATGACGGAAAAAGCACATGTTTTTGGCCAGCTTCCACTCCAAAAAGTGTTCTACAACTCCTAAACTACAAGAGATAGAGCAAACGGCATTTGGAAAAAGGAGTATCCCTTCTTAAGGACGAGGACCTGGTGCTCATTTTAATGCATGAATCGTCCTTATCTGATATGTAGTTTTTATTTTAGAAAATAAATAAAAAAATAAAAATTGACAAAAAAGGGCACATGAAATTAACATGAAATCTAATTTTTAAAATTATTTTAAGGATACAGTCTTGTGGGCAGTAGCTTAAGGAACATTTTGATGCATAAATCGTCCTTTTATGATGTATGGTTTAGAAGTTATGGCTAAAAAATCAAAAAAATCGCAAAAAACCACGTCAAAAACAAAAAAATGATTCATGTAAAAAATTTTAACAAGATTCTTGAAAAAAAATCAAATTCCAGAAAACTTTTTTCTGAATATGCAGTCTTGTGTATATATGTATTAGAAACAATTTGGTGTATAAATCGTCCTTGTAGGATGTATGGTTTGGGAGTTATGACGGAAAAAGCACATGTTTTTGGCCAGCTTCCACTCCAAAAAGTGTTCTACAACTCCTAAACTACAAGAGATAGAGCAAACGGCATTTGGACAAAGGAGTATCCCTTCTTAAGGACGAGGACCTGGTGCTCATTTTAATGCATGAATCGTCCTTATCTGATATGTAGTTTTTATTTTAGAAAATAAATAAAAAAAATAAAAATTGACAAAAAAGGGCACATGAAATTAACATGAAATCTAATTTTTAAAATTATTTTAAGGATACAGTCTTGTGAACAGTAGCTTAAGGAACATTTTGATGCATAAATCGTCCTTTTATGATGTATGGTTTAGAAGTTATGGCTAAAAAATCAAAAAAATCGCAAAAAACCACGTCAAAAACTATGATTCATGTAAAAAATTTTAACTAAGATTCTTGAAAAAAAATCAAATTCCAGAAAACTTTTTTCTGAATATGCAGTCTTGTGTATATATTTTTTAGTTATGACGGAAAAAGCACATGTTTTTGGCCAGCTTCCACTCCAAAAAGTGTTCTACAACTCCTAAACTACAAGAGATAGAGCAAACGGCATTTGGACAAAGGAGTATCCCTTCTTAAGGACGAGGACCTGGTGCTCATTTTAATGCATGAATCGTCCTTATCTGATATGTAGTTTTTATTTTAGAAAATAAATAAAAAAAATAAAAATTGACAAAAAAGGGCACATGAAATTAACATGAAATCTAATTTTTAAAATTATTTTAAGGATACAGTCTTGTGGGCAGTAGCTTAAGGAACATTTTGATGCATAAATCGTTCTTTTATGATGTATGGTTTAGAAGTTATGGCTAAAAAATAAAAAAAATCGCAAAAAACCACGTCAAAAACTATGATTCATGTAAAAAATTTTAACTAAGATTCTTGAAAAAAAATCAAATTCCAGAAAACTTTTTTCTGAATATGCAGTCTTGTGTATATATGTATTAGTTATGACGGAAAAAGCACATGTTTTTGGCCAGCTTCCACTCCAAAAAGTGTTCTACAACTCCTAAACTACAAGAGATAGAGCAAACGGCATTTGGACAAAGGAGTATCCCTTCTTAAGGACGAGGACCTGGTGCTCATTTTAATGCATGAATCGTCCTTATCTGATATGTAGTTTTTATTTTAGAATATAAATAAAAAAAATAAAAATTGACAAAAAAGGGCACATGAAATTAACATGAAATCTAATTTTTAAAATTATTTTAAGGATACAGTCTTGTGAACAGTAGCTTAAGGAACATTTTGATGCATAAATCGTTCTTTTATGATGTATGGTTTAGAAGTTATGGCTAAAAAATAAAAAAAATCGCAAAAAACCACGTCAAAAACTATGATTCATGTAAAAAATTTTAACTAAGATTCTTGAAAAAAAATCAAATTCCAGAAAACTTTTTTCTGAATATGCAGTCTTGTGTATATATGTATTAGAAACAATTTGGTGTATAAATCGTCCTTGTAGGATGTATGGTTTGGGAGTTATGACGGAAAAAGCACATGTTTTTGGCCAGCTTCCACTCCAAAAAGTGTTCTACAACTCCTAAACTACAAGAGATAGAGCAAACGGCATTTGGACAAAGGAGTATCCCTTCTTAAGGACGAGGACCTGGTGCTCATTTTAATGCATGAATCGTCCTTATCTGATATGTAGTTTTTATTTAAGAAAATAAATAAAAAAAATAAAAATTGACAAAAAAGGGCACATAAAATTAACATGAAATCTAATTTTTAAAATTATTTTAAGGATACAGTCTTGTGGGCAGTAGCTTAAGGAACATTTTGATGCATAAATCGTCCTTTTATGATGTATGGTTTAGAAGTTATGGCTAAAAAATCAAAAAAATCGCAAAAAACCACGTCAAAAACTATGATTCATGTAAAAAATTTTAACTAAGATTCTTGAAAAAAAATCAAATTCCAGAAAACTTTTTTCTGAATATGCAGTCTTGTGTATATATGTATTAGTTATGACGGAAAAAGCACATGTTTTTGGCCAGCTTCCACTCCAAAAAGTGTTCTACAACTCCTAAACTACAAGAGATAGAGCAAACGGCATTTGGACAAAGGAGTATCCCTTCTTAAGGACGAGGACCTGGTGCTCATTTTAATGCATGAATCGTCCTTATCTGATATGTAGTTTTTATTTTAGAAAATAAATAAAAAAAATAAAAATTGACAAAAAAGGACACCTGAAATCCTCCTTGTAGGATGTATGGTTTGGGAGTTATGACGGAAAAAGCACATGTTTTTGGCCAGCTTCCACTCCAAAAAGTGTTCTACAACTCCTAAACTACAAGAGATAGAGCAAACGGCATTTGGACAAAGGAGTATCCCTTCTTAAGGACGAGGACCTGGTGCTCATTTTAATGCATGAATCGTCCTTATCTGATATGTAGTTTTATCATTATTAAATTAATTATTATTAAATTATCATTATTAAATTAAATTCATTGATCAACCTTACAGAACTGTGAAAATTGGCATTTATCGCATCAATTAAATCCATTGATCAACCATACGGATCTATGATACTTGCCATTTAATTCTCCCGATGATGCAAAAGTATCGTATTCTTCAAACTTTTAAAATAATGGCAATAATCACATACGAGGTTAATACGTCTGCATTTACATATAACTGACCTCTAAACATAGTAATAAAATACAGAAATGTTCACTTTTTACATTGAACAAAAACATAAAAATATGAAAACCTCTTGTGCTTTAATAATGCTTTAAAAACCAAAAACAGGTCATCAAAATTTACCCAATAAAAGCATGTACAGAAGACAATAGTCACATATTGTATTAAATAAATACCTTCAACTTCATAAAATAAACTAATAACTTGTAAATATTTAATAAAAAAAAATAACATCGTTTCAATATATGCTATTATACAATTATATAAATTATACTCACATGAAATTTTACTCAAAAGTAATATATATGAAATAATTCATATATATTATGAATGTTTAAAACTGTATATATATATTATGTTTAAAACTGTTTATTTTTAAAATGTTTAAAATGCTTAAAACCAACCAATTAAGAAATGCATGATAAAAATGCTCACAACAAATTTCGTCACAATATTACATTTGTACAAAATTATTCTAATAAATGTTAAAAATTTTATCATTGCATTTTAATTACGTGATAAACAAAGAATATAAAAATATATAAAAAAATAAAATGTTCTAAATGAAATTGTTTTACTCGGATTAGTTATATACATTTCAACATAAAATCTATCTGAAATAAATATCTTAATATAACGAAATGGAATTCTTAAATATTTTCCAATTGAATCAAAATATACTTTTGATTATACTTGCAGGGTTTTCTGATTGGGCAGATAGGTATATTTTTGTTGGTGGTTTAAGGTAACCTAATAAGAATACTAATAAAATTATAAGTATATGTGTATATAATAATAAATATAATATTAATATATATCTATACTATTCTATACTATATATATATATATATACATGCATCTACGATCAATGGTTTTGTCGTAAAATTGACATTTTAATAAAAAATAAAATCATTTTCTTAAATAAATTTCTTAAAATAAAATCATGACTGCTTGCAACTTTGGTATCTTTTAATAAAATACCTACATAAAAACAATTTCAACAACATTAAAGCAAATGGGTAACAAGCAATTTTCTTCTCTTCATGAAAAAAAAACATATTTGCAACTCCTTATTAAAGAATAATTATTTCTTTAGCCGAATCAGAATTCCGTCTTTTTATTCGGCTAATGAAAAAAATTATTATTTGCAGATGCAACCAAAATCTAGCTAGAATAAAATCGCAACAACAATGTCCAGCTAGAAACATCATCAATTCGTCAAACACAAGAAGATCCCAAAAATTAACACAAAAAAATAAGCTGTAAAAGTTGTGGCAAATAGAAGTTACATTTTCATTCACATACATACTTATAATATTGTTTTCTTCTCCTTTCGTTACTTGTATTCATTTTCATGTTTACTTCTTCTTATTCACAGCAATGCGTCAATAACGAGTACAAAAACTCGTTGGTTGTCATTGTTTTGGTTTTTCTGTCGGTGGATGGCTGATAGTCTGGAAAGAAGTTGGAACGCTGGATGAAGCAATCTCTTGGTATAATTTATACTCGTTGCGTGAACTCAAAACCGAGTACAGCCCACTATCAGGCGATTTGGATCATCTTTTGGACGATGACTTCGGCTTTGGCATCCATACTATGGAGATTTTCCGTTCATCGCGACCATCCATGCTACTGCATCCACGTCGTCGCCATTTGCCGTATGACCGCCACCATCATGCTTTGGCTCGTCGTGCTGCCATTCGTCATGGTGGAGGCAAAGACGAAGCCTCTTCTATGCAGCTGTTGCCCACTGTTGGCAATGAAGGTTTTCAAGTGTGCATGGATGTTTCCAAATTCAAGCCGAATGAATTGACCGTAAAGACCTTGGACAAAACAGTTGTAGTTGAAGGTAAGCACGAGGAACGCGAAGACGACCATGGTTTGATTCAGCGTCACTTTGTGCGCAAGTATACGCTGCCAAAGGATTATGATCCCTAGCATGTAATCTCCACAATTTCATCAGATGGAATACTCACTGTAAAGGCACCACCGCCACCAAGCAAAGCAATCAAACAAAATGAGCGCATCGTTCAGATTCAACAGACTGGTCCGGCTCATCTGAGCGTTAAAGCACCTGAGCAGTCACAACAACAGGATGGCGGCAAGTCTGTTGATCAGGCTCATAATGGCGCTGGTGAACAGAATAAAATGGAAACTGGCAAATAATTTAACTAAGACTACAGCATTTAAATAAATCTCGTCACATATTTAATTTCTTATTGTGAATTATATTGTGATTTAATCGTTAATTCATTGAATTGTGTTTGTATCACTCAAGACTTGCATTTCCTAAACGTTTGAATAAAATTTTTGTACCAATTTTTTTTTGTACCAATCTCACTCAAAATTGTATGTCACAACATCAAAGCCGTTCAAAATTTAAGTGAATCGAAAAAACATCGACAAACCCAAGGACACCAAAAACTGTTGAACAAAAAAAGTTCAAATATATAAAATAACCTAAAATATATAAAAGAAACCAATATTTTGCATTCAATGCCCCATCCAATTGCCTGCCACTACCTGCTTGTATTCTGCTCTGTACATTCCCTGCCAAGTTGCTTCCACTGAACGCCACTTGCATGCTCTCTTATACATTTTTGAGCCTCTGTTAGCCAGTCTGCTGTTCTGTACAGTGGCAGTCAACTGGCTGGTTTTGGTACAATTCCCGCCCTGCCCTGCCAAAATTGGGTCAAAATAATTTCATTTATATTCCAATAAACAGACTACCTGTCTGCCGTTTTAAGTTCATTTTCCGGCCAAAAATTTTGTCTGGGGTTAGTATTATAAAAATTGAAATATGTATTTCGTTTTCTTTTCCTTTATTCCATACACACAGAATTCGTTCGGAAGTTTAATTATCAATTTTTGGCTTCAGTACCTATAAAACTTTAATGGCAATTCCAATAGAGATAATAAAATCGAAAATGATAATATCAAACGCATAAAATTAATCAAAATGTCTTGCGTTAACACGATAAATCAAATTATAGACGAATTCATAATTTTTGTTTTGTTCAATGCGTTGTAAATATGTTTATTAAACCAAACTTATGCATTGAATTAAAAGACTGATGCAAGAAATTTCGGTATAATTCAAGAATAGCGGCAACTCTCTTTTTGAATATTTTTTTGTTGGATTATACGGATTTTAACCTCCTAAATCCAAATCCAAATTTCAGGCCGCTGGCAATTGGTTTACAAGTTATAGGCCTCCAAAGTTGCAGAAATGGCCTACAAATCTTGCTGTTTTTTAGTGTTCCGCATTATGGGTATCAAAAGAAAGGAAATGCGAGTACCTATTCAACGTGGTATCAAACATTCCTAACTTTTTAAGATATACCATCATATATATATCATATATATATCATATTTACAATTTTTCTGGAAAACTAGTGGTTTCCTTTTACGAAAGCACTACACTAAAAATGTTTATATCTTTAAAAGATATGCATGAATTTTCATTTTTGAATAGGTACCTTGATGAATAGGTACTTAAATTACCTTTCTTATGATACCAATGAAGTGTAGTTTTGTTGTAAAATTTAAAAAATAGCAAGATTTTTAGATTCTTCCAACTTTGGTGGCCTATAACTTCTAAACCAATTGAGAACTGTCTGCAATTTTTTCAGATTTGGAGTTAGGAGGCCAAAATCCATATAATCTAAAAAAAAAAATTAAAAATTAGAGTTGGCTCTATTCTTAAAATGTTCCAAAATTTTTACCAAAAGTTTCGGCCGAATAGCCAAAACTAGCCGAAACTGACAAAAAGTGCCGAAACTGGCCGTAACCGAAACCGAAACCGAAACCGAATATTCGGTCGGACACTATATGTAATATTTCAAAGAGAAAAAAGCACTCCGTTTTCCCTTTGTTTTTAAACATCATTATTATAAGAAGAACGGAGCGTTCCAAGGGCGTCGGAAGCTAATTTCATCTGGGGGAAAGTAAAAAAAAAATCGCCAAAATTTCTTAAAAGAAATATGAATATGAATAAACAAATTTTTTATTTTAGTTTCAAAATAAAAAAAAATTAAACTAAATAAAAAAATATTAAAATTTCATTATTATGAAAAGTTTTTCCAATTTCGATATTAGAGATAATTTTTTAAAGCATCTTTCATATGGTAATATGAAAATATAATAAATAATTGTTGCTCTTATAAAGACAGTCGAAATTTTTGGTTTTTTTCTGCCGATTGTACAACATTGTACAAATATGTAAAATTACTGCTCAACTGTAAGGGCATCTAAAAATTGCTTAGCTATTAGCCAGATGTGTTCTGCGTGAGAGCTTGCAATTAATGATGTTGCTTTTCAAGTTGGATCGTTCGAATGCTTATTCAAATAGTCCCATTAGTTTTCCATCTAACTTACCGTACAACATGTCGTCCAATATGTTGGACCATGCGAAAGCCCCTAAGAACATGTCAAATCTTTTCCTACCAGAGTTGCAAAATTAAGAAGCATTAAGCTACATACTTAAGGGTGCTTTTAAACTAATGTGGTGCAATTGCAGTAGAAAGCATACATTTTGTTCTATCTTTTTGCAAACACAGAAGGGGCCCTCAAATGATACTACATGACGGACGTACATGTAGTTCGATAAAGTAACGGGGCTTTTTTCGTTGCCCTCACACACATCGCACATGACGGATAGACTTTGGATAGACTTCATTATTTTTTAGCTGCCGAAGAGTTAACATCAATTAAAAATATTAATATTAATTGTTTTGAACATTTATTTTTATGTTTTTTGCTTTAAATATTCTAAGCCATCACAATTTTAGGTAAAGATAAAAAAATTCGCGTCAAAATATAATATTTCTTACGTTCGGCAGTTTTGCCGCGAGATGTGCTCTCTCTGAAAATTTTCAACAAATGGCAAAATGTACTAAGTTGGATGGCCGCGCACGCAAACGGAACTACATGTCGGACGTACTTAGCAAAAAGTTAAAATTTTTGAATTTCCATCGGACATGTCCATCCGCCTTGATTTCTTGCACACGAACGATACTACATGTGTGATGACTTGACAGGTCGGATGGACATGTAGTATCGTTTGAGGGCCCCTAGAGAAAGCAAATGGTTATCCGAAAGCATGCTTATGAAGAAGACAGAAAGAAAAGCAAAATATATTGTATAATATAAAAATATTATCGTTGTAAGAAAAACTGATAATTTCAATAACTTTTGAAGTTTTTTTTTAAAATTGTTTATCTAGCTAAATAAGCGGGGGGCAACTGCGTTCGAGCGCTCAGTTCTCGATATGTTTTTATATATACTACAAGAAAAAAGGAGCGCTCTGCTCTCGCTATGTTTTTTTATTAGCTATAGTCATGGTAGAAGAATACAGATATATACACCAGATGAGAGCATACTGCCGGAATTGTCAAAACAAAGCAAAACTTTTTCTTTATTTTCTTTTGTTTCCATTCGCCACACAGCTTAATTTGACAGACATGGCAGTATGGAATGAGAGCACAGTCAGCGCTGCAGCTACTTCTATCCTTCTACTATGGCTGCGAAGCACTTACGTCTGATAACATGACTATGTTAAAAAATACTCTATCGACAAGGATAGAGCACTCTACAGCTTTTTGGGAGCGCTTCAAATGCGCTTATGAAGCGCTCAGTTTTCTATCGGGGCTTATAAATTAATTTTTTATGTATTTTAAAATTAACTTTTTATCTTTTCTTTTTTTTTTTGTTAAATTACATGCAATATTAATTTTTGTACCAGTAATAAAATATTAGAAAAGTATTTTTAATTGCATATTTTACCGGTTTTAATCACATGTTTTCGATTTTTTAGTGCATGAAATTTTTAGCCCAATTTATCATCTTATTGGGAATGAGAGACCGCATATCCAATAAAATATTTCTTGTACCATGACAGTGCGAATTCAACGCAATTCTATACAGACTTCAACTAAGCACAAAGGTTATTTTGGTTGTAACTGGTACCACTAAGGACCGGAATTGATCTATGTGAGCCTCCGTCAGAGGTCACGTGGATTAGCCTAACCTAACCTAACCAAAAGTTATGACGTTTTTAACATTATTACTTTTTGTGAAAATTTTAATTGAAAATAGCACAGTACACATCTATTAGTAAGATAGTTAGGCTAGCCTTTCCCGTTAAGATCAGCCAACTTTTGTATGTAAGTAGCTTCTATACAAAATCGTGTGAAAAATTAATATATATGTAGGTGCAATGGAACTATCCTTAGTGTCTAGTTGCTTGCAATCACTTATCGTACAGAAGTATTTATCTATTTTCTTAAGGCTCAAACATAATAGGCTCGACCTGGCTGCAGCTAATGTCAAAAATCAAAGAAAGGCTAGCTCAAGTTCTGTCAAATACTTAATTTGACCGAAATGACTTGAGCGAGCTCGTCTTTAAGTCATTGAAAAAATTCGCCAATTTGTATATCAATTCGTTTTGTTTGGTTTGTTCAGTTGAATTTTTAATAACAGAAATGAATAGCGAGTTAAGTAAATGTTAATTTAATTTTATTTTGTTTGAAAGAAAAACACATCTGATTCCTTACGGAACATTCAATTAGAATTGCCTTGGCTGCAGCCAGATTAAGTTAACGAAACTTGACAAAAAGCTGGCTTGAGCAATTATGGGTTATATGCATCATTTCTGTGTATTTGTATAAAATTTGACATTAGCTGCAGCCAGCTCGAGTCTATTATGTTTGGGGCTTTAGCCTTTTGACCGAGCTTCGTTAAAATCGGTCAAACTTGTATACAAAATCATATAATAAATTAACATAGATTAAGGGAGGTGTCCCTAGGAACTGACCGATTTCAACCATTTTTGATATTTTCCTTAAGTTACCAAACATTTTATATGAGTACTCCTTCTATTTTTGTATGGGATCCACTCAGTGTGCAACGTCTAGAATAGGCAAGATTATCTACTAACATTAACTAAAATATATCCTTGATATACTGGATGAATAATATTTGTTGGGTACTTTTCCAAATGTCACATAAAGTTAATATGTATAATGAATATTAAAAGCAAATTAATTTATTTTAAAACATATTAAACAATATTTACTATTATTTTTCTTATGCTAAGTATTTTTTAATATAAGTAAAAAAAAAACTACAAGATTGTAATCTGTGATTAATCTCATATAAATGTATATTGAAAGTATTTATTCACACATAAATATTTTACAGTCACATCATGTAATATCACTGTTATGATATTTGAAGTAAGTCATACAACAATATAAAAAAAATATGGTTTGACACATTTAAACACTTAAAAAGATAAACACTAATTGTTAAATCGAAGTTGTTGTTAAAACGCTGCAAGCGGCACTTTGATACTTGAGACATCAACAACTTGATATTTTAAATATTTTCGCACCATTAGAAAAAAAAAACTTGTTTTAATAATATCATGATACTGACCTTAACATAGTTGTGGTCACAAAAACAAAAAAATGCATTAACACATCTGTCAAAAGTACAGGGAAAAATAACGTTGTCTCGTCAGCGTCTTAAGAAGTGTTTTTTTAACAAATGGCTAGTTGTTGAAACTCTCAGATTACAGCATCAATAAAGCAAATTAGGCTACGTTTGATAGAAAAATTACACAATAAACTAGCCAACTTTTGTCCAAAAAGACAAAACTAACTTAAAGAAGTTTCTATAAATGGGCTTGGCCAATGGGCGGCGACACGAAAAGCTCTTTTGATTTTTAAAAACAAAAAAAGAAACTATCTGCAAATCTTGCCTACAAAAAATATTTGTAAAAATTTATTAAAAAATGTAAGTTCATGCAATACGAGTATTTTTCCTATTGTATATTGTAGAGTTCTCTTGTTATGTTGTTGTGTTAATTTATCAGTAGTACTACCTTAAGTCAATCAAGTTTTTATGTCTTCAAGCTAGTGGATTTATGGCTTTAACTTCTTTATTAATTTTGTGCTTGTTCTCTTATCAGTTAAATACGCCATTAAAAGACACACTCGTGTCAACATATTTAGTATATGAATAACACTAAGCCACTGATAAACAAAGAAGCACTGACTATATAAACACTAAAACTGAATAAAGTTGTAAAAAGTATTGATAAAAACAAAACGTAGAGATTACTTAATGCACATTTTCATATGAAAACAACAGTATTTCATGTAAAACTTTTTCAAATACTATAAAAACTTTTATTCGATAATAGAAAACGGGTTAACAACATATTGAAATAAAGTAGATAATAATTATAATTCAATACAATACTAATAATAAAAAGCCATATCAGCTTTTATGATTACATTTGATGTGATTGTGATGAGAGAAAATAATTAAATCCGGGACTAACTACTTTTGAGAAGGTTAACAATATGTTACTTAATATAGAATATTTAATTTAAAACAAGTTTATTGTCATAATAGGTCAGGTGCGAAGTAAAATGTTCTGTTGGTGCATTCTTCGTCTATGTCCCCAAATGTTCTAACTTGTTTATCAACATCTCTTAAAAGGATCAATTGAAAAATTAAATGATGTTAAGCAAGGTCGAGGTTATATAATGACATTTGATGGTATACTTGTTTTTGTATCTTGATGTATCTATCTTAAAAGCCTCAGTAATCTTTAGAATTCTATATAGTAATAAGCGTTTCCATAACATTATCTCTAACGATCATGCTAATCGAAGTCTTCCGGACTACTGGTTTTTACTACTTAACATCTATGAGTTATATTTATATTATCTCTAAACATGATATTTCTTATTGCATCTACCAACGGTATCGCCTAGAATTTAATCATTTATAAGTTGATTACATATATTTAAAAAAAAAAAAACATTAAAACGAGGTCTTTGCGCTTTTCTAATACTCATTTACAGGCAAACGTCTAGCTACGGCTTTGGCGGAAACGCATGACAATTAGAATTAAATGTATCTTGTTGTTTAGCAACTAATGTGACAGTAATTAATATAAATGAATATCTAGCGGATCATATCTTAATTAAGCCATCTCTAGTCTTAGCTTTATGAAGTTGTATTCAGTTTATTGTTGGTTATAAATATCGAATTGACACCTCATGCGGCTGTCACGGATGAAAAAAGAAACTGTGTGAAGACCATACTCAGGCTTAAGTCGCAAACAATGATAGCGACTGATTAAGATAAATAGAAGAATTATAACAGCTTAAAGAAAAAACAGTGTTGTTTATACAATAAATCAGTTAGTGAATTTTAAACAAATAAGATATGTTGAAGCGTTTGTTTTGCAGCTATATTTATTTAATTGCTTAAATTTAAATTTCAGAAATATGTTAATGTTTTAAAAGTTATATATAAAAGTTTAGAATTATGTTTTTGTGAGAATAAATATTAATGTAAATTTCTATGTAAATAAATGCAAATGTTAATGTTAATGTTAATGTTAATTTTAATGTTAATGTTAATGTTAATGTTAATGTTAATGTTTATGTTAATATTAATGTTAATGTTATTGTAAATGTTAATGTAAATGTAGATGGTAAAATAAATGTAAATGGTAAATGGTAAATGGTAAATGCAAAAGGTAAAGGTAAAGGTAAAGGTAAAGGTAAAGGTAAAGGTAAAGGTAAAGGTAAATGTAAATGTAAAGGTAAAGGTAAAGGTAAAGGTAAAGGTAAAGGTAAAGGTAAAGGTAAAGGTAAAGGTAAAGGTAAAGGTAAAGGTAAAGGTAAAGGTAAAGGTAAAGGTAAAGGTAAAGGTAAAGGTAAAGGTAAAGGTAAAGGTAAAGGTAAAGGTAAAGGTAAAGGTAAAGGTAAAGGTAAAGGTAAAGGTAAAGGTAAAGGTAAAGGTAAAGGTAAAGGTAAAGGTAAAGGTAAAGGTAAAGGTAAAGGTAAAGGTAAAGGTAAAGGTAAAGGTAAAGGTAAAGGTAAAGATAAAGGTAAAGGTAAAGGTAAAGGTAAAGATAAAGATAAAGATAAAGATAAAGGTAAAGGTAAAGGTAAAGGTAAAGGTAAAGGTAAAGGTAAAGGTAAAGGTAAAGGTAAAGGTAAAGGTAAAGGTAAAGGTAAAGGTAAAGGTAAAGGTAAAGGTAAAGGTAAAGGTAAAGGTAAAGGTAAAGGTAAAGGTAAAGGTAAAGGTAAAGGTAAAGGTAAAGGTAAAGGTAAAGGTAAAGGTAAAGGTAAAGGTAAAGGTAAAGGTAAAGGTAAAGGTAAAGGTAAAGGTAAAGGTAAAGGTAAAGGTAAAGGTAAAGGTAAAGGTAAAGGTAAAGGTAAAGGTAAAGGTAAAGGTAAAGGTAAAGGTAAAGGTAAAGGTAAAGGTAAAGGTAAAGGTAAAGGTAAAGGTAAAGGTAAAGGTAAAGGTAAAGGTAAAGGTAAAGGTAAAGGTAAAGGTAAAGGTAAAGGTAAAGGTAAAGGTAAAGGTAAAGGTAAAGGTAAAGGTAAAGGTAAAGGTAAAGGTAAAGGTAAAGGTAAAGGTAAAGGTAAAGGTAAAGGTAAAGTTAAAATTAAAGTTTAAGTATAAGTTTAAGTTTAAGTTTAAGTTTAAGTTTAAGTTAAAGTTAAAGTTAAAGTTAAAGTTAAAGTTAAAGTTAAAGTTAAAGTTAAAGTTAAAGTTAAAGTTAAAGTTAAAGTTAAAGTTAAAGTTAAAGTTAAAGTTAAAGTTAAAGTTAAAGTTAAAGTTAAAGTTAAATTTAAAGTTAAAGTTAAAGTTAAAGTTAAAGTTAAAGTTAAAGTTAAAGTTAAAGTTAAAGTTAAAGTTAAAGTTAAAGTTAAAGTTAAAGTTAAAGTTTAAGTTTAAGTTTAAGCTTAAGTTAAAGTTAAAGTTAAGGTTAAAGTTAAAGTTAAAGTTAAAGGTAAAGGTTTGGCGACAGGATCGCCATGTAATAATTATGTTTTGGGTCGCCATATAATAAATTTTGGGGACAGGATCGTGTCTTAATGTTTCGCGACATGGCATCGCCATATAAGGATTCGCGATTATTTTTAAAGGTATTTATTATTTTTATTATTATTATTTAGGTCCTGCCTATCATTGTTGCCGGCGAAGTTCGCCACTGGCACTATAGTTTATTCTTTTTTTTTTTCCGGCACTAAAAAGTGCACTCCGGCTTATTAAGAATGAAACAAGTTTGCAGCTTTGTTAAGGCTCAAGAACTTGCTTGAATTAAAGTCGGCAGCTATTTGGAAGCTCAAGACTTAATTGATTTTATTTTGAAATTGTTCTTCTTTTTATACTTTACATAACAGTACTTAGTCTTAAAAGTAGTTAACAATTGTTTGTGTACTTAGCAAAATGTGAACATAGTCATATGTTCCTTAACATATGTTCCTTAAAATTCAGCAAAATTAATGTTATGTGTTTGAGTGAGATACTGAGCATGAACATATGTTTAATTGTTATAAATGTTCTTAATGTTATTTCTATACAATAAAATAAAATGAGGTTATACATACCGTAAAGGTGTGTAACTTATTACTTTGTTTGAATACGTGTTTATTGTTGTTTGTTTTAATGTAATATTGTTTAATGTTATTTAAGTATAATATAATTGTATGTAATTCATACCGTAAAGGTGTGTATCCTTCAGCACTACCTTTTCCATCTTTAGTAGTCTTTAGTTTCAGCTCTGATCAATTAACTGTTTTAAGTTTTTTAATGATTTGGAATTTGTTCGAATAAATTCTTTGAAACCATACGACGTTTAAGCAGAAGTTATTATAGAATCAAATCCTAAAACTCTACCACGTATTTCGTCTGTTTTAGTTGTCTCTTCTTCGTTGGCTATTTTTCTTTGGAGTTCAACGAATTTGACGAAATTTACGAATGTATTGTGAAGGGAGTTTATTTGAATGTTAAGGGTCCAGTCTGGGGCCGATAGGCACTTGTCTGACGTGTCTCGTCGTGCCCTTCGTAATTTTGCTCGATCACGGATGCAGTAATTCGGCTCCTGGTTAGTTGGATCAAACATTTTTTTGATAGCTTTAACTGTCTAGAGTATCATGTATAATATCATATCATAGAATATCTTACAAATGGAAATTAGTAATGGTTCAAAAGTTGTGAGCTTCCGAGCCGAACGCGTCAAAGCAGGTAGCGCACTATACTTTAAACGCTTTTATATTAAAACTACGTTTTTCGAACTGGCGACTTTCGTAACTATCCCTATTTTTAAAGAAACTTCATGCTTTTTTTTTTAAATTCACGTAATTAAGTTGTGCATGAAATGCATGAAATGGACCATAATCTCATAAAAACATTGCATATGAATATTTTGTCAACGAAAATTTTACGTAAAAAAAATAAAATTTCAAACGCAACCATTCTTTATTTTTTAATCAATTTTATTAAAAGTGGTCTATTTTATAATCACACTCATATTTAACAGGAAAATCTTTTAATTTTTTTGTTTCAGATAATTTTTTCGACCTGTGGAAAGGACACCAGGTCAGTCCTGCTTCAGGATATTGATAAAATAATATGAACGTTTTATACAATTTTCTTAAAAGTACAATAAATATACCTGAAACGTTTTGAGCACCTATATTTTTTTAATTTTCCCAAAAACATTAAAAAACATTGTCGATTTTTCGGCCTTTCTACCCAGACTAAGAGCCTAGTGTTTATATTTATGTTAATGTTTATATTTATGTTTATGTTTATGTTTATGCTTATGTTTATGTTTATGTTTATGTTTATGTTTATGTTTATGTTTATGTTTATGTTTATGTTTATGTTTATGTCTATGTTTATGTCTATGTCTATGTTTATGTCTATGTCTATGTTTATGTTTATGTTTATGTCTATGTCTATGTCTATGTCTATGTCTATGTCTATGTCTATGTCTTTTTTTTTTTTTTTTGTTGGACGTAGTGATAGCGCGCTATCATCTAGTGGCCCCACGATACTCCACCAGCTCCACCCCGGAACCGCGTCAGCATTTCATCAGGACGGGGGTTTGATTTCGTAAGATTCCTACGTCCTCCTTAAGCAAGGAGGTTCGGAACTACTGAAGTTTCTCTCCTTTAATATTTTATTTATGTGTCTTTCACACAAAGTCCATGCATGTTCAGATTTTAGCATTTCGTTCAACAGATTCTCTTCAGTTAATGTAACACCTAGCATATCATTTAAAGCTCGTCTCTCCTCCAACCACTTTTCACATTCGAAAAGTATGTGCTTTGCATCTTCTTCTAGCGCTGCGCATGAATCACAGCTGCTTATTTCTTTAAGTTTAAATCTATGCAGGTATTTGTTAAAACTACCATGGTTTGTCATAGCCTGAGTCAGAAAATATCCCATGTTTCCATGTCGTCTTTCCAGCCAGACTTTTATATTGGGGATAAGGCTATATGTCCAGCTCCCGTTCATGTTTTGATTCCAACGTTCTTGCCATTTAGTCACTACATTGTCCCTGGCATTAATTTTTATTTCTGAAATTTTTTTCTTTCGCTCTTGTGTGTTAGTGTTCGCCCAACTTATAAGTTTAGTTTGGGTATATATTTCTTCTCTTTCCAGTATTAATAAGTCTATTGGTGGCAGACCTGCAAGCACTAAAGCCGCACTTGTGGACACTGTACGGTACGCTGATATAATACGGAGAGCACTAACTCTCTGTGCTTTCTGTAGTTCCCTCATATTATTCTTCAGATTCAGTGCCCTGACAAAGGTTGGAGCAGCATAAAGAAGCTGGGAGTGTACTACGCTGTTTATTAATTTTCTCATCTGCGGCCTTGGGCCACCACAGTTTGGCATTATTCTGGCCAATGATGCTGCCGTTCGCAAAGCTTTGTCACGAATATTTACTACGTGCTGTCCAAAGCTAAGTTTGTCATCTAATTGCACACCCAAATAGCATAAGCTTCGTTTAAAGGGTATCTCTCTATCTTGTAGACGTATTTTCGGTATTTTGAAGACCCTACGATCTGTCACTAGAATTGCTTCCGTTTTTGGAACTGCAAGTTTCAAACCGTTTCTTCGCAGCCATCTGTTACAACGACATAAGCTATCGTTTACCACTATCTCGATTAATTCGGCAGTTCGCTGGTTTACTACCAGAGCAATATCATCAGCGTAACCTATTAGTTTTGCACCTTCTTGTAATTCCAAATTCAGTAGACAATCGTACATTACATTCCACAGGAATGGTCCTAATACTGAGCCCTGAGGTACACCTGCTGTTATTTGGTGCTCTTTTATACCATTTTCCGTCTCATAGATTAAAATTCTGTTATCCAGATAGTCTGATACTATGTTAAAGAGATAGTTATCTAAACGTCGGTTTCTGAAAGCTTGTAGTACTACTTTCCACTTTACTGTGTTAAAAGCATTTTTAACATCTAGTGTTATTATTGAGCAGTATTCTCCTGTTGTTTTGGCCTGTATAGCTTTATTGCATACTGTGCTAATGGCATCAACTGTACTCTTTCCTTTGCGGAAGCCATGTTGCATAGGGGATAGTCCGCCAAGGTCATCTATGCGCTCTTCCAAACGTTTTAGCATTACGTACTCTAATAATTTTCCTAGTGAATCCAACATACAGAGTGGTCTATAGGAACTAGGCTCATTTAATGGTTTATTTCCCTTTCGTAACAAAACTAACTTTTGTATTTTCCATTTAGCTGGAAAGATTCCGTTTATTAGACATGAATTGAAGACTTCAAGTAAAAGATCTGGCCATATCTCACATACTACTTTTATGACCTCATTTGGTATACCATCTGGTCCTGGGCTCTTACCTATTTTTAGTTTACTACATGCATGTGTAATGTCATCTACGTTCAGAGGGATGAAACCTTCGACTTGATAATTTGGTTCTCTTTTTAGCCCGTCTTCATCGAATGGAAATAGTGTTTCTACTATTGTTGTTGCCCACACTGGTTCTTTAATGCCGGGTATAGGTTTAATGCTACCAAGCTTTTTCATCACAATTTTGTACGGTTTGCCCCATGGGTCGGAATCTATTTCGTTACATAGCTCTGTCCAGCATCTTTTCTTACTCTCTTTTATGGCTGTTCTTAAGGTTTTACGTGCCGTTTTATACTCAACCGTTAAGAGCTGGTTATCATAGTTTCGTGTTGACGCTCGACGTGCTGCAAGGCATTTCGCCCTCAACTCACGTATTTTAGCATTCCACCAGTATACTGGGCGCTTGTTATTGTATTTTTGAGCTCTTGGCATTGCGACATTACACGCTTTTGTGAGTATCTTCGTCAGCGACTCTGCGGCATTTTCTACATTTATATTTTCGGATTGGTTTTCCATATTTCTATCCTTAGCCCGAGTAATATAATCGGACAATTTTTTGTCCTCAAGTTTTCTGACGTTCCATCTTGGGAAATTTGCATCTTCTACACTCATATTTGGACGTTCATCTATATTAAATGAGATATACTGGTGGTCACTTAAGGTGAGATCTTCCAGCACTATCCAATTCATGTTTTCATTGTAGAGGTTTGTCGTTCCAAAGGTGATGTCGATAATACTACCACCTGTACCTCTCCGAAAGGTAAGTTTGTCTCCGGTATTAAATATCGTAAGACCAAGACTAGCAACCATTTCACACACTGTAGTACCCTTTTTATCCATTTTTTTGGAGTTCCATTCTGTAGATTTACTATTGAAGTCTCCTCCAATGATCACTTTATATTTTGAGGACCTGATAGAAACATCAAGTATGTTAAGGGCTTCTGCAAACAAATTAAAGTCTATATTTGGTGAAAAGTAGCAACTATATACCCTAATTTTGCCCACTGTGACATATACGAAGCCAGCGTTGCTTTCATTAACTTCGCTTATTATTAATCTTCTGTTTCTTACCATGATGGCTGCGCAATGGTTTTTGTCTACGTACCAAACTTGAGATGGTGGGTTTCTGTACGGTTCGCTTATTAAAAGTATGTCTGCATTAATCTCTGTCGCCTTCTGTATCATCAGGTCTTGCGCTTCTCTACCCCGTCCTAGATTGATCTGTAGAAATTTCGTGATCATTTTCTTGCTTTATTTCTTATGTTGATTGCACACGCTGTACTACCAATATAATGCTGAGAATTTATTGAGCCACTTTCATGGCATAGTATGCATCTCGTTTCCGCTTTGCATTCTTTAGCTTTGTGTCCCGGATTGCAGCATTTTCTGCATAGATTGCTTCTATCTGTCCCTTTACACTGGCTCGAAATATGACCCTGTTCTAGGCACCTGAAGCATTTCTGAACTCTAATCTTACTCCTCAGCCTACACATAACCCATCCTACTCTGACTTGCCTCGTACGGAGTAGTGGAGCTGCTAAGTGCTCAGGTAGTTGAACGAGCGCTTGTTTGGTTCCTCCAAACGATGTTCTAAAATTTAATATTTTGAACGTTGTGGGTTCTTCTACTTTTGTTGCCTTCATAAGAGCATAAAAAAGTTCATCTTTATCTGTTGACTCATCCATGTCTCTGATATCAAGAATATGATTTTTGGTAACCGCTCTAATCATGACATCTTCACCAAGCGTGTTACCTATAGCGTTTCTGAGCTTTTCGGCTTGGCCTTCGCCTTTTTTTAGTTGAACGAGTAAGTCTCCAGCTTTTGTCCTTCTGATACCCCTTATCTCCACACCGATATCAGTGGGATTTACTTGTTGCTTCATCTTTTTTATAACATCTGCGTATGACTCAGACGTGTTGGATTTAATTGTTATTGCCTCTCCTTGGATTCGCATTTCACGGCGTTTGTTACTTTGATTATCTTTTTTCTTCCTTGTTTTCGGTGGCTCACTAGCTCCCAATCATTTGCCACAGCCGGAGTCTCTGGAATATTTATTTCAGCCTGGGTCTGCAGTGCTTTGACTGTTGCAGGTGTTTTCGGCACTTTTCGTTTCCTCTCTTGGGCAGGAGAAATAGGGTCAACTTGAGTGGCTTTAGATAGCACTTGCTTACGCTCGTCGCATGACAAAACTGGGTTACTACCTATCGCTTCCCTGTACTCTTTTAGTTGCTGGTACAGTGCGAAAGCACAGTTAAGATTATCGCGTAACGTCTTGTGTATATTCTTTGCGCCGGAGACAATGCCATTTGCTGCGCTAAGTTTATTGCCTAACTCAATAAACGCTTTTTCTTCTGAAATTCTGAGCTGACTTTGATGTCTTTTTTCGCCTTCTAAGCTATCTGCTTTACGAGTATTCACAGGTGTGCTCGTGTAATCTCTTATGGTACACACATTTTTACCAGGTGGTTTTTCTGACCCCTTTGCTTGCGGTGATCTTACTATCACCGAGCTTTTCACAAAGGGATTTTTTAAGACATTTTCATCACCGTTCCTCGTGTACAAGTCTTCATCTCCGTTTTCCTTGTTGTAGGTTAGTTTTGTTTTTTCTTGTTGTTGTTTGTTGTTGTAACTCTCCATTTCAATTGGGTCTCAACTCGAAGCCGCTATCGCCGTTTGAAGTGTAGTTACGTTTTGATCCCATGGTTATCTATGCAAGCAGGGAGGCCATGCGAGGGTTGACATAAGATCCTTATGGGGTATTATGCCAGTGCCGAATCCGTACTAATCAGGAAATATCCATCTGAACCTACACCACCAACTCAATGGTGACAAACATTGAACGTACTCCGAGACTCGCTACGTTTTAACGAGACGGAGGGCAACTGTGACATTAACCTATAAGCCATTTCGTTGGAATTTCACTTCCACTTACTGAGCTCGTAGACTGCCACAGTTGTCAGCTCAGGGTGCTTCAAATCCAAAACAGTATCCAGCAATGCCATAATTAGAACCGTACTGGGCTTGATCCTAATGCCTTTCGGCGGGTATCGACTAGGGAAACCACAGAGACGTCACTCTCCTAATTACACTTCTCTCGAAGGTACCCTTGTGGTTGGATACCTAGTTAAGGGCGGTATCCACTCGCCCTGTCACAGGACTTCTTTGGGCACATGTACCACTTTAGTACGCCCTCCATACCTGCCACAACTAGGGTCCGCGGGGACGTTACTCCCGTTATCCTATTCTGAGGATACCTATGTCTATGTCTATGTCTATGTCTATGTCTATGTCTATGTCTATGTTTATGCCTATGTCTATGTCTATGTTTATGTTTATGTTTATGTTTATGTTTATGTTTATGTTTATGTTTATGTTTATGTTTATGTTTATGTTTATGTTTATGTTTATGTTTATGTTTATGTTTATGTTTATGTTTATGTTTATGTTTATGTTTATGTTTATGTTTATGTTTATGTTTATGTTTATGTTTATGTTTATGTTTATGTTTATGTTTATGTTTATGTTTATGTTTATGTTTATGTTTATGTTTATGTTTATGTTTATGTTTATGTTTATGTTTATGTTTATGTTTATGTTTATGTTTATGTTTATGTTTATGTTTATGTTTATGTTTATGTTTATGTTTATGTTTATGTTTATGTTTATGTTTATGTTTATGTTTATGTTTATGTTTATGTTTATGTTTATGTTTATGTTTATGTTTATGTTTATGTTTATGTTTATGTTTATGTTTATGTTTATGTTTATGTTTATGTTTATGTTTATGTTTATGTTTATGTTTATGTTTATGTTTATGTTTATGTTTATGTTTATGTTTAGGTTAACATTTATGTTAATGGTAATGTTACTGTTGTCAGAGTGGACTGACAATGGTTCGGTGCATCGAGATCGCCGTGACGAGTTTTCTCTGAACTTCAACAAAAAGATCACTTAAAGTGCAGCAACCGGTGTTTATCTCGTTTTTTTTCTTACTTCCTTCCAGCTTCATATTCTTTCTTCCACCAATTACCCAATCTAAGGGACATAAACCAGACCACTTTGCCGTACCACGCTTCAACCTTCTCATCGTAACTCATTTAATTGTCCCTCCAATTAATTTGCATGTAAACACAAAACAGCAACAGTTGCTCTCCTATCCCCGGCAACATGTTGTCAACTAGCTAATTTGCCATGGTGCGGCGCGTTGATCATGCCAGCAATGCCTTCCATCCTTGTTTTATTCTTGTTGATGATGCATTCGTGTGCCGTTTCGCGTAGCAACATGTTGTTGTTGCTGTTGTCTTTCATCAGTTAAACACACGTTCGCGTGTATTTCTTGTTGCGAATCGTAACGAATGAAGAAACTCGAATCGATGTTGCTGATCAGCACCATATCTGCTGCATAGTGATGGAGCACAGCATAAAAGGGGGAAGGAAAATTAATATATTGCATATGCTAGGAAGAGGCAGAAATAAAATTCTTAATAAAAAATCAACTCCACTGATAAACATTCATACACCTAGAAATATCTGTGTGAGCTATGAGTAACATGAAGGCAACAGCACACCAGCAGCATCGCCATCTGACCATCCGACGGCACGTTCGACTTAATAATAAATCAAAGAAACTTTTCTATAAAATATCAAAGCAAAAAAAAAACACAACAACAACAATAATAAAAAAAATTTCTAAAAACGTTTTATAAAAATAAACATGCATATCTCGCACTAAACAATATTTAAGAAAAAAAAAAACAATCGAAGAGATACAAACATGCATACATAATTATAAATGTTTAAATTAGTAGCTGTGCGAACAACGCATTCACGCAGATAAAGCGGCAACGTGTGATGTGCTGATATTCTCTCTGTATCTGTTAGATTCTATTTTAGTAAGAGGATTTTTCATTTTAATGTGACAAAATAAAATATAGAAAACCAAATACATACATATAAGAGAATGATCGAGCATTAACCAATGATCAAACACGCCCTCTTTTTATGAGCTTGTGATGTTGATGTTGATGCTGTTGTTGTTGTTGTTGTTGTTGTTGATGATTGTTGCCAAAAAATTATTATTAAAATTTTTAAAATATATCGACAGCATAAAATGTTTTAAAGATGGAATTCAAGGTTTGCTTGTGCGTTTGTTTTTGCCTTGTTGTTGGTTGTTGTGTGTTGGCCATTAATTGAGTTCAACGTTTAATCATGTCATGCTGTGAGATCTAAACTTACTACTTACTACGTCGTATAACTGTCTGTCCAAGTTTATATCTCATTTTATATTTTTCTCTTCTGGTAAACTTGTTCGCATTACTTTATTGACGATTAAAGCTTTGTCGTGCGCTGTTATTTTTTAATAAGTTGTTGTTATTATTAATTAAATTTATTTTAATGTGGTTCACAAAATCTTTCTTTTTTTTCACAATGAATTTCAAATAAGGCATTATAGCAGTTGAGCTGTGTGACAACACTACAGAAATTGTGCATTAAGTTTTTGTTTTGTGTTTGACACCCATTAATTCTTCGATTGTCGTGATGTTAATTTCCATAGATTTTTTTCCTGATTGTCAATAATCAAACGTCAGTTTCATGCTGCGATTGCCAAGGGCACACTTTTATTATGGCTGTTGAGTTATAAGGAGTGTTCTTTAGCTCTTACCCATATAACACCATATAACTGTTGCATTTCTGGATCAGGATCATATGTAAATATTTTTTACTTCAATACCATGTACCAAAAATTCTGGTAATATTTTAAACTTCATGCGTATTGAGTTCGAACTCATATCACATTGAAACAAAAATCATTATTTATTATTTCTGAGGCACATATACAGTGAAACCTCCCATAACCGGACACTGATGGTGGTTGTATTTTTGTCCGTTCTGGGAATTTTGGGCCCTGGGAGTTGTCCGTTAGTGGGAGGGATCAAAAAAAATTATGTGCTCCTAATTTTTTTATTAAAAGCCGAATTAAAATAAATACATGTTTTAGTAAATATAATTATTTTTTGTAAAATTATGCAAATTTTACAAAATTCTCATGTATGTATCAAAAACTTTTAAAAATCTTTGTTTAATTGAGTTCAAAAAATGTATTAAAAGTTGATTGCTTAAAAATGTAACGAAAAGCTTGTGTCTAGAAAATTTGCCCGGTTGTGGGAGGTCTTCGCTTATGGAAGGTGTCCGCGAGTAGAGGTTTCACTGTATATTTAATCTAGAATTTTGAATTCGCAAATCTGAGGACGGATTCCAGAGATACTTTGTGAAATTTTGAAATGTTTACTCTCTAAGGTTTGCCATTTTTTCGGAGAGGTGGCGGCCGAACAGAAACATTAATTGAAAAAACATTCTGCCTGAGATGGGGTTGAACCGAGGTTCTTTAGCTTACGGGCCACGCACACTACCAGTAGGCTACGGCTGCCATATGTATTATAGTATTTTCACAATAAATATAAGCGCTAGTTAAATTTGAATTGAAAATTCATTAACACTTTACACGTTTTACGTCATAACTTCTGAGCCCTTAAATGAAAAAAATTATAGCACCTGGTATTAAACTCTGAAATTAAGAATGGGTCAGCTTGCTGCAATTTTTTCAAAAGTTTTAGATTTTTCCCTTAAAATAGATGAAATAATTTTTTAATGATACGCTACTACGAAAATCGTAGTTAAATTAACTGTGCTACGTTGTCTGAAATTATACCCTATTTTGGCATTCCTCTTCGATTTTAATTTTTTTTCTTGCTGATCCTTTTTAAGTTTAAACTTTTCCTCTTCAAGTTTCAGTTTCCGTTCTTGAAAAACTTTATCTTCCTGATAAAACTTGATCTTTTTCGAACTCCAATTTTTATATTATGCATCATTTTGCTCGTTTTGCAATACAGCCAAGCGTGAAACAGCAGACTTTGGTGCAGATTTTTCACTTTATTTGAGAAATCAATGGCTTTTTGAAGTTTCACTTTTAGATTTTCGAGTTGAAACATTGTTCTGCTTAGCACTAACAGGCACATTTTATAATACATCATCAGTTGCAATGTCAATCACATCATCACTTCCAAAAAGACTCTCATCTCCGGCAACATCTTCAGTTAAGTCTTCAGTAACATTTTGAAAATATCCTCACAGTCAGTGGACTCCTCCACTACAACATCAGTATGGGCATGCTTTGTTCCGAATATCTCTTGCAGTACGTTGAAGTGTGGACATATTTTGGCAGTCTTTAAGTATATAACAACAATTTAAGTATATAACCTTTATCTATTAACATATTTTTGTGCTTACGATCGATACTTTTTAAGCCATCATCTACCTTAGCCCGGCGCTAGTCGAATTTTGCCACTGCACTGCCTTTTGGTACAAGATCCGCATGTTGCGTACTTTCCAACGGATCAAATTTCATTCCGCCTGGATGCCGGTTTCTTCCAGGAATGGATTCAATTCAAGAAACCAGTATTAATTTTCAAAATATAAACATCGAACGGCTTTGTTTTGCTCAAAAATACACAATAGAAAGGGCAAATACACCACATCGTGAATACCCGTAATATTGACTATAGTATCAAATTGATTCCAAGAGTATACAATACCGTTGTAATATTTACACTGTATGAAAATGTAAAACAAAATGTGTACATATAAAATTTTTTTAATTAATTGATCCACAAGAAATTGCAGGATCTTCTCCACCTCCGCATTGCTCCATCTTCTAAAAATTTAAACGAAATACTAAACTATATAAATTTTTATTAAATAAACTCACAGCGCAGCCGATAGCTTCCTCCATGTTGAGTAGCAGAAATGATTTTGTGATCAGCTGATCAAGTACACAACGAATTTTACTAAGAATACAATAGGGTTTCTTCGTTGCAAGATGTATTTATGAAGGTGGCAGAAGTAGGTGACGTCTATCAAATCGGCACCGTAGCAATGTCAAAATTTAAAAAAAACAATATTGCCATATTTTGAACAAAAATCCAATGAAAAATCCTATGTTTTAATACTTTATCCTATTGGTTTGAGGAAAATAAACGCGTGTTATTTTTATTTTGTAATTTTTTTGTGAAGTGTGCCAATATTGTGATGGAAAAAAATAGAAAATATGCCGAAAACTGTGCGATCTGCCATAGTACTTGGAGCAAGGAAAACATGTTTTTGGAATAAAAATATTAATATATGTATACTAAATAAAATAAAAGGCCACCAATCTACATTGCTTAACTTTATTACTATAAAAACATCTAAAATTTGACTGCTTTTGATGTTCCGTAACATAATCTTCTCTCCCGACTTCAAAACTCCCACACAAAGAATTTGTCCCACAAAAATGAAAATAATAGAAAGTGGCATCACTTGCACAAAAATTTTGACATTGTTACGGTGCCGATTTGATAGACGTCACCTACTTCTTCCACCTTCATAAATACATCTTGCTTCGTTGTATTTTTGCTGCAGGGTTGTATTTTGAACACTATGCATTTTGTTTTTGTAATTTTACAAAATTTACTACAAATATGAAATTTATCAAAAATACACAGCTAGTTAGTTTATAGTGGGCCCATGTGCACCGCCCTGGGCCATGTTGACGGGGGCACTACTTCCCCACCAAAATGGAGGCGTCTTAGGCTGTGGATTGCCGGACATTCACATAGAATGTGTTCAGGGGTTTCTTCTTTCTCCTCGCATAGTCTGCAGACGCCTGATTCAGAAAGACCCAGCTTTTTAAGATGGTATCTGAGTGGGCAGTGATCTGTGAAGAAACTGGTGAGAATTCTAAGGTCTGCTTTGGTCAAGCTTACCAAATAAGCTTACCGTAAATCTTTGGTTTTTGCTTTAGAGTAACAAATTTCTTAGATTGCCTTTGTCCATTAGTGTTGTTCCAGTGGCACTGAAATTTCTTATCTTCCCATATTCTAATTTTATCTAGAATGTAGCCTTTTGCTAAGCTACAGAATGATTCAGGTCCTATAAGAGTTCGAGACGCTCCTCTTTTGGCAAGGCAGTCCGCTCGTTCGTTGCTCTCAAATCCTTCGTGACCTGGAACCTACCATAATACTATTTTGTTGCTTTGCCCCAGCGTGTTTAATAGTTCTACTCAGTTGGAGACTAGTCTTGATTCAAGTTCGTTAGCTTGAAGGGCTTTCAAGGCCGCTTGACTATCTGAAAGTATGTAGATGTGAGCCCCCTTTGATTTCCTGTGGAGACATTCTCTGACACAAACTTCAATGGCATATACCTCCGCCTTTAAGATTGTCGGCGTGTATCCAATTGAAAGAGCTTTTTGGAACTTGGGACCATATATCCCAGCTCCCGTTACTCCATTTTCGAGTTTTGACCCATCAGTGCACCATATCTGTGAGCTAGTAACAACTGCGAAGCTATCATTCCTGCATAGTTGCCTATTAGGTATGACGAGGTAGGTGAAGTTTACCTTCGGCAGCATCGTGCCGGGGATTTTCAAAAAGGGGTCATTTTCTAAGGTTTTTAGTATCTTCATGTGACCCGTAAAATTCCCTGCCTTGTAATCACCGATTTCCTCCATTCTTAGTGCACTTAGACATGCCTCTTTTTCGATTGCCTCTTTAATGATCGTTAAAGGGGGTAGCCCTATTATTACATTCAAAGCTTCAAACGGGCACGTTCTCATTGCCCCAGTGATACTAATGCACGCCCTTCTTTGCAACTTTGTCAGTTGGTTAGCTGCTGTGCGCTGTTGGACTTTGGGCCACCATGTAAGTGCTGCATGCGTAACTATAGGTCTCACAATTGTTGTAAACGTCCAATAAATAATTTTCGGTTGAGGCCCCACATTTTGCCATGAAGGCGTTGACAGGCAAAAAGGCCACGTGTTGCCCTGCCTGTAATTGAATCTAAGAGGGTGTTCCAATGGAGCTGCTTGTCAAAAATCACTCCTAAGAACTTGATCTCATTTAAAAAGTCAATAACTTTTCCATCCAGGAAAAGTTTACCAGATTTCGGCTCTTTTTCCTGGAGAAGGGTACCAGAATTGTTTTAAATAAGATTTGGCTTTATTCATATATTAGTACATAAGAAATAGTTATTCTTTTGCGTACAATAAAAAGTATAATATATATCTCGAACAAACATAATATCAGAATGAAAAAGAAACAATAGGCAACTATTTATATTTAAAAATTACTTAAGTTAAATTTTAAAAGTAGTTTAATTAAAATAATAAAATCAACACAAACTTATATCTAACGAATAATTAAATAGAAAAGGTCTAAATAAGAAGAAGAGAGAAAGTAAAAGAGAAACGAGAATTCAAGAAAAATGTGCAGATATTAATTGCTTGAAGTTTTGTGCGTTGGAAGTAGATTTAAGATACCTTGGCAAGGAGTTCCACAATCTAATGGTGCTTACGAAAAAAAGTCTTGATTACTTTAAATATTTAAAGGGAGGAATTACCAAATTTAAGCTTCTGGCTGATAGACAAAACTGAAGTTTAGAATATAGATAGTTTGGAGTTTTTGAGCGTATCAGCTTATGCAGGAATATACAATTTCTTGCTTTTAAATAATGTTCTACATTGCATCCTAGAATTCGGGTGCTTAGACCAGTAACATGGCTAAATCTTCTGAGACCATACACATAACGGGCATGCGGCCCGTTAACGCTACTTGCAGTTTATGTAACGAATGTGAGTCTAGATTACTAAACACCACTTCAAAATAATTTATAAAAGGCATAATCAACTGTATTACTAGTTTACGACGAGTTTCTGTTGGTGTGATCTGAGCAGTCAGATTTCTTAAGACAAAGTATATTTTGCTTACAACATAGTTAATATGGTCTACAAATGAAAGTGATGTGTTAATCCGATACCTAAGGTTGGTTATCTTTTCAACAGACTTTAGTGATGTAGTGCTTATATATACGGCAGGAATATCTTTAACTGAGTAACGACATTTTGAAATTGGCAACACAAAAGATTTTAATGGATTTAGTTTAAGCTTGTTAATTATCGCCCACTTATTAATTGCATCTAGGTCTTTATTCACTCTGAAGCAAAGATCTTCGCTGAGACCAATAGGACGAGACATATAAAGCTGGAGATCATCCGCATATGCATGCATTATTACATTTTTTGGAATGGTAAAAATATCATTAATAAAAATTGCAAAGAGAAGAGGCCCAAGAACTGAGCCTTGTGGCACTCTGCTGTTAAGGTATTTATAATTCGAGTAATTTCTGTAAATTTTTATTCTTTGGGATCTACCTTTTAGATAATTTTTAATAAGATTGACTGCAGTTAAAGAAAAGCAAAATAATGATTCAAGCTTTGAACATAATATATAATGATCTACAGTGTCAAATGCTTTAGAAAAATCCAAGAGACAGAGTAATGTAAGATGTTCTTTATCAAAGAATATTCGAATGTCGTCTAAGATTTTAGCTACTGCAGTAGAGCAACTATGACCAGAACGAAAACCGGACTGAAAGGGAGACAGGAGCTTATTAACGCAAAGGTAATGCGAGATCTGATTTGCCATAAGTGACTCACAGACTTTAGAAAGAGATGATAACAAGCTTATAGGTCGAAAATCAGATGATTCAGATGCTCTAGCTTTTTTTGCAATGGGAATAATTGTTGCTACTTTCCACATTTTAGGATAGGACGAGCTAGTAAAGCAGTGGTAAATGATGTGCGTTAACGGACTCAAAATGTAAGGCAAAATCATTTTAATAAACCTAATATTTATACCATCTTCTCCAAAAGCACTGGACTTAATTCTCATTATAGACCTGGCTACTTCGTATTCCGATACGCTGGAAAACTCAAAATTGCTTATAATATTGACAGAATTCGTTCTGTTTTGATTACAGTTTACAACGGGCTGTGAGTCAGAGACAAAAATGTCATTAAGAGCATCTGGGTCAATCTGACACTTAGGCAACTGTTTGTTGCACACTCCAATTTGTTTTAAATATTTCCAAAGTTGCTTGAAGGAAAGTGTTACGTCAAGTTTGGACTTGTAAAAATTTTTCTTGGCATCCTTTACAACCGAATTGGCCTCATTTCAAGCTGTCTTATATGCTTCCCAGTACAAGTCTGTCGGCAATCTTTTCCATTTAGTGTAAAGCCTGGTTTTCACTAAGTCAATTTCAATGACAACAATCACTAATGTCAGTATTCATCTTGACCATATGACGTCAAATGCGTTTTCATTGAAACCCAAAAACTGACATAAAATCGAATATCAAAGACTGACGTTGAATTTATGTGTCAATTGATTGCCATACTGTTTTCACTTTCGATGCTATTTGTGAAATGCCATCGGTTTGTTCAGTTGTGCTTTTTTCATCAACAGCTGATGTTTTATATTTGAGATTGTTAGAAAATGTTTCTTTTTGGTGAAATTTATAAAATACTGTTAATTTTATTAGATTAAGGGCTGCTTTCTCAATGTCCGGTTAAGCACTTATCAGAACTTTAACCAGCAGTTAGCAAAAAAGCCCTTTCTCAATCTTCGGTTAAGGTTGAACTGTCAGTTAAGTGCTGCTTAAGTTAACGGCAAGTTGTGGTTTCGGTTAGCGCCATTTTAGGGTAAATGATTTCGAAGATGCTGTCAAACTTTAAAATTTAAGATGACGGATAGAGTTGCCACCTAGATTTTTTTATTTTTGCGAATTCTTGTAATTTTGAAATTCTGACAACGGATTTGATTTCGAATATAATGTCACAGTTTTAAAATTTAAGATGGAGGTTAGGGCTGCCACCTAAATTTTTACCACAGTATTGCCACCTAATAATATGTATTTTTAAGAGTTTTAAACATCATTTATCAGTGTTAAGGGGTCGCTGATTTTGAATCTAAAGTCCGAATTTTAAAATTCAAGATGGTGGATAGGGTTGCCACCTTAATTTTTTTTAGTTTTATACATTCGGGGCCGGCAAAAAAAAATGGTATACCAAATATGGGTCGCTGAATCCGAATCCGTTGTCAGAATTTCAAAATTATAAAATTTTGAAATAATAGGGTTGCCACCTAATTATATGTCTTTTCAGTAGTTTTAAACGTCATTTATCAGTGTTAAGGGGTTGCTGATTCCGAATTTAAGGTCAGAATTTTAAACTTCAAGATGGTGGATAGGGTTGCCACCTTAATTTTTTGTAGTGTTATGAATTCGGGGCTGGCAAAAAAAAAATGGTACACCAAAAATGGGTCGCTGAATCCGAATCCGTCGTCAGAATTTCAAAATGATAAAATTTTGAAATAATAGGGTTGCCACCTAATTATATGTCTTTTCAGTAGTTTTAAACGTCATTTATCAGTGTTAAGGGGTTGCTGATTCCGAATTTAAGGTCAGAATTTTAAACTTCAAGATGGTGGATAGGGTTACCACCTTAAATTTTTTTAAGTTTTATAAATTCGGGGCTGGCAAAGTTTAAAATTCTGACTTTATAAATGACACTAATAAATGTCGTTTAAAACTCGTGAAAATATATATTATTAGGTGGCAACCCTATTATTACAAAATTTTATCATTTTGAAATTCTGACGACGGATTTGGATTCAGCGACCCAACTTTGGTATACCATTTTTTTTTTGCCAGCCCCGAATTCATAACACTACAAAAAATTAAGGTGGCAACCCTATCCACCATCTTGAATTTTAAAATTCGGACTTTAGATTCAAAATCAGCGACCCCTTAACACTGATAAATGATGTTTAAAACTCTTAAAAATACATATTATTAGGTGGCAATACTGTGGTAAAAATTTAGGTGGCAGCCCTAACCTCCATCTTAAATTTTAAAACTGTGACATTATATTCGAAATCAAATCCGTTGTCAGAATTTCAAAATTACAAGAATTCGCAAAAATAAAAAAATCTAGGTGGCAACTCTATCCGTCATCTTAAATTTTAAAGTTTGACAGCATCTTCGAAATCATTTACCCTAAAATGGCGCTAACCGAAACCACAACTTGCCGTTAACTTAATCAGCACTTAACTGACAGTTCAACCTTAACCGAACATTGAGAAAGGGCTTTTTTTCTAAGTGCTGGTTAAAGTTCTGATTAGTGCTTAACCGGACATTGAGAAAGCGGCCCTTAAAAAACTTTGCCAGCAGTGAAAAAAAAAATGAAAACAAATTTTTTTTGTAGGCAACAACTGACACAAAATGCCAACATGTTGGCATTTCAATTTTTCTTGTCATACAACGATATTTTGATTGACAAGCAAAATTCTCTCTGTTTTCACTTGTTTGAGATTTTATATGACAATCAGTGGTCATATATGACAACAAATGTAAATGACAATACGTTTCCATTAGATTGACAACATTTGTCATTGAAAACTGACCTAGTGAAAACCAGGCTTAAGCCTGGTTTCGTTTTTTTATGGTCAACTTAACATGTTGAGTGAACCACGGACATAAATTGTTAACACAACGAGCAGTACGAAGGGAAACATGTTGATCAAATAAGGCATTACCTTTATTTACAAAAAACATGAGATTATCATCAAATGTCAGGATTTATGCTTAACCCGTTTTCCTTACACCGCTTTGAAGTTATACGGAGTTATACGGAATGCAGAGTGCCTGCATTCTGGCCGATATCGTCGGTTCATGACTGCCCAGTCTTGAAATAACCAGATCATACGCATATCCAGACTTGCGATAAGTTCGTCCACGACTAGGGTCCACAGAAGAGATGAAAGTATCCCTCCTTGAAGGCATCCTCTAGTGGCAGTAATCGTGTTACGAATTCCACCAAGCTCAAGCGATATGATTCGGCTTTTCAGCATGATTAGAATCCAGTGTATGATTAAATATAATATGGCATATTTTTAATCTGCATTGCTGCTTTGATCGAATTGTATGACGTGTTTTCAAAAGCCCCGTGAATGTCAATGAAGGCACATAAACAAAATATGTATATTAAAAATTTTTTTCATTAATTGATAAGTATTAAATTGAATACTTTTTGTATTCAAAACTTTTGCTTGTATTAAAATGTATTCCAAGATTAGATAATATCAGATCAAGGATATCCTCCTCAGTATTTTCAAGTGAAATTTCTCTGATGTCTAACTAATGCTAAATTCGTTTAGAGCATTTACTCTATATATGTGTCCCTGTTACTTCTACAACGAGTAAAGGGCTGTTCATAAATGTGGATTTCGTAAATGTGCATTTAGCTCTCAGTGTGAATATAGCATAAGCAATTGCTTATGAAATTCAATCAGCCCTATCATGAATAATTGTTCACGCGGAATTGGAAAAGGGAGTTTTCATTTTAAAGATAAAGCTCAACAACATTTTGGAAGTTTTTAAAGCAAATTTTTTCATCAACGGCTTGTCAACAAATTTGCATTAAAAACATCCAAAATGTTCTTGAGCTTTAAAACTCACTTTTCCGATTCCGCGTGAAAAATTATTCATGATAGGGCTGAATGTGAAAATAGAAACACTTGATAAAGATATCATTTGTTTCAATTTACAATTTATTGAACTTAAGCAATGAGAAATATAATTTGCACCCTAACTACAAATGGGGCACAACTTAAAATTTTTCAATGTTCAGGACGGGCAAAAAACAAATTTTATTCTTATTTTTATACAAAACAAAGAGGCAAAATGATTTATTTTTAATTAAAGTGTAAGAGTATATGTACAAAATTTAGACAGCCGATGTAGATGATCACGTCGAAAGGTTTTATGTGGAAAAGTCAAAATTCATAAATTTTGAGTTGTGCCCTTTATGTGGTTAGGATGCGAATTCTCAACCAAATATATCATAGTGCATCGTAATAAAGCTATGATTTCTATGGCACCATGCCAATCACTGCCTCCAGCGACTAACTGTATAAAACTGCAACTAAAACAATAACAATAACATTAGCAACATCATGCAAAAACTGTCGACACTTTATAGCTAATAGATATCAATCAAAGTAATCAACAACGATCAATCGTTCATGAACAGTCGTTCAAAGAGAAAGAGTTGATTTTAAAAATATTGAAAATTAAAATTATCGCATCTCAAGACACAGAGTTCAATGAGATGATTCAAGAAAAACATTTTCTTAGCATTGCTTCCATCGTTACAGCTCAATCTTTAGAATGATCTTTTAAGCGCAACACGCAACTAACCAACACAATACAAAGACGTCCAATTCAATATGAATTTCGAACGACCACAAAATGCGGTCCTTTACCCACTTTGGCCTTACGTGCTTGCTGTCTCTTTTACTTAGTAGCGCTCTCACTTGCACACTTAGTGGTTCACCGCAGTGATGCATCGATGTTGCATGCATAGCTGCATTCTGCTTGTATTAAGTTTCACTGGAGTCATTGTTGTAGTGGTTGTTGTTGTTGTTGTTGTTGTTACAGTGCTTGCTATTTCTCTTGTTAATGCCTTGGCTGCTGCCGTTGTTGCTGTTGATGATGAAAATGATAATGATGCTAGTGATAATGATGTTGTTGCTTGTTTGTGGTAATGTGATGATTGACAATTTTATCAACTGATCGCAAGCCAAATGTAAGATAACAAAAAATGGAAAGAAGCAGCGAAGATGGCATAGAAACAAAAAAAAAACAAAACAAAAAAATGGGTCTCCCTCTTTTAATTACATCAACAATTAGATAAATATTTGTATGCAATGTAAATTGAGTAGTTTTCAGTTTCGAACCTAATATTTTTTCCAATGAAAACCATTTCAAGGTTTTCAAAAATTTTTTTATAAAAAATTGCATATTCTTCACTGAAGATTTAGTGCACTTGCCAGTGCAGTTAAGGACTACAGCACTTGTGCAGTTGTGCAGTTAAATTTTCGCGAGCACACCACACTTTTGATTAAGAAATTTATTGAAGTGCGTCTTATTTGTAGCTTTTTGTTATTGTTCAATATATTTTGTTTGCTAGTTATCGGATAGCAAATAAAAATATTTCATAAACCAACTAGATATAAGCATGCCGAAAAAAGTGTTAAAACAAAATTTATACATTTTTTAATTAATAATTCAATTGAAGTGTTTTGTGTCATGCATCGTAGATTGAATATAACAAACAATTTACAAATTGACAAATAGTGATTTACCAAAGGGCGTAGTCAGAAATAAAATTAGGGGGAAAGACCATATAAAATTTTTTTACCGTATCTTTCATATTCATGGCAATAGCCGAGAGAGGTATTTTGAATTTGTAACTTTTCTTTGGATGATCCGACCAAGTGCCGAAAAAATGGAAGTGGAAAATATTTTGAAGCAGTTTAATATTAGCAATTCCCACATTTATTCGGTTACTACCGATACTCTTACCTCCAATACAAACGGTAATGAAAAAAGTTATTATAATTTCTGTAAAACGAAAAATGCTGCAGTATTTTTCTTTTATAAATACTTGCTCTAAAAATTTTAACCTTGTAAAATCATGAAAATGTCACAATTTAATTATAAACCAAAAAATGTTCACACTATCTACTTCATGTAAATATCAAAGTTTTTGAATTCCCGTTTGAACAGTATACAATATTTTACAAAATTATACAATATCGCTTTAAAAAAAAACTGATTTGCTTTTAACTTTTTCAGGTCTAGATTCAAAGAAAAAGGTAAAATTACACACTAAAAAAGGATCACATATAGAAACTATTAAAAAATCCATCGAATACAAAAAATCTCAGATTTAGGGGGGGAAATTGTCCCCCTGTCCCTACCTACGCCCTTGCTAGTACCTAATTATGTAGTTGGTTCAGAAATCGCATGCTTATTTCTAAGCATAAATAGAGAATATTTTGTATGTTTTAAACAAGCTTATTTAGTTATCTTAACAAGCTTATTTAAACAAGCTTATTTTTATTTATGATTACAAAAATATAGTCGAATTATACGTTTTGCGTTAATTCACTCAATCTATTTGTCAAGTATTCTGTCAAGTATACTCTCAAATACTGCATCACTATTTCAAAGCTGTCAAAATTCTCAATGTACACAACTTAAGTCCTAACGTTAAAGGTTATATACACTGTTAGAAATCTTGGAATAAATTTTAATACTTTTGGACTTACATATATGACCACACAAAAATTGTTTTAAATTTAAATTCTGGCCAAATACTTAAATTAATTTTTAATAAAAATAAGTATTCAAATTTAATACTCAGTTTGTATTAATTTTTAATGCTGATTTTGTATGTAAAAATTAAATATAACAGTAAATATAGTATCAAATTGATTCCAACGGTATAAAATATCGTTTTGCTATTTGGGCTATGTTCAAATGTAGAACAAAATATATTAAACATTAAACATTGAGAAGAATTAAATTTAATACTTTTTGAGTTAAAAATCTTTGTAATACTTTGCTTGTATTAAAGTTTATAACAAGATTTCTAACCGTGTATGTAGTAGAAATGCAATGAGTTGCATGGATTGGACTCTGTTGAAACTTCCAAAAACGATAGGTAGGTACTAGGGAGTCCCATCCCGGAAGTTTTTCTCGATCCCGGGATTATCGGGATTGAAAATCTCAATCCCGGGATGCCGGGATTAGTTCGGGATTGAAAATTTTAAGAAGTACATAATTCAAAACGTTTTTAATACAGTTTTTTGTTATTTATTACTTGAAACTAAAAAATGTAAATGAATTCATTTATAAAGTAACAAGAACAAATCAAAACACATTAAGGGTATTCACAATTATACCACACTTAACCGAGCGGTTTTTATATTTTTTGTTGTTTTACATGAAATCTCTAAGAACCAAAAGTGTGGTCACTTTAAGTAGCCCAATAATATGTTTAACGAACGTGTTTTTTAAAGTTCCATAAAAAACTGATCGGTTGCCAGTCATTTTCCAATTGCAAAAATATAAGAAGCTCAAAATGTAAGTTAAACTTTTTTATGCCATATATTAATAAAATATATCAAATTGGATAGTTAATTTCATTGGCGTCGGAAGCGGGGGTTCAAGGGGGGCAGTTTCCTCCCACTTTTTTAGCCAGATAAACAATTTAAAAAGAAAACTTCAAAAGTTATTCAAAATGTCAGTTTTTTTTACAACGATAATATTTTTGTATTAGATATTTTCCTCTTCTTTCTCTCTTCTTCATAAGCATGCTTGCGGATAACAATTTTCTTTCTCTGTCTTTGCAAAAAGATAGAGCAAAATGTAGAGTTTCTACTGCAAACCCCACCACTTCAGTTTAAAAGCACCCTTAAGTATGTAGCTTAATATTGCAATATTGTAATCGAAGCCTTCAACGGAAAAGTGCCTTCTGAACAAAATCTAAAAACAAAACTAGATCTTTATGCAGATGACTTTGATGTGAGCGACCTCCACGCGCAACTTAAATTGCTGAAGCAATTGCCTGGCCAAACACCTCCAAATTGTAGTGGCATTGTATCCCATTTGCAAAAAATTCGGATACTGTAAAAACACTATTAAATGAAGTTGAAAAACTTATTGCTTTGCTTTTGACTGTGCCTGCATTAGCAGCTTCATCTGAGCGTTTTTTAGTGCACTAAGACGACTTAAAACGTATCTTCGAGCAACTACGACACAGATACGACTCACTCATGCGGCGACTCACTTATAGACATTCACAAAGATAAAACCGAAGAATTGAATTCGATGGAGGTGGTGAAAGAGTTTGTTTCTCGCAAGGACAGAAAGAAACATTTTGGAATAATTTAAATTGATATAACTTTTTGTACCTTATTGCATTTAAACCATGTAAAGATATACCTAGTCTTGCTTTATAAAAGCAACCATTATTTCTTATATTTTCATATTACCATATGAAAGATCCTTTAAAGAATGATCTCTAATATTGAAATTGGAAGAACTTTTAAAAATAATGAAATATTTATATTTTTTACATATTTTTATATTTTTTTATTTTAAACTAAAATAAAAAATTTGTGTATTCACATTCATGTTTCTTTGAAGAAATTTTGGTGAACTTTTTTTGCACCACCATTTGTATTGCCCCCCCAGATGAAATTCGCTTCCGACGCGCTTGGTTAATTTATTTGTATAGTAACAAAAAGCTATAGTGGGATGTTCTCAGCTACAAGTTCTCCTTTAAAGGATTGTGGTTTTCAACTATGGCAAAAAAAAAACACAATACAACTATACCACCATTTGTGAATACCCTTATTGTTAATAAACACAAAAAAACTTTAATAATATTAATGACCAGCAAATTATATTAATTTAACCCTTTCAGTGGATTTGCCCAATATTGGATACATCAGGAAGTCATTTTTATATGTATTTATTTTGCAAAGCTTTTGTTTAAACCCAATTGTTTGATTCTATGAAAAAAAAGATGAACCAACATGATAAAAACTAATTTAGAGAGATATTTCACATAAAAGCCAGTTGGATTTTCGATTTGTCGAAAATTGCAAAAAAAAAATTTGTCGGCCTATTTTATAAGAAAATATTAACCGGACAAAAATGAAATTTATCTTTTTTGACCTTAAGCCTAGTACTCTGTTCGTTTGCGTGAAATTTCGCTGGCAACATCTATTTATTTGTTGCGTGAAATTTCTGACTTAAAGTTTGTTGCGAGAAATTCCTATGGCAACGTTTCTCAGAGAGATTCAGAGAATATGTTGGGAGATTTCATATGATCTCTCTCTTTTCACTTCAAAATAAATAGGCAGTATAATTAAATTGTCGTGAAAAAATGTTGCTTAGAAACATGTTGCGATAATTTCACGCAGCGGAACAGAGTACTGCTCTGACGAAAATGTTGTGAAAATTTACATTCTTCTTTCGCAGCTGTCATATTTTGTATGTATATTTGAGTGGAATTTCACATGAAACTGAACAAAGTACTATGCTTTAATGATAAAAATATTAAGAGGGTTTTATAAACACAGATCCAAAGAATAGAAAACCCTTTAAGGGATTTAAAAAAGACGTTGTACCGAACAGGAGCAAAATAATACTTTCTTTGTACAAAACGTAAGTAGCGCAGGTTAAAATCAAAGGTATGTTTTTTCATCTTTTGAGGACCTAAATGATAGGAATATTACCTCAAAAAATGATTTTGTTCTTAGTTTAGTCTAGCCATTGAAAGAGTTAAAGAACAAAAATATAAAATAATAAAATACAGAACAGGGGCCGAATTACAGCATCCGTAATCGAGCAAAATTGTACGAGATTGATAGACACTTGTCTCGTCGTGTCCTACGTAATTTTGCTCTATCACGGATGCTGTAATTCGGTCCCGGTTTAAGGTATAAACTATATAAATGTACACTTTTCGTTTTTTGTACACCACCTTTATGATTTTTTGTGTTTGAGGCAAATTACGGTTGGAAAAGACTTTTCAAAACTACATTTTTTGTTTCAATTATTTTTAAAGTAAGCATTAAGCTGATCAGCGTGTTTTATTTTTTATTAGAGAGTTTTGTTCCGATATTATTACAAATATAACCCGCTGATGAGAAGCGTTCTCATTCTATGCTAGTTGTAGAAATATTTGTACGATAATCGTAAGCAATTTATAAGTTTCGATCACGATTGCCTTCACCACAAAACAAAATTGTTTCCTAAGTCAGAATATCTTACAATTTTTAAATACATTGGTGATTTCCCGATGTTGCAAATTCTTCTTAAACTTTGCAAAGTCTTTGCTCCAGTGATTTACACTCATCGTCCTAACAATCTTTTTCAGCCTCAATAAAAGGTTTTTCTAATTCTATATTCATACCAACTTAAATTTAAATGTTTGGATTTACATGAACATTTGCAATAGAATTTTTTATTTAAAAATCCCGGGATGCCGGAAAGACAATCCCGGGGCTTAAAGAGGTTTAAATAGGATATCGGGATCCCGGGATTGACTTCCCTAGTAGGTACAAAATTATGGGCTTGTTAAATTGAATCTAAACATCATCAAATTTCTGGAAGCTAAACATGCAACTATATCTCTATAAATTGCTGACCGATTTAGAAAAATTAAACACTGAACTAAATCAAACTGTGATAACTTTCTTGAGAAAAAGTAGAATTTATGGCAATACCTACACATTTGGACTCGTGTCTAACTTAAAAGAATCAATTCACAATAACGTGAAATATTTGGTTCCATGGCTCTGGGGACCAGACCCGCGGTCGTCCCCCATATCTACGCCACTGCTTTCCGTAAAGGTAGATCAACCACAACAAATCTCATGATCTCTGATGTTTTAAGTAAAATGTGTTTAAGTATGTAGGTTAGTTATGCAGTGAAAGCTTTCTAACTCGAAGTGTCAAGGGACCTGAATTTAACTTCGAGTTACGGAAAATTCGAGCTATAGAATAAAATATTATGTAAATAATTTAATTTTCGTCTGCGAATTGATTTCTTTCGAAAATTCTTGGCGGTGGAATATCTTCAACTTCATCATCATTAGATTTATAACTTTCATATAGACGTTAAGTCAATAAGCATCTTTTAGAATACTGTAAAATGAGCCACACTGACTTTGCCAATTTTAAAAATATCTTTACTTACACGAAACATATGCCAACAAAATACACACAGCACAAGAAACAGTAACTTTTATATCTTTCGACCCAAGCTAACAAAGATGCCATGCAAATTTTTTACATGAGAACGCAGCGCGATGCTCCGACAAAGTCAATTTTTCAAATTACATACAGAATTAATTGAAGTTGTTGTAAGTGAGACAAATTCGAGACATGTAGATGAATATGCATGAAAGTGTTCTTAATACAAATGAGATTTCGGTTCGAGTTTAAGAAAAATTCGAGTTAAGGAAATTCGACTTATAGATATCATAATATAAGGAAAATGTCTTGCGAAAGCAAAAAGCACAAATAATACTTCGAGTAATGGAGAATTTCGAGTTACGGAAGTTCGAGTTAGGGAAGTTTCACTGTATTTGTATTATGTAGTTACAACTTTATGCTAGGAAGTAGTTATGTAAGTTACTTTTTTTTCTTTTCTTTTTGATGTGTTGTCATTCATGTCATTCAGGTGGGCAAATTACGTCCAATTCGATTTCCATATCTTCGAGCACCAAAACAAAGAAAGGGGTGAGGAAAAACTAGAAAAAACAACCTGTTAAATGAGTAAATTGCCTTGCGTGGCCCATAAATAAATACAGAAATTCCAATGTATTACCAATTTTAATTATGGTAGTTCAAACCTAGCATTCGGTAGAGAAATGTTTGAGATATGAATTTTAGTAAAAATCGATTTCCGATGATTTTGCCATGATTTTTGTCAATTTTGTAACTCCGCCCAAAATCATGCCAAACTTTTTCCCCCAAAAAAAGTTTTTTATTTCCATCAGTGATGCTCCGTGCCAAATTTTACCCAAATCGGAGATGGTCATTGCGTAATTTTTATTTTTTCGGTACGTTTAAAATGAAATTGCTGAATGTTAAAAACAAATTTCAGCAATAAAATAACAATAATGCCGACTGTTAAAATAATTGAGAAGTAATAATAATTGAGATAGCTTGCCCTCCTTACCCCCGTTAGTTTTGCCTTTGTATGTTCATGAATGTTAAGAATTGACACTAAATACCCTCCAGGAAAAATCGGATGGCTTCCATCTTAAAGTGATAAAGAAACATTCCCCACCGTATCTTTTGAAAGCTTAAGGGTAGTTTTGTATTTATATTGTTTCCCCACCGCATCTTTTGGAAGCTTAAGGGTAGTTTTGTATTTATATTGTTTCCAAACAGCTTCTTTAAGAATGCATGTGGAAACTTTTATTTATTGTCAAGCAATGACAAAAGAAAATATTAATATCATTGTTTTCTAGCCACTTATTGTAGAATTCGATAGTCTAGTGGTAGCGCGCTCGACTCTCGCTCAGGGGTCCCGGGTTCGAATCCTGGCCGAGTCCATTCTCATAACAAGGGAGAGGAATGTTTCCACATTAATTCTTAAAACAGGGGAGAGGACTGCTTCCAATTCGCTTTTGAGGACAACGGAGAAAAATGTTTCCACAAGACTTTTTAACACAGCGGGGAGGAATGTTTCCCTCTAATGACATGCTATGTTAAAAAAGCAATGGAGTGTGCAACAAAGGGGAATGCTTCCTACATTCCATGGAATGATTCCTGGTAACATCCGGGAATGCTCACATTTCCTGGTGGGTAAAAATTGAGTTTCAACCCAGCAAACCATATCTCGGTAGAAAAATTTTATGATAGTCTGACAATATCGTTGCGATATCTTATAACACAAATACCCGATATCGTCCCGATAGTGCATTTAATAATAGCATTTCGATATCATAACGGTATCTATATAACATATTTCTAGATATTATCATGATAGTATAATTACGATAGCATTTCGATATCGTAACGTTATCTATATTAAAAAGTACTAGATATCATTACGATATTATAGCATTGCGATACAGTAACGAATTCTATAATAAATACGTAAACGATATCATCACGATATTCTAAATACGATAGCACTGCGATATCGCAACAATATCTAGATTAAAAAAATGCTCGATATAATTTCGCTGTAACCGATATTTAGATAAAATAAATGTCACTAGGACTTACCTATTTACGTACGCTTATAGTATTATGATAAGTAATATGAAATTTTTTATATAAAAAATTCTAAGTCTTTTCATATCATTTTCTATGAAAATTCTTAGTCTTTTCATGTATTTTTGTATGGATCCGACATCTAGTATTCGTTTCGAGTTCGTTTACGAGTCCGATATTTCGTAATCAGTTTTTAATTTCTTTACAAAATTTTGACGTAGAATTACGTCTTACAGCGCGGTTTGTATGGGGGTCATTTTCACGAAATTTTTCAAAGTGATATTTGACACTTTGGGGTATACCTACAGCCTTTAATATTCATCGTAAAAAGAAAAAAAAAAAATGCCAAAATATCAATTTTAGTTGGAATAAAATGAATATTTAATAAAATAGCAAAATTTAAGAAGATGATAAATTCATATATTCGTATGAGAAATGCACAAGCTGCTAAGCTGCAGTAGCTGCTTATGCTGTTTTTAAGGTTGTTGTTGTTGTTGTGCTTGCTTGTTTGGTTCGTAATCACGTCGTTCGTTGTTGTGCTGCTTTTGTTGTTGTTGTTTTTATTAATACCCAGTAGTTCGCGGCATCATTGACGAGCTTTTCGTGATGATTTCTTAAAGGAAGTTTCTGCATGAGCTGCTGGACTTAAAAAAATATCATACAAAATATAATGCAAAGCAGCGGTTATCAGCGCCAAACTTTTTCCACTCTATTACAACAACTTCAAGATATTCATGATTGTTGTAATACGCCTAATGGTTCAGAGGCTAAACTGTAGAGTTCGCAAACTATCGATTACACTATCGATACTATCTATAATTTCACACTTTCGTGACTATCGATAGTTTTGGACTGACGATGGTTTTCGATAATATTTAAATATTCATTGACACCACTGTTTAGGTGTCGTTGCCATTGCTGTTGAATTCGTTTGATTTTGACAATTTGGTATAATTTTTTTCTGTTTTGTAGAGTGAAAGCTCAGGTAATGTTTCCTATAAATGTATGAGCATTGTGTTGTTGATTTGAAAAGATGGAGTAGTTTCGCTGCAGATTTGTTTTAAATTTGACGGGAAACACGCTCGCAGGGAGACTATTCCACAACTTTGCCGTACGACTAAAGAACGAATTATCACTACAACGTGAGGTTCTGTGTGGCATCAAGGCAATGGTAAAGGAGTGAACTTAGACAGCTGCCCAAGTGGTCCTGGAAAATATACGGTGTGGTGGCGTCAGGCCATTACGAAACATACATTACGTCGATTTCTAATAGAGCTGAGACAGGATGAAATATTTTTATCCCGTATCAAATATATCGCATGACGTTGAATTCGGTCCAGAAGCACGTTTCGATTTGAATTCCTTGACGAATTTTCTTTATATGTGTATCTACTTTTCGCTAACGAGATTTCCTCAATATTTTGATATTGGGTTCGTGCATGATAAATCCCGACGTTTCTGCATTGCGTCTTGCACGAATTTGGAACATTTATATGAAATTTTCGTCAAGAAAAATAGTACATGATTCATTTGAGATTTCTTCAAGACTGGAACTATTGGGTAGCTACAGAGGCAGTACATATGTATACAACTTTGGCAGTATGCAAATTTGCGCATGCGTTACTAAGCATGCGTTGTGCTTTAAAAACCCCATTTATTTTGTAAATACCATAATAAATTCGAATTATTTATACTATGCATTATATTTTTTCCATATTAAAAATTTATTTTGTTAACTAAAATTTTAATTTTAAATTACTTTTAAAATATACATTTATGTATATGCTCTTTACTACAAAAAAATAAATAATTCAAATTAACCCATATTTATTCTCATTAATTAAACATAACTTTGAATTACATTTAGTTTTAACAAACAAAACAAATGAATAAGAACAACAAATTCATCACCGAAAATATCAAACGAAAACTTTTTATAAAACAAAACAAATTTTTACATGAATTTAATTGTGAGCTTTTTAGATCAGGTAAGTTTAAAGAAGGACAACAACAACAAGTTTGTTTTTGAATAATTTTTATTTAGAAGATGAAATGCGTTAAAATAGTTTTGAAAAATATAAATAAAAAAAAAACCGGAATTTTTTTCTATTGCTGTATAAAAAGGAATTCTACGTCTATACTTACGATATTGTCGAAACTGTGTCTTTTTTTTTAAACAATTTTAAAAATAAATCATTTATTTTAAGTTCGCCGTTATAATTACATGTCTTAAGCAAAAAAACAATATTTTTTATCCATAAAATAAAAAAAAATATAAAAAAATAATATTTCGAACTTTGGTAAAAAATTTTGTATAAAATATCCATATTTTAAAACATAAAAATAAATAATTTTTTTTGACCCGGTTGGGGTTTGAACTCACGACCGAAGGCTAGCTTTCATTCTTAATGAAGCAAATTAAGTGACGATTAAGGGGATGGTACTGTTTTAAAGCCAAAAAAAGAGGCATGCTTTCATGATTTTTTTTGGAGACATGAATAATGTTTTTGTACTTATTTCATATAGATGTAAGTTTAACTTCTTAAGTATATTTGGAAAAAAAATTTAAAAATTATCGATAAATAAATCCGTGGCAGCGATTCTCCGGAGGCGCCTCGAAAAGAAGTTGTTTTGCGGTGAACACGATTAGAGGTTAGCGGATCATCTGAAAAAAAATCAAAATTAGTTTAAAAGATTATATGTTTCCCGAGGTAATACCGAAAAGTATTTTAAATGTTTTTTTTTTTTTTTTGGTAGCGTTTTGAAGTCAAAAACGCGATTTTCCCTGAAAAATTTTAAAATAGGAAAAAATAGAAAAGCACGATTTACTTGAAATTTTTACAAAATACTCATGAGATCCCCTTAATTAAGCCGAAGTTTAAATCTCCAGGTGGTTATTATTTGCAATATCGTTTCGATAGCAAGGATTAATATGCTTTCGATATCATTAATGATATGTCCATTTTTATCGAGAACAGCCTTTTTTCGATATCATAACGATATCGTCTCTTAAAGCAATAACGATAGAAGTTATCACCTTTACGATATCATCTCGATATCAAAACGATATTGAAATTTCGATAACGTTTCGATATATGATATGATTTCGATATCGTTTACGATATGTCAATTTGTATCGAAAACAGGACTTTTTCGATATCACAACGATTTCGTATCGTGTTTCGTTATCGATAGAAACTATCAGCTTTACAATATCATCTCGATATCGGAACGATATCGTTTGGTTTGCTGGGAATATATACAAATTTTACACAGGAACAACTGCAATAATCCGCACACTGCTTAAATACATGATCGCTTCATTTTTCACACCTATTCGTAGTATCCTTGATCCTTAAGATTCGCACATACACAAAGTCGAAAGGAGCACTGCGCACAGACACACAGCAACACAAACAAAAATAGAGAAAAAAATATCAACCCGACACCGCCTTTTAGGAGGCTTGAACAAACGGATTAGTGTCGGTATTACTTCCTTCCGTTCCCATGCACATACGCACCATTACACACACTCGCACAGTCAAAACCAACAACGTTGACGCAAAAAATGTTCAGAGCCAGTGTTTTGTATTGCTGAAGATATAAGCATAGAACATTTACTTATTTGCAACATTGTCAACTTGTTGCTAGCAACATGCCAAATATGCAAAGTTTTAGCGATCAAAATGTGCTCAACGAGCAAAAACGAGTGGATAAAAATTAACGCACGCATAAAAAATGTTGCTGCAACATGTTACTATGGCGTGGCGGCAGCAGCGACTACCTGCTGCTTTCGAACGATCAACGCCTGCTGCAAATGTATGAGTTGCGCAGAGCAACAGCGCAGTCGACTTTGACAGAGCTGCTGCTGTAGCGTATTGAGACTCATTTTCCGAGGCTTTGTGAGACTTGTTGAGCAGCTCGTTGCGACATCGGCCATACGCCGCACAACACAACAACGTACACGGTTGCGCGAGTACTACTCTTGTGTTTTTTTTAATTTTATTCAATACATAAACGCAAACTGCTTTTCATACACGCCGCTGCTAGCGCTCACCCAAAGCAAACGGCAGACAGATAGTTCGCACAAAGTATCTCACAGAACGTGCCGAGCCAGCAAGCGAGTATCTACGGTGATCGTTTGTGTACGATTTTTTTCTTTTTCATTCAGAGCAAAAATAATACTAAAACGAAGCAGCAGCGCAACCGAGCCAAAATAAAAACAAAAACCACACAACAACATAAAGTGTATCTGTATCTAAGTATCTAGCTGTATCTGCAAGAGCGCAGCGCTCGTTAGTTTATTTATTCAACGACCGATCCCGTGTGTGGACATTATTTTCCGAAACGTTCTCCAAGGAACACGCGACACAACGTCAAGCAGACTTTAGTGCAAATCTTGAGTAATAGCTAAAAGCTGAAGATACCGCTGCAAAGTGTATCTAATCAATGCGTTAATGTTTTTCTTAACTTTATTAACGCGATTAACGAAACTAAAGAAAAAACGAAAAATTTTGTTCTGTGCTAAATTAAAGTAAAAGAGTAAAATATAAATCAGCAATACAATTGAATTGAAAGCAAATTAAAGCAAATCTACAAATGCAAAAAGTATCTAGATACAATACGTACGCTATGCAACAGCGACGTCTCGTCAATGTCTCGTTCTGAAAATTCCGTCGCAGCATTGAGAAAAAATTAAAGCGAAAATAAACAAAAAAAAAAAACACAAAAAAACTATAAAACAACAGCAACAACAACGACAACAAACCGTATAAAAATCTAATTTTATTTTTACAGAAAATTTATAAATAAATATTTTTTGTGTGCTCTGTGTTGTGCGTTCAATTCGGCAAGAATTGAATTTAACAAAAATCGAAAATCTTTACAAATTAAAAAAAAAAAATTACAAAAAAAAAATGTCGCGTTACTAACAACAGTTAACCACTTTGTTCTAACAACAAATTTAATTAAAAAATTAATAATATTGTCATAGATAAAACGAAAAAATAAAAAATAAAATAATAATAAATAACAAGCACTACGCTTTACGGGCGTGTGTGTTTACGTCGTCGAGCGAGCGCGTAACATAAGAAAATTTGATAAAAAATCGTGCAAACGAAGTGTTATCTAATCATTTGTTTCATTTTAAAGAAAAATTTATAAAATTGCTACCAAACAAATTTAGCTATCATCGCTTTACACAACAACAACCACAACAACAACAGAAATAATAAAAAAAATCTATCTCGGCTGATATAAAGCGAAATATTCACAGTCATTTCATAAATTGTTTTGCTAAAAAAAGTGCTTAATTCTGATTTACAACAAAATAAGTGGCAAGAAGCTTTTTCCCATTTCATTTTGCTTAATAGTAACAAAAACAACAACAACTGCAACGAAAACATGGCCATTATAAAAAAATCATCAACAGCAACAGCCAAATCATCATCAACAACCGCAATAGCATCATCATCATCATCAGCAACAACAACATTTTTATACAAACTCATAATTTTTTCATTGATTTGCTTAACAACGAGTGTCAGCGGCAGGCGGCACTCACCGCTAATTGTAGAGGAGCCCGAGGGTAGCAGAAGAAGCAATCGTCCAGCCGGTAAGTCAAATGAACACTTAAACTTCTAACATTTAAGCTTTAATAACTATATTTTGTGTTCTTCAACTGCAACTGAAATGAGTTAAGTTTGAGAAGGTTTAGTTTAGTCTTTGGCCTAATCTTAAGCGGAGGTTTAGTCTTGAGAGAGCAAACTTTTTTGCAAATAAAGTTTTAGCTAAAAGTAAAATAGTGTTAATGGTTAACCGGTTCAAAAATAGTCCCTGTTCATGGTGCACAAATTACTGTCAAAGTAATAAAAATCTTATAAAAAATTAAACATTATAACATACATACATCTTCGCAAATTTCTATGCTTTACCCTTAAAGGCTGATTTTTTTTATTAAGCAAAAAAAAAATTAGTGTTATAAAACTCACAAGTTTTGCTCTGCTACTTTGCTCATAGGTGACATTTACCTGAACAAGCTGAAAAATTGTCGGCGTTTATAGTCTAGTGGAAAGTGCGCTAGACTATCAACCCAGAGGTCCCTGGTTCGAATCCGGACTCGGGCATGGTTCTTTTCACTTTCTTTGTTCTTTCCTTCATTTAAGAATTATGGATAACTAAAAATCCACAATAAAATTGTGGGAAATGTTGAAATAAAGGACAGGAACACAACTGAGGGCTGGAAATGCTTGCCGTGGTTAGGGCATAACACTCGGTTAAAAGCAATTCAAATTGTCTTTCACAGTTGTTTCGCCTAATCAATAATTCACGTTTGGTTCCAATCAATTCCTCTAAATAATCTATCTCTTTCCCTTCAGGTCAAAGACCAAACCTTGTTTGTATAAGGCGCATGCCTTGGTTCTTAAAAATCTTTAAAAAACAAGAAATAAAAAAATACTTGGTTGGTTCCTAGCGGAACCACTCGGCACGCAGACTTAAAAATTTTAACATTAAATTTTGTAAAGAAATTAATTTTGCAAAAGCCAAGAGATTTTATTGGGAAAAATGCCAAAAAGATTTAGGACAATGAAGAAAAATCAGCATAAAAGTATCAGAAGTGGCATCTAGTTTTTATGAAACTCAGCGAAACAGTTTTTTCAGGTGAAAAAAAATCGCTAAATTTGTGCAAGAGAGCCTTAAGAAGTTTTGAAATGACAACACGATTAGTAATTGTAAAGGTAGACTGCAAATTGTTAAGAATATTTGTAGGCCATTATATTTTCTACTAAAAATATGATAAATTTTTGATTATGCGTCAATAGTGAATTTTTAAGAAATATTTTCGCAAGTACCTCTTTGAGTTGTGACATTATTACTACAAAAAATTTTTAAAAAAAATTTTCATTTTGAGTTGTGACGATTTGGCTACAATATGATAACATACTTTTGAGTTAGAGAGATGTCACGTTTTGAGTTGGTATTTTATTACTGCAAAAAATATTAGATTACTTGCTAAGATTTTTATTAAAAAAATGGCTTGTGGTATAATAAGCCGTTATTGTTGAAAAACTATGCAGAAATTTAAAATCAATTTTAGTATAAATAGAAATGAAACGTTTTATTGACACAAAAAAGTGAAGAAATTGCTAAAAGTTGAAACGGCGCAAGTATCTGTAAAAGCGTTAATTAAAAGCAAATCGGTCTGGAATTCACTCAAATTAAAGATATGATTGCAATGCATATATCTGTATATTTGACTCAAAAAACCCAAATTTTGAGTTGTGACGGTCTTGCACGAAATAAGCGAAATGTATTCCAATATTTGGATTGTTGATATCAACATCGACTGCTGCATTATTTACATTACCCAAATCAGCAATGTCCATTTTGACAACATTAACATCTTCTAAATTTTCATTACGCAAAGCACCATTAAAGTTTAAATCTGGATCATTAGCACTGCCATCAGCTAAAAACTCTCCATCATCTTCACTTTCCGACCACGCCACAGGGCGTTTTTTAATTTAAGGATGACATTTGGGTTTTTTTTTGTTAAATTTTATAAAAAATATTTTTATGTGTCGGCATATAAAACATGTATTATGAATTGTATGTTTTAAAAGTTTGATGAATTGTATGTTTTTTTTTATAAAATTCGTCAAAGTTGAAACTTTTTCAACAAAAATAAACTCAATAAAACCCAAAAAATAAAGTCAAGTTTAAACAATAATAACTTTGAGCACAAAGTATATTTCAAGGGTTTGTTTTTACTTTATTATGTCTTAATCGCCATTGAATTTAATATTAAATACATACAACAAAAAATGTTAATAAATAAAAATGGAAAAATCGTTGAAATATGACTTAAATTTTTCAAGAAATGAAAATTTAAGTAAAATTTAGTAGAAAATATCTAGCTAACTAAGCATTATTAGAGTCGAAAGCTATCACTAGCATAAAATATCGTACTTCTACCTTCTGTTTCTGTAAAAGCCTGCTGCATCTAGCTGCTCTTAAGAATTTGAAACTTAATTTGAAAAAAGTCTTAAAAATCAAATTTTGCCCTAAAATGCACTGGTTTCTAAGACAATTTGTAGGTACTCTTAAATTTTAAGAAAAACAAAATGGAATTAATAATATAAAACAAGTTGTGACCTTATTTTGTATTAACAACCGTATTTAAATTTTTTTTTTTAAAATTTCGTTAATTTGTTAATATTATTTTATAGGAGATATATCTAAAAGTTATCCGATTTGAAATATTTTTAGCATGACGTGAAGTTAAATAAACTAAATTTACTTTTTAAAAACATAAATTAGCAATTTATGCGTGTTTTTTTCATTAAAAAAAAATATGATTTGTTTGGGAGGTAGGCGATGCAGTTGACCTAAAATTCTAATTTTTTGTGCTGTTACTTTATTTGGCTAAAACTCATTTGTACAAAATTTCATGGCCCTAGCTTTAATAGTTTCTGAGATAATGCAATTGTCATCCTAAAATCGAAAAAAGTCCACTGTGCACGCTATTGCTTTTACAAACTCTGAGGATAGCTTTTCTTCTGTTCTAAAATTATGAATCCTTCGCTCCATTTTAAACAACGAACTTAAAAAAAATCTTTAAAAAAAACATTTGTATGAAATTTCACGTTTGCTCAATTTCGAACTCCTGGGGACTAACAATTCGACAAAATCCACAAAAAAAAACACGTTTTTTTATTTCAAAAACTCACAATAGCGTATAGACACAACACTGATAACGGAAATATTTTCTTCAGCTTTGATTTAGACGAATTTATCAAATAAATAATATTTTGATAGTGTGCTTTTTCAAAATTTTTTTTCATAATTTTTTTTCGAAGTGCCGTTCGCTTACTGAGCACACAGCAAACAAATGAAGTTCGTTTCAATCAGCACCCAGCGCAAGCAGTAGCACTCAGAACAAGTAACATTAGGGGTATTCACGGGTTGATGCGAAACGCAGTTGCGACGATGCGAAAATGCATGATTGCGAACTTTCACATCATTCCAACAACAAACACATTGGAAGCAATTTTACAACTCTTCTTGAAATACGCACTACTCAAACCAATTGCGGGAACGCACAAGCAGTGATGCTAAATATATGATTCATGTTTTGGTTGTTTTCAAACATAGTTACCACCTGGGTAAAACTTTAAAAAGGTTAAGTCTGTACGTAGATTTTAATAACTTCTTATGATTTTGAAATAAGGTGGCAATATATTAACTGTTCATTCGTTCACACTCTTGCACTTGCGCACTCTTGCTATTCGCAACAACCCGTGAATACCCCTATTGTAAGTGACGGAGGGAAATTTTAAAAAGTTTTTAAAGTACAACCATTAATACAAGAGATATAAGAGTAAAAGATACGTTCACCTAACAAAAAATTACCCAAATCCCGATTTTATAGGTAAACTCAAAAATGCAAATATGTAGAAAACTACGACTTTCACTAGGCCTGGAGTCAAACATATTTTCACTGATACCGTGTTGCAAATTTGGGGTTTTTCTTATGTATAAGTCTAAAATCTTTTGTAAAATTTTTGGATTCGTAGGAAAAAAGAAGTCACATCAACAAAGGTCATTATCAACTAGGTACAAATATTTAATAATTTACATGTTTGGAATCAAGGTTGATGTTAGGACAAGGTCAAACATTTTTTGAAATACTAATTTATTTTCATGTATAAGAATACTTTTTTTTTAGACTGAACCAACACTCAGGGAATGCCCCCTATAAATGTGTAAACATTGTGTTGATTCGGAAGATGAGTGATAGTTAGTTGGAGGGTGGATGCCTTTTATAAAGAATTGCAAAATTTGGAGTTATATCCTTTCAGTTAAGAGTTAATGTTTGAGAGTTGATGCTTTCTGGCTCGAAACAGTTGGCAACACTGGTCCATGGTATAAAGTTAATTTAAAAATTTGTTTAAATATTTTATATAAAATACTCCACGTAGATATTTTTAAAAAAGGAATTTATTGCAATTACTTAACAATATTTACAAAACTTTTACATATTAATTAATATGTTAAGAAAAATTTTTTTTTTAAAAAATTAACTTTTCAAAACTTATTTCAACATTATCAACAAATTTTTCGACAGGTTTTTAAAAGCATACATTATTACAATTATTTGAAAGTAAAATATTTTCAATATTCTTTCGATGTAGTTTTTGTTCTGGGTTATGCTCTTATACTTAGAAAATTATGCTTAAGTACTTAGGGTTAATTTTAAACAGTGAGGTGCATTCTGCCGCTCACGGGCAAAGAGCTTTCTCTGCCACCATGCGTTTCTTTTGGCAGCATGGAAAGCTTTTTCGCTGGTGTTTGTTTGCTAGCTCTAGAACAGTGTCGGGCAGCTTTGCACACCTATACTTTCTCATCTCGAGCATGTATTTATGAGCGCTTTTAAGCTCACACTGAAAACAAAGTAGTGCTAAAGCGCTTTTTGCAGAATTCTTACTAGTAATGCCTAATGATGGGATATTTGCTTGCTCGATTTGCATTGCTAAATTAAATAAATAAGTAGTGGACGTCGGTCAAAAGGAAACAGACCGGATCGACAGACGGATAATGTGAAATACAGATAAGCAGACGGAAATGTAAAAAGGCAGTCTAAGGGCCTTTAGCGTATTCACAATTGAAAAAATTCACAATTAATGACTTAACCGACAGTTACTTAACCGACACTTGGTGAAAACGAAACTGTTTTTTTAGTTATCGTACGGTTAGCTAACTCCCGGTTAAGAGCTTTGCTAACAGGACATTGAGAAAACGGCCCTAATAGTAAAAAACAAATATGTTGTTTTATTGTGCTTATGTTGCTGATTGTGTTTTGCCAAGGCCAAACTGACAGCAGAAGATGCTTTCATTATACGTACTGGGAACTGATCACTAAATGATATGAAATGTGAACATGCCGCTCTTAAATAATTAATTAATTTCTCCATCGCATGCCCCACAATTACCTTACATTGGCCATGCAAATTATCGTAATGCCTTGTTATGCATAATTTTTCAATTTTACCTCTTTGATGCCGCGCCATTCCGCTATTTTCTAAAAATAAAACATTTTTTCATACATACTTCCAACAATTTTGCACACATAAAATTTTATACAGTGTACTCTTAAGGTATATCTGTGTCGATGAGCAATAACAGCTTAAGTCTTATTTTAAAGTTTCCAGAAATCTTGCTTCAAAGTTTTCAATCGCCATATAAGTTATATGAAAGGGTATTTTGTTTTTGCGTCATATCCTTGGCTAAAGTCATGCTAGAAGTTCTAGATTTTGTGTGTCCATAATGATATACATATACGTGGAACACAACTATATCGATAACTCAGTTCTGTCTTAAATCGACTTAAGCTATTATTGCTTATCGACACAGATATAATATAATATATTCAAGGGACACGCAAGCGCAGATCTTATCGGCTTGACTTTCGCTTGAACACTGAAGCTTTGATCATTCTGTAGGTGAGATGAATACATATTTTACTGCACTAACACAATCTCAAGTGTGCAAAGCTGCCCGACACTGCTCTAGAACAGTCTCAGTGGGCATTTTAGCTAGCGTTACGCAAAAGAAAGCATGCTAGTAGTGCTCTTATTGGCGTCAATATACCTTCCATGCTCGCTTTATTGATAAGTGCTTCTGTAAAGCCTACCTTTTGAAGGTTTGAAGTCTTTTCATATTGCTTTATATGAAATAAATTTTAAAAAATTTTTTAAAAAAAATTATAAATGATCAGATCAAATAAAAAAAATCAAAATTTAAAAAAAAAACAAAAAAACTTATTTTTGTTTGTCCGAGTTGGGTCTCGAACCTAAAATTCTGAGTCTTTTTATTATTTTTGTATGAAGAAATTTTACAAAAATTCCAAAAAAATTTTTAAATGAACAGAAAAATTTGTAGAAAAAATTTACATTTAAAAAACAATACAAAAATAAAAATTTTAAATCATTAGTGAACACGCGCTCTCGAAAGCTTACTTTCATTTGCATAGATGCAAAATAAACTGTAGTTTGTTAACAACTGCGGTAGATGAAAGGATAAGATGACGGACCGCCACATGAGAGGGCGTTGGTTCAAATATGAATATGTCAGCAGTTTTTTTTCCACGTTGATATTTATATTGCTTTTCTTTTTAACGTGCACTCTCGAAAAGGGCTTCTAGCAGGCTTCTTTAAAGTCGCGAGAGAGGAAGGCCTAGAAAATTTTCTCGTTTCATATAAAAAAAATTAATGGGCTTATATCATATCCAACAGAAGTATGGGAGGGCTAAAAAATCCATATGATGGCCTGCTAGAAGCGCTTCAAAGCCCTGCTTTTGCCCACTGGGCTGGTGCTCATTCTACAACATAGACATTTTTGCGTCTGTGTCAAAAAGCTTTAACCCAGTGGGCATTTAAGCGAGTGCTCCGCAAAAAAGGCATGCTAGCACTGCTATTATAGGCATCAATACACTTTCCATGATCACTGCATTGATGAGTACTTACTTAGTAAGGCTTACTTAGTACTTCTTTTGAAGGTTCTGATTCTTTTCATATTATTTTATATGAAAAAATTTTACAAAAAAATTCCAAAAAATTTTTTAAATACACAGAACAGTTTGTAAAAAGATGTAGATTTAAAAAACAATTTTTTTTTGTTCGTGTTGGGTCTCGAACCCGGGCTCCCGAAAACTAACACATTACATATTATATTATATGAAAATATTTATATGGAAAAACTCCAAGTCTTTTCTTATATTTTTGTATGAAGACAATTTATAAAAAAATTAAAAAAAAATTTTAAATACACATAACAGTATGTAAAAAAATATAGATTTAAAAATAACAAAAAAAATTTTTTTTGTCTGAGTTGGGTCTCGAACCCGGGCTCCCGAAAGCTTACTTTAATTTGTATAGATGCAAAATAAGCAATTGATTCTTAACAACCACGATAGACGAGTGGATAAGGGAGGGCCGGACCGCCGCATGAGAGGACCATGGTTCAAATCTGAAATTGTTAGTCGTTTTTTTATTTGAAGTTGATATTTATATTGCTTTTCCTTTTAACGTGACATATCGCAAGAGCGCTTCTGGCAGGTCTCTTTTGAGCAAGAAGAGCGGAAGGCCTGACAAATTTTCCCATTTCATACAAGCAATACAACGGTGTTTGCAAAGAGTGTGGCAGGCCTTTTAAAACCTAACGCAGGCCTGCTTGAAGGCCTTCGGACTCCTGCAATTGCCCACTGGGATGCTTCTTCACTGAGAGAAATTAGTTGTGGAAGTTTTCTGTTGCACAGTTCTCCGATGTGTAAATTTCTCATTAATTTTCCTAAAAAAATGTTATTTTTTAATCTATGAAACAATTTTGTTCTCTTTTCCCCGCAATGGGAATCGTACACTTCATGTGATTTTCTATATTAGCTGTGTTTTTTTCAAAGCGAGTTGTAAAAAACGACCGCTTATTGTATGAAAAGTCGTTTCATACTCGCTTAAATAAGCGACTTTTAATACAATAAGCGCTTCATACTCACATCATGAAAAGTCGCTTCATACTCGCTTAAATAAGCGACTTTTAATACAATAAGCGGTCGTTTTTCACAATTCGCTTTGAAAAAAACACAGCTAATGTCTTCCTAGAAAAATTTTCTTGCGTTAACTTATGATGTGCAACAAAGCAAACATTGCGCTTCATTACAAGCCTTCATTATACAAAATATACTTTTTTATCAGTAGCAGAAATAATTTTGAATAAAATTGCCTGCACGAAAAATATATTTATTGTCCTGATTAGGAACCTATTTTATAGTTTACGCATACATTTTTTTGCGTGCATTTAAGAAACTAAGCGACGCGGTCCGCAATGCTTCAAATGCCAAAGCGAACTGGGGTGATATTTTGTATGCGTGAGCTTTATATACGAGTGAAAGCACAAAAGCTCATCTGGATTTAATTGTGTAAACATTTTTCACTTGTTTTAACTTACACATAGTTTACACTAGACAGTTCAATTAAGTACTATTAAGATATTTTTCATAATCTCATTTGTGCCAGCATTAAAATTCAAAACTTGTGTTTTTAGAAAATAGATTTTATATACTTCTTTAAAAGCAGAACTTTTATTTCTTTAATACTTCAAAAATTTTTTGCCATATCATTTCACTTTATAACCCTAAAGTTCACTTTAAATTCTTTCCTACATTATGAATACCTCTAAAATACATCGCGAGTAAGATACATCGGAAGATAGAATTTGAAAATTTTAAACGCAAATTACTTTATCTGATTGGGATAGAAAAAAGTATCTAAAGATAAACAAAAATGTTGATAGTAAGAAAAAGTGCCTAACTTGTGGGCTTAGAAAGGATACTGTCTTGCATTTATGATCATTTGAGAAAAGGATTCATTGTGAATACCCTTAAAATATTTTTAAATTTTTTGAAAACTTGAAAATTAAGTGAGTAAAAAAGTGGTGATTAAAAATTTAAATTCGCTAATATTTGCTATTTGTAAAGATTCCCAAGCAAAACATTATATTTTACTGCAATTTATGCGTGGCCTAATCTGCAAAAACAACAATAAAAATTTGACTTCTTTTACAACAACAACAACGAACACATTCTATCCGGAACTGTGGACTTTCTCACATGTCATAAAAATTCAGTTTATACGTTATGTCTTCCTTCTTCAGCTTTGATTTTATTGGTTATTTATTTGTAAATGGTTTTATGATCAACACAAAGATTTTCCACAACCCAACAAAATGACTTTTGAATTTCCCAATTTCAATATATTTATTTTGACTTTAAACTTACCTGTTTCACACCAACCACAGCCATCACAACCACCACCATCACAACCACCACCACCACCAATCACCAATGGTTGTTCTTGCCCTCAAAACGCCCCTTAAATTGTTGTTGGTGATGATGATGTAAGAAGATCGTTGTGCGCACATGTGACCTGCATCTTAACTATGTAGGTGCTGCCGCACTCTGAAAGGGAAATCCCATAGTTAAAGCTAGTGGGGGAAACCTAGTGTAATTAAATACGTTTTAACTAGTTCGCTTGAAAATTAAACAAAAAGTCTAACCAAGGAATAGTACTTTCAACTAAATTCAACACAAATGCGCTCTTCTCATATTAGGTTATTTAAAAAAATTACTTTGAATTTAACAGAATGACCTCAACTTTCGAAAATTATGGTTTAACCATGAGTTTCGAAAACAACCCACAATAAAAACCAAAATGGAGAATTTTATGAGATGCCACTGCTTCGTGTTGTCAAACTTGACCAGCTTAAAAGCACATATTAAATAAATAAAAACTGTCATCACTGTCATAATGATGCTGCTTTTGTTATATAAAGCTATAAAGTTCTTCCATATTTGTATGGTTGATCGTTTTAGTTAGATTTCTTCAAAAATTGTTTTGTTTTGTTAAAATATAAAAGTTAGCCTGGGCTCTCATCACGTATGACGAGCATCATTTGACGATATCGTTTCAACGATACTTTAACATCACGTAACCTTTAATTTTATGCATCGTCTAAACGATATCGTTTTGCTTGCTTCATGTATGGCAAACAACTGTCAAATGGTATCGTCGAAACGATTGCTTGGCGCGATAGGTAATTTGGTATCGTTTGGCTATTTTTCTGGTTGGAAATAATAAAAATAATTTTTAAATGTTTTGGGCGCTTTTTGTTAAAGTGGTCCTTAACAAATAGATGGAATGTCGTTCGTGTACTATGTTTGCGACGTAATTGTGGCCCAGCTGCGGATGTTCATCAATAAAGTGTAGCAATATTTCCATTTACTTAGGTGTCGCTGCCGAATAATATATTTTCAAAACATTATCATCAAAATAACTTATTAAATATTCCTACATTTTACCTTAAATTTTCACTTTTGAAGCAAACAAATCCAAAAAAAAAAATTCAACATAAAAGTAAATGTCACTTTTGGCCCTGTAAAAATATATATGTAAAAATATATGTTTTACAGAGGCTTTCAAACTGTAGAAAACACAACGATAGACGAGACGATAGCGATGGACTTATATGAAGCAAACTAAGAACGATATCGTCGGATAACATCGTACAAACGATAGTCGTTTTAAAAGTTACGTGATGAGAGCCCTGAAATTAAGCACATTTTGTTTTAAACATTTTACTCAATTTTCTTTAATGTTGTTCTTTCTTATGAAACATGTTTCATGTGCTGTTCATATGTGACATGTGTCATAAGCAGTAGCTATGTGACGTCATCTATTAGTTTACTAATGTGTAAAAGCTATGTTTCTACAAATTCCTGATTATAGAAATCCTTTTCTTTGTGAGATTTTAAAAATTATAAAGATTTTGTTTAAAACATTTACGTTTATAAATGTGTTTTGTTGCCTAACGTGACTGAAAACTAAATGCTTTCCTAAAGATTTTTTTAGACTATGAAACCAACTTTAATTTATTAGAAATTATTTCCCCCTCTTTCTTATCGTCCTCAAATAAATTTCTTTAAATGCTTTCTCGCTTAAACAAAAAAAAAAAAAAACCGAAAAATCAAGAAGTTCAAAAGCCTGCAAAATTTGCGTAGATGGAAGTATTGTATTGAATATTGACAGAATATTGAAAAATTTAAAAGGTGTGGGTATTTTAATTACAAACATTTTGGAGCATTAATCGTTCTTGTAGGATGTATGGTTTGGGAGCTATGACGAAAAAACCATATGTTTTTGGCCAGCTTTAACTCCAAAAAGTGTTCTATAACTCCCAAACTAGAGGATATATAGCAAAAGTATTTTCAACAAAAAAGGAACCCGCCTTAAAGACGATGCTATGGTGATCATTTAATGCATTAATCGTCCTTGTCCGTTGTGTAGTTTGGATTTTATGGCAAAATACGAAAAAAAAAATTCATCAAAAATAACGTATGAAAATATGATGTAATATTATTTTAACAATTTTTCCAAAGATGCAGTCTTGTAGGCAGAGGCTCAACAAACAATTTGGTGCATAATTCGTTCTTTTATGATGTATGGTTTGGAAGCTATGGCTAAAAAAAATGGAAAATCACAAAAAAGGATGTAGAAAACTAAGCGACAAAACGAAAAAAAAATTCACCAAAAATAACGTATGAAAATATGATGTAATATCATTTTAACAATTTTTCCAAGGATGCAGTCTTGTAGGCAGAAGCTTAACAAATAATTTGGTGCATAATTCCTTCTTTTATGATGCATGGTTTCGAAGCTATGGCAAAAAAAGTGGTAAATCACAAAAAAATACGTAGAAAACTAAGATTCTTGAAAAATATTTCTTTCTAAGAATGCAGTCGCATGCGTGTTTTAATTACAAACATTTTGGTGCATAAATCGTCCTTGTAGGATGTATGGTTTGGGAGTTATGACGAAAAAACCAGATGTTTTTGGCCAACTACAACTTCAAAAAATGTTCTATAACTCCTAAACTAGAGGATATATAGCAAAAGTAATTTCAACAAAGAAGGAACTCGCCTTAAGTACGGTTCTATGGTGATCATTTTAATGCCTAAGCGTCCTTGTCAATTGTGTAGTTTGGATTTTAAGGCGAATTTTATGGCGGAAAAACGAAAAAAAAATCACCAAAAAGAACTTATAAAAATATGATGTAATATTATTTCTACAATTTTTCTAAGGATGCATTCTTGTAGGCAGAGGCTTAATAAACATTTTGGTGCATAATTTGTCCATACATGATGTATGGTTTAGGAGTTATGGCCAAAAACCAAAAAAAGTGGGAAAATCACCAAAAATGACGTAGAAAACTAAGATTCTAGAAAAAATTTTTTTTCTAAGAATGCAGTCATGTATTCTTATTTACGGTATTTTAATTACAAACATTTTGGTGCATAAATCGTCCTTGTAAGTAAGATGTATGGTTTAGGAGTTATGACGAAAAACACTCTTTACAAAAATAAAGATTTTCAATACGAAATCTGTATTGACCATAAACTGAAGCCACCAGATTGTGCCTTGTTTTGAAATTTTTCATCATTAATTTTAACTAGTGCCCTTTTAGCCTACTGACGACCACTCAAAACATATGACCACTAATGCACTAATTATACTAAATTCAGTTTAATGCAGTTTTCTCAATTTTTTAAAAAAGTATTCTTCTTTTTGTTTTAAAATATATTTAAAATAAGAACTCAAAGGGCAGCTGAGGCTTTATATAGGTTCTGGTATTTATTAACTAGATAGGTAATCTACGTCGATTCGACGTGTGTTTTTTTATGACAAAATTAAAAACACACTACGTAGCTGCGACGTAGATTACCTTTTACGTCGAATTTTGAACATGAAACGTCCAAAAAAAGGACAAAAAGCCGGTTACCAAAACTGTCAAACGAAGTTTACAGCTCATACAAAATCAAAAAAGAACGACGACCATCTTGCAGAGTGGATGGAAAATTTTTAGCTGCTAAAAAGCGCATATACTTTTTGATTTTTTTAATGTTTAAATAAAACTAACAAACGAATTAATAGTAAAATATTAAAAGTTAAACGATTATTGTATTTTTTTTTTGTAAATTTAATTGTACCGCGGTGATAACTGATGGCTGCTGTTTGCTGAGTTGCTGACACTGCATTTTTAATTGGTGATTTGCTTATTGGCTTGACTGGGATTGCTGGTGGCTGTTGGAACCTGCATTTGTGCCGGACAGAACTCCATGTATTCCGTGATCAACCGATAATTGAGTTTTAAGATTGGGTATACAATTTGGACGTGACGTTACCGTTTCACACTGTCAGCGGTGGCTTTGACGTCGACGCAGCGGCTGTGGCTGTGTGTGGGTGTGTGTTGGTGCAAAAATTAGCGGGTAAAATTCCTAAAAATAGCGCGAACATTTTAGAAAGCGCGGGAATTTTACATTCAATAATGTTTTTAGTTTGGAATGAATAAGAAATATTCTAAAATTATAAGAACATTTAAATATGGTGGCATTAATAAACCATTAAAAGCGGCTAGTATGATTAGCCCAAGACTAACTGAAGCGGCACAGCAACTGGTTGCCCTGTCATCCTGTCCAACACAGCCGCAGCATAATGCACATCTCCAGAGGATGAAAACTGCTGTAAATTGCGAGCCTATAATGCGGGAGTTAAATACTCAACAAATTGTTGAAGCAATGCAACATGATTGGCAGGAAGTGGCCAAACGTTCAAGAACAAGACGCTCCTCAGGCAGCAGCATATCTGCTGAGGAGAATGCCCCCCCAAAAAGAGATAATCGCTTTGCGATTTTTAATGAAATTGCTCTTAATGAGAATTCAAGTAAGCAGATGCAGAAACAGTATCCGGTGTCGCAGAGTGAGGCGCAAGCGGAGGCAGCGAACGTTGAAGCGGTCAAAGGCAAAGAAGAAACAGTGACGTAAATCCGAATATAAGGATTTCTCAAGGAAAAAAAGGTAGGTTTTGTCCACCAATATTCATCAAAAATTTAGATGTTAGACAACTTGTTTTTGATTTAAGGAAGAAAAATGTTGTTTTCAAGGTTGTTAACTTGGGACAAAAAAGTAAATTTTTTATTGAGGACAGGGTGATCCATCGGGCTCTGCTCGAGAAGATCAGAGTTAGTCCTGGAATTCAGGCCTATTCATTTACTCCTAAGGAGGAAAAAAATGTGAATTTGGTTTTGAGAGGTCTCTCATCTGATTATGAGGAGGCAGAGGTTCTTGACGAATTGCTTTCGTTAATTCCTGGCGGGGTAGAAAAGGTTTCTAGACTGGTTACGCCTCGTTCTCGGAGAGAGCAAAAAAAGTATGACTTATTCTTGGTAAGACTTCCTTCAGGGAAGACTAAATCTGATGTGCTGAAAATAAAGTTTTTGTTTAATACACAGGTGTTCTGGGAAAAACCGAAAGGTAACTCAGGGCCAATTCAATGCAGACGATGCCAGCAGTTCGGCCATATGGCGATGAATTGCGCAGGCGATTATATATGCATCAAATGCAATAACGAGCACCTTCCAGGGGAATGCAGTGTAACGGTCGAGTCTGGGCAGAAACCTTTTTGTGTTAATTGCAAGAGGGACCACCCTGCCAACTACAGGGGCTGTGAGAAGTACAAAGAGTATTCTCTGTACAGAAAAGAATTGTTGCAGAAGGCGAAAGCTAACGCGAAGCTGAGAGCAGAAAATGTTTTCATTGCTTCCTTAAATAATGTAACGTTGTCCTACGCCAGCCTCTTTAGAGGGCAGGATGGTCCCTCTTCAAATGCAATACCAAAGAATGTTAATCATTCTAAAGATAATGTGTTGAATCAATTTTTTAATCTTTCCAAGGACTTGTTTGGAGTGAGTGTACAGGGTCTCCTGGGAAAAATTGAGAGCTTCATGAGAAACATTAAGAGCTGTGCCTCTATCCAGGAAAAAAGAATGTCTTATTTAAAGCTTCTAAATGAAATTATTGTAAATGATATATAATGTCTCTTAATTTTGTATATTTTTTTTTCTTCGCCTTACCGGTCTCCGATTGGAGTGATGATGGAAGATCTCGAGTCGAGCTCTTATGGATCACCCTTACCTAACTTTTTGAAAGCCCTTCCAGGGCATAACCGGGGATAAATTTTGTTTCTTTTTACTTCATCTTATTTAAATTCGTTCTTTGGAATATATTTAAAGAAAACACTAATGATGTTGGTGGACAAAGCCTACTTTTTATTAATATTTTTGTAAAACTCAAGTACCTGACTTTATTAATTAATATATAAGTATATGCCTTATTGTACTGTACCATGGTTACCGTAAGTTGAAAAAAGAAAACAGCTAAAGAGAAATATGTAATTATATATTTACTCTATATATTTACAGTTATTTATATGTAACTTTAAATGAATTTTTAATTTTAAATTTATTAACTACATGTTTAAACATTTTTGTTCTTCAAAGTTAAGTAATGTTTCCCACGAGGAAACATAATTGCTGTTCATGTTTTCAATCTTTATTCTTTCTCTAATATTGCACTATTGATTCATTCAACGACAGTGTATAAGATTAAACTATGAATTATTAGCGATAGCTACTTTGCTTTGTTAAAACGTTATGTTACGAAAGTTTATTGTATTTTATTTGATTGTAATTGTTACACAATTTTGATGTGTATTCGTTTTTAACTTTAAAGTTATACTGTGAACTGACTTATCCATTATTGTACTCTGTTACTCATAGCAATCTTAAACGAGAAAGTAGCAACGACTTTGTATTGTATAAAATAGATCTAATTTTAGCATGCCAAACTGCCACGGTCATGCTGGTCGTTGTCTCACTCTTTCTTATGTTAGTTTTTAGAAAATTTGTATATATACACTTGAATGACATTCGTCAGATGCTATTAATTTATTACTCAGTGAGCAGGAGTAAACTAGTCAGTATGAAGATATTAGCCATGTGGCATTCAGTTTATTAATGTACTTGATAAAGTAACCGATTGTGCAGGCCTTACTATATTAGCCGCTAAGTTTACAATTAAGCAATTGTTTGTATCCTCTTGTATTATCGATTTGTATAAGACTCAATAAAGTACTACTACTACTACTACTCATACAAAATCTGCAACCGATGAGAATACGATGAGAAAGCAAAAATAGGCAAAATGTAAACAAAGTTTAGCACTCAAAGTTTTAAAAAAACATAATTAACCACTTAAAATCGATTTTTTTAAACTTTGTTGCCACTCAAAACAAAGTTTTCAATTCAATTAGTCAAATTTTTATTTAATTTCCTCTTCTTCATTCGCAAAATAGCAAAATGGCTAATTTAGACAGTTCTGGCACATTCAGCCCTAACATTACATTACCTTGTTTAGTTATGCCATGATATTGTCCTTATACAAAACGACGAATGACAAAGACTGCTTGCAAGACAAGTGATTCCAATATAACTATGTGGAGAGCACAAAGTTTAACTTTACATTTCTTACTAAGATTAATCTAATGTGTATATAAAAATCTCGTGTCACGGTGTTTGTTACAGAGTTCCTCCGAAACGGCTCTATCGATTTTCATGAAATTTTGTATGTGTATTTGGTAGGTATGAGAATAGGTTGTAAAGTATATTTCACCGTCATACCCCCAGTGGGCGTGGCACCTCCCATACAACCCAAATTTGCAATGTCGAATATCTTTGGAGTTATAAGCCGCTTAGACTTGGAATTCGGTATTCGACCACAGTTTACACGTGCCGCTTCGCTGATAACATTTTATGGGAGTTAAACACAAGGGGGAGTGGCACCTCCCATTCAGCCGAAATTTACGATATCGAATAGCTAGGAAGAGGTAGAATGGTGAATGAGGTTCAAATGAAAGATCTGGCTGCACAGTATGATAACATTTTAGATTGGTTACCTTCGACCTGAAATACACTCAGAAAAAAGTTTCTCTAAATATGAGAAAAAAGGCATCATATTTAAAGAAAAATGGTATTGACTTTGCTCCAGAGAATGCTTTTCTCTAAATGTGATCCCAAAAATTCACTAAAAATGGAAAAGAGCTTCCATGAAAAAGAGAAATATTTTCTCATCAATAAAGACACCTTCTCTTTAACAGAAAAATATTTCTTTATAACAGGCTCAAACGTTTTCTCTATTGTGTTAATTTTTCCCGAAAACAGAGAAATATTTATTTAATTTTAATAAATCTT